>JAGPOW010001890.1:3449566-3488120 GCA_030014935.1 Caiman crocodilus | reverse complement strand
ATTATTTGAACTGAGCTTTTTCTGTGCCTTCTGTTTCCCAGAGGCTCAGCAGCATCAGGGAAAGGCTAGCCTGTTACTAACAAGTGGGATTCAATACCTTTTGCTTTCTATACCCTTGTATTATTATATTCATTCATTCTTTACAATGTATTCCTCCCCCCAAATCCTCTTTTTGTTTTCATTAATCTATTTTGATTCTTTTCCCCCAGAAAAGCAATCTGCTTTCTCTCACAGTGTGCGTCCCATTCACTGGGCAGGGAAGCACAGCATTTATTGCATATCAGAATATAGAATTTATTCAGGAACATGGAAATAAAATATAGAAATGTATGTAGTATTGCATAAACACATACATACAATTATCTACATATATTACATAAATATAGGTGACATTACAAAAGAACACAGATTTTCCAGCACACCAAACACACTATGAACTGTACTATGAAGTATGGTGGACAGGCAGCTGGCAAGCCTTCAGGGAGGGGTGGAAGAGGGGCTGGAGGGAGAGCTGTAAGTCCCCCCTGCCACTCCCCAAAACAGAGACACAGCTCAGCTGAGTCCGCTCCTCCTGTTGCTGTGCCTTTGCCTGCTGAGCAGGGGGAAAAGGCAGCATCTGCACATGCAACCGCACCCCAGAAGCAAGCAGGTAGTGTGGTCTGGGATCATTCTGAGCTGGCAGATGATCCCACGTAAGCCATCTGCCTGCACTGCTGAGCCAAAACCAGCCGGGGCAAGGGAACAAAATACACAAGCACCACGGGAATGTTCATGCATCTCCGCAGGCACCCCCCCGCTTGCCCCTACTTCTCCTCAGCCTGGCATCAGTGGGAGCGTGCCCAAAAAGAAGACCCTTGCTCACTCCAAAGCCCCCGTCCCTACAAAGCAGAGGCAGGCCACCCTGGAACAATGGGACGGAAAGCGGGGCACGTTGCAAGGGTGAGCGAGATCACCTAGACCATTGGAGAGATGCTTGCTGTGGATGGCCAGCCCTTCTCCTTAGTTGAGTGTCCAGGGTTCAGGCAGCTGTGAACCCAACACCCCCAGCACCTGTCCCCAGGCAGCTGACTGGAAAAAGGCAGGGCCCCTGTGCACATCTAAGTCCCAGGGCTGGGGCTGGCAGGGGGAGTTTTCTGGCAGCTGCTTTCCTGCAGGATAGGAAAGAAAGGCTCTAGCCTGCGACAGTTTGGCTGCCTGAGATGCTGCTGGTGCTACTGTGCAGCAGTGCTTGCCTGTTATTATTTAAAGTGGTGGACTGAGATTAGGCTGTAGGGGAGAGGAGACCTCACTGGGGCACACTACCGTGTCGTGTAGAGGCCCCAGCACCACTGAGGGCGTGCCCTAACACACACATAGAGTCACACACGTCACAAGTTTTGCTTGTCAGCAGTTTCAGGTGCAGTTGCCCAGAAACCCCTGCACCTATCTCCTTGAAACCTGGCAGGCTTCATGGCCTCAGCAGGGGCTACCATCCCTGCTGTTTTCACTCCCCTGTGCCTTCACACTTACAAGTGATGTGAATTTTGCTCGGACTAGTTTGAGGGCCAAACCAAGAGGTCAGCAGGTGCGTAATTGTGGCTGCCATTTTAGACCCACGATTGCCTTTATAAACAGGGCAGTTCCCTGCTGCCAGGGCAGGCAGTAACATTGCCTGGCTGTAGGGCTGATTGGAGTATCCTGCAGGTAAGGGAGGAGCTGTCGCGGATGGTCAGGAGGCTCCTGGTTCTGGGCACGACCTAAAGCTGCACCCTGCTGGGAGTGGGTGGCCTAGAGGGGCTCCCAGGAAATGCCAGGCCAGTGACCACCCTGGTGCAAGGTGAGTAGGGGTGCATTAACCCCAGCCCTCCCCTTTGGGTGGGTCAGATTACACCAGAGTGGGGTAGGCTAGGTAAGCTTCTGGAGGCACCTGAGCCTGCTTGGGGAGTAACCCTGCAGAGCCAGGCACACTTCCAGGAGCACCTGAGCCAGGAATGGGGGACCCCAATCCCTAAGTGCAGGTAGGAGGCGAAAACCCCACTGAGGTACTTGACGGTCAATGCCTGGGCCAGGACCAAAGGGTCAAAAGGGCCAGGGGCCCACTACAAGGGACGCCCACAAAGAGCTAAGGAGCTCAGGGTCCCGACTGGGTCTGAGATGGGGCTAGGGCTTACAGAAGCTGAATGTCCCCAGGGTTGGGGGCCACAGCTAATGGACAAAGGCTATGATTGAGCTAACTGCCTGCAATGCCATCTGCAAGGCTTGGGCATGGTGTAGGGGTGGAAAGGAGCTGCGGATAGCCTCTCCCCCCATACTGGGGTGCAACAATGGACAGCCTCCCACCTTAATTGATAACTTAATTGCCAACAAGGTGTGTGGGTGAGACAGGTGGGAGGCTAGCTTTGGCTAGCCAGAAGCTCCCACTTCGCCACATGCAGTTGCCCAGAAACCTCTGCACCTATCTCCTTGAAACATGACGGGCTGTGCGGCCTCAGCAGGGGCCACCCCCCCTGCTGTTCCCATTCTTGCCTGATTCGAATGAAAAAGTTATAGGCATTTTTGTGATTTCCCCATTACAGTGTATGAGTGAAACATCAGAACAGTGAAATAGTTTTGACGAAACAAAACGGAACAGTGCTTCGAAATGAAACGAAACAACAAAACGAAACACCATCCCTTTCATACAGCAAAACGGAAGTCAAAATGCAATGGTGCTGTTTTGCACAGCCCTGCTGGCTACCCAGACAAGTTCTGGTTTGATGACCCTCAAAGCCAAAAGAAAGAGAGGTCAACTTACAATCCTATAAAATCTGGTCAGGGCACCAACTGTCCCAGTTTTCAAGGATGCTTGCCTTGCATATTCTGGTTCAGTTGAAATATGCAGACACGTCAGGATCATGGAGTGCAGACCCAGTAGTATGGCTCAACTCGTTGCATTTAAAATGTTAAGACCCACACCTAGAACCACACTCCCTGAACAAGCAGCCCAGGCCAGGGCATGGACTTAAGTGCCTGCTTTTATATGAGCAGTCCATGGGTAACTGTGGTGCAGTTAACCTCATTTGCAAGTGGTTTCTGAGGAGATTACTCTCCCTAGCCGAGAAAAAATGCATTCAAATGAGCCAGCTTGAAGGTCACAATGGCATGTACTACACAGCAAGGAGCTTTACACTAAAGAGCCCATATTGAACCAAGTGACAATGGTTCCAAAGAGGATGGAGCTAGACTGTTCTCCGTGGTGGCAAATGACAGAACAAGGAGCAACAGTCTCAGGTTACAACAAGGGAGGTTTAAGTTGGATACTAGGAAAAACTCTCTCATTAGGAGGGTGGTGAAGCACTGGAACAAGTTACTTAAGAGAGGTGGTGGAGGTTTTTAAGGTCCAGCTCAACAAAACCCCGGCTGGGATGATCTAGTTGGGGACGGTCCTACTTTGAACAGAGGGTTGGACTAGATGAACCCCTGAGGTCCCTTCCAATCCTCATTTTCTATGATTCTGCGACAGAGGTAGCAACCTCCCTTTGACCAAACATAACCCAAAGAGGGGGAGAGAGAACGGCACGGAAGTAAGTGCAAGGCTAAAGCGGTCCACCCCCCAACTTTCAACCTCTTGCAAAGAAAGCAGGCAGCTCTGATTAACTGTGACAGCTTAGTAACAAAGTGCAAGGAAAAGAAAGGCATTACAAGAGTAAACTGGGACATAAACAGGGGGTGAGGCGCGTAGGACAGGTCATCATTCAGTACATCTCTGAAGAGCACGAGTGACTCAGTCGTGGGACAAACTGCACTAATCAGATGAGCAAATGAGATGCTGATGGGAAGCCAGTAATTCTAGTCTCTTTCAGAAGCATCAATAGGCTATGATGACATCAAGGACACGTGGCTCTTCATCAAAAAATCAGATGCTTCAGAGAGGTTAAGTCCACAGCAAGAGAGGGGGTTAGCATACATGCTCTGATTTTTGTGAATGACATCAGGAGAGCTAGAGAACAAAAGATGTCCCAGCTTTTATTCCACAGGACTTTTAACCAGGGTGGCTGAACCTCAGAAAAGCTGGGGGTTGGACAGGCATTCACAAGTTTAGATTTTTTTGATTTTTTTTTTGAAGTGTGAGACTCTCTCGAGTCTGTGGATTCTGCTGGCAATCTTACAATAAGGGAGGTCCTACAGCTCAAGCCTGGATTTCATCCATTTGCACAATGCTCTGGGTTGTCTGGGAACTATAAAACTCTAGACTTGGCTTCTAGAAAGGCAGAAGACCAGGACAACAGAAAAAGAATGAGAAGTATACTTATGTTGGTGTCTGTCTTGACTTGGTACATATTGAGCGTACCAAAGATCGATCAAAATTTCAGACCTAGAACTGCTCCCTTTCTAATCCAAGAAGAGCCCAGATGAGGAATGAAAAAGAATTCTTATTTTTCTCCCAGATCCGAACAAACTTGTATTTCACCATGTTACAAAGCCAAGACCTAGACTCCGTCCCCCTTCTGACTCCTGGCATATCCCAAAGTAAAGAAAATCAATGCCAAAATGAATAAATTCCGAATCAAAAGTTCTAACTTGAAATGACATTCCACTTTCTTTTTATCTATCTATCTACACATGTCTGTGTGTGTGTGTGTGTGTGTGTGCATATAAATATGCTTGCATCTGCACACACACACACACACACACACACACACACACACACACATCACACGCACAGGTTTTTTATGGGGAAACTTAGATAAAATCCATACTATTTTTTAAAATATTTGTCAAGAAAACATTTTGAGGGACAATTGTTTTGACCAAAATCAACTTTGGCACAACAAAGGGAGAAAAATTCTTCTTCCTGGCCACAAAAGCTAGGAGAAGAGGCAGCAGGCTTATACCAGAACAGGTTTAAACCTTAGGAACCAGTTCCTAATAGCAAATACTGTAATGCAGTGGAACAGACCGTCTTGTTTCTCCCTTACTGGAAGTTTTCAGGAAGGGGCTGGAGATGGGCAGCTGTCTGGGATGGCTTAGAAAGAGTGAACCCTGCACCTGCGTAGGGGGCTGGACTAGGTGATGCTCGAGGTTCCTTCCATCCTTCTGGTTCTGTACAGGCAGAGATGAAGAAAAGGAGCTGGTGGCATCTCACTCAGTTTTGCCTTGAGAACAGAAGCTATAATTGGCAGCTGTGATATTTTCCACTGATAAAGAGCAAACAGTAAGGCTAGACTTTTATTTTAGAGAAAGGAGAACTAACTGTAACGCTGCATGGGTCACACTCTCTGGCTTCAAGGCCTGCCATTTCCAATGCCCTCACACCCTACTCCCTAGAAAACAAGAAGGGCCTTACATTTGGAGATGCAGTGCAGAGAAAATTAAAAACCTTACAGTACAGCAGCCCTTTGAGGCTGACACAAAGAACATGCAGTTCAGACTCAATAAGCAGGGCAACCGGAACAGCTCTGACAATGCTAAAGGGCACAGTGTTCAACAATACTGCCCTGGGCAATGATGTCTAATTGACAAAGCAGAATTGCCTGGGTCACCCATCAAACAATAGATCGTTGCAGGACGCTGTAAAACTAACCTGCTTCCAACTCGGATGCTGAACAAGATTAGGTCTGGCCTTTTCAAAAAAAAAATAAATCAAACTTTATGCTGTCCTTCGAACCTCCTGAAGCAGTAACTTGTTAATGGTGGTGATCTGCTTTTTCGAACCACACGCCCAAGGAATATCTATCCATTGCAGGAGGGAATTCTTGCTCCGGCTTTCAGAAGAGCATTTTTTCAGACATCCTGAGACTGCATTCAAGAGGGCTAGTGTTCTTTCCTTTTTAAATGTGAAATTTAGCCTAACCGCTTCATAAAACTTGCAACAAAGCTGGAGTCAGTCTATCATACCCCCAGCAAGAAACTGTGATCAGATCCAAAAAAAGGAGCAACTCTGGAGAGATATGAATCTCTGAAATCACAGCATTTGAATGAAGTGAAGTGGACTTAGGTTCACAAAAGCTTGCACTTATATATTTATATCTTATTTAGTCTATAAAGCTGCATATCTACCCTGCCTGCTGACTGACTTCACACCAACACAATTAATTACCTCTCTCATCAAATGCTGGCTGTATTCTGTTTACTATATAACACACAAAAAATGCCATGGAACTAGATCAAGGCCAGAATGTGCTCTGACACGCATGCTATGTATCCTGAGCGATTCTGATGGTATCTGAACAACTTATGAAAAGTCAAGGACTGCTTGGGGGAACAAGATGGCAGTAGTTTCTTACACATCTTTAAGGAGTAGATCGCAAAACACTGAATTATAATTAAGGCATGCCACCCTTTGCAAGGTAGGGAAGGGTTATCCTGCCTTCACAGTTAAGAAAACTTCAAAGGAGGCTCAGATTCATTTATTGCAGGTAACAGAATAAATCTGAAACAAAACTTGGACTAGAAAGATGCCAGGTGGTGCCTAACGCGATGCCTGGTTGCAAGAATCTGTTCTGTGATGAAATTGTATTTCAGCTGTTTAGGCTTTAACACGCTCACATTTTATCCAGATATCCTATTGTACTCTTCTTTCTATGATAACAGGCAATTTTTCCTTGACCTTTTAATGCACTGCAATGATTAAGGTAATACTGTCAACAAAGGCCTTTGCAGAAATCCCTCACCGCTTAGCCTGAGACGCAAAAACCCAGCAGAAAAGAACCCTCCACTGCAACCGTAATTCAGTCAGGCTGAAAAGATATTTCCAGCTACTGAGACAAAAATGGGAGAAGTAGAAATATACTGAGAAAGCCGAGGGCAGTTAGCATAGCTGATGCTTCAACCTTGATTCAGAGCTGCTCTGCACAGGATGCTCAGGGCACCTTGAGGAACAGAATGTGGTCTCCTATCGGTAGGTCTCAAGTGTTTAGTGAAGAGCTGGGTGAGAAATGGTTTTCCCCTCCTGCAAAGCTTCCCAAGATTTAAAACATTCTTGCATTCTGTATCAGAAGAAAAACAACCCCTTCCCAATTTTCCCCTAAAAGCTAGAGAGCAAGACAGTGGAACAACTGATGGAGCTGTGCTCAGGATATAAGAGATTCACGACAGGAACTTGAGCCTGGGTCTTCTACATGAAACGAGGAATGACTAAATAGATCCCACACCTACTACACCTGAAGTCAGGATATTCTTGTATCAATAAGAAGTGTGCTTGCAACTCACCCCGCCCCCCATGTGGCTTCCAATTCTCCGAGCAATGGTCCTCTCGCACTTTCCCGGGACTAGTCTGGTAGTCCCGATTATATCTCCTGATATTTTCCATCAACTTCCCTTTGCACATTCTTGGCCTCATGCGTTGCTGAGAAAACTCTTCAAACAGACAACAGTCATAGCAAAAACTCAGTTGGAAGCAAACTGCCCCAAAGTTACCAAACCAGTCTCAAAAGCATCTTATCCAAAAGAGAGACCAGGTTTCCTGAAATCATTAAAATGCTGGGCCCTCTGAAAGGGCTCTTCCCTTCCCCCCAGCCACCTTCTGTTATCAGGAAGTTGCTCTGAAGAGAGATCTGGGCAGTAGGGAAGACTAAGATAAATAAGACATTTCTTCTTAACTTAGGCATTGGCAGGTGTCTCCAAAACTGCAGTGGTTTAAAAACAAAAAATCAATTAAAAATGTTTTAGAAGTGCTTGGCCAGGGGGAAGATAGACAAGATTTAAACTTGTCTTGACCTCATTAATTTCATGCTTACCTGTAATTAATTGTTCTCATCATAGGAATGTGCTGTATGGGACTCTGATGCATTATTGCCTTCCATTTACTATCCATCAATTAATCGTATTCATTACTATCTAGGGCAGAACAGTGAGAGGAAACTGAAGGTAACCAGCTCCTGTCAGTAAAACTCTTGCAATCACAGATGAAATCCAACCATTAAATGGCATTTAATCAAAGGGAACCGTGGAAACTACTGCTGCATGCCTGTTAACCAGCCACAGCCCTGCAAGTGCCTTAGGTAGCTTTGAAAAGGCGTTTCTCCAGAAAGGATTATTTATTTATATGGCAGAAGTACTCACAAGGCTCCATTCAGCGCCGTTGTTTTATTGTTGACAGGCCAGTAGCTTTCTGTGATTTAAAATGGTTTAATATTAATAGACCGTAATGCATCTTTAATGTAGAAACCTTCGGCATTTTGAGAATTCACATCTGGAGAAATAACCCAGTATTTCCCACTGAATTCTTCTCTAACAGGCTGGCTGGAAACAGGCCTGCAACTGGATAGTTTGAAAGCTTAAGGGAAAAAAAAAAAAAAAAGATCCTGGCAAATAACAGTTTTGTTAAGTTCATTTAAGACCCAGCAAGACATTGAGGGATAGAGTTACTTTTAGTAGGACTTTATTGCCCTCTTCACTGCTGAGAGCCACAGGGTTTATAACATGACAGATTTGCAAATGAGAAACTGTAGTTCAAGCAGCTGAAAAGGTCAATTAAGGATGTTCAATTTGCAGGCCAGGATGGGACAGCGGTACCTAAAAACCTACTTCTTGAGTAGCTCAGTGAGTATTGATCAATCTGAAAGCATTTGACAGTTAATCCCTACTGCAAATGTGATTTCACACAAGGCCACAAAACAAGTCCCCTATTTCTTTTTTGTGGACAGTGTCTTACTAATAGGCTCATAAATAATAGCTTGCTTACATCTCACCATTCTTAGCAAAGATGCCTGGGCCTGAGAACAACATTGATAGTTAAACAGTATTTGACTCAGATCATGCTTTAACCAGCTTATAATTCAGTGACTTTTGTACTGTGTAAAACAGGACCTTGACTTAGCTTAGTGGGAGGTAAAAATACCCCCAATCCTATGACCAGGGGTGTTCAAAACTTGTCAGCAAACTCAAAAGTCAGGCAACACTCAGCTGCTTTCATATTTCAAAAATGCTGAAAACTCAGCCAGGCTCATCAACAGTGTTTCATGAATACAAAAGCCACGTGATTTCAGCAAAAAGAAAACCAACACAAAATTCAGGTTAAAACCTAGCTATAGCTATCAACATATTGCAAAAGAGCCCTGCACGCTCACTCTGGAAGCAGTGCACCCCAACGGGATGCAATGTCCTGGGAACTCAGCAGGAAACAAAGAGTTTTGAGTGATACATTACATCTGTCTGGAGGTAATGCCTGTGGGGCAGGCGGACCGTGCTTCAGTGGGGAGCTCTCTAAACACGCAAGCCCCTCTTCAGTGTGGACAGGTCCAGAGAACAATTAACCCTACAGGAAAGGACTCCCCTGGCATTGAAGCTTCAGGACGTGGCCCACCTCCTTGAATTTTCTCAAATAAACCCAGCTGGCTTATTGGGAGAGCAGGTGGGTAACGTGCCCAGGCCTGCTGAGACGATAAAACTCCACTCTAACGAATGGAAAATGAACTGATGTACCGTACTAATGGGCACTTTCAATGCTAAACTTAACAGCTTAGGTTCTCTAATATTTCTGCAAACCATGTATTCATTATGACACTTCCTTTGGTTCTTTACTAAGTTTTAATGCTTTTTAAATGAAAAATAAGTAGCTGAAACTGCCAGCTACTGCCTCGATTTTGTGACAAGCTGGTTGAAAACACACAGTTGTAAAACAGCCCAGTCTTGCTCTGGCTCTGGACTAGAGGACTAGATTAATCTATAGGCATAAGTGCCTGGTGCCACCTAAATCGGGGGGGCACCCACAGAAGCCGCCTATGGCAGCGGCCCTGTCAGGGGCCACGCGAACCCCCATGCGCCCCTACCAGTCACCCGTGTCTATAGGCTTGTGCATGTGGTTG
The DNA here is from genome assembly GCA_030014935.1 of Caiman crocodilus. Lineage (NCBI taxonomy): Eukaryota > Metazoa > Chordata > Crocodylia > Alligatoridae > Caiman > Caiman crocodilus. The sequence goes on along the minus strand of JAGPOW010001890.1, from coordinate 3,478,353 downwards.
CATTACACTTGGGTTTCAGGTTTGTTGGTAAAAACCTCCAATAGTGCAATCTGCACTGGCTTTTCTAAAACCTTAACACTGTAAGATCCTGACTACCACTCCCTTCAGATTTCTTTTTCTCTTTCCTGGCCAACTGTAAGTACGCTACTTATAGACCCGCACTCCCGGGACGGTATTTCTGAAAGTTTGGCTTGAGCAAAGCAATCAACAAACTAACAAAAAGGGTAACACAGCTTAGGACCGGCCATGTCCACAGACGTGATGGTTCCTTCTTGAAGATTTATCTTCTCACGCCCTGAGCCCTTTTTCTTGCTCTGACTTTCCTGCATCCAGGTAAGTAAAGAGTCAATCAGTGAAGATCAAACATCTGTCAAAACAGTGGCTCTCAATCTTTTCAGACTGAGGCATCCCTTGGAAAATGCGAGCTCTTAAAATGTCCACTTCTTTCTTGACTATAAAAAAAAATAACAGAACAATTCTTCTGTTGCAAAGACCTCAGACCCAACAGGTCAGAATGCTTTAGACACTACTGATTTTTATTTGAAATCTCTGGATTTATCTTGTGAATCGTATTTTCACACCTAACAACGCTCACCTTGTGTGGTACCCCTGAAAACATTGCAAGGCACCCTGGGGTGCTGCAGCACCCTAGTTGAGAATCACTGTGTTAAGCATGTGCTGCCAGCCTGTGAGTTAATTTGTCCCAAATATCGAAAAATTATTTGTAGTCTCATTCATGAATCACCCAATCAGAGAGCAGAAATAATACCACGTGATTTATGTGACCAGTGACACTAATAATACTATCAAATATGTTTAGCAAATATTTCATACGTTGAAATGACTCAGAAAACTAACCAGCAATTATTTAAAAATAATCAGCAGGTTTGGTTTAGGGATGATTAACCAACGAAAGGGAATGAAATCTTAATGAATAGTCTAAGCTCATTAAAATGCAAATACACAAAACATTACCACGACACGCAAAGCCTATAGTGAAAGAAACACTCTCCAACACTTTCTTCCACAATGCACAGTTATTGCAGGGACAAAAAAAAAAAAGCCATCCCTGCTTCTCTTCATTTACAATGAGTTCACACTTCCTGAGCTTCGTGCATTCTCAGGCTTACTGTGCTAGTGTCACAGGTAGGCGTCTTGTAGCGAGGACTAAACACCCTTCAAAACACTATTAATTAAACAGAACTTCAAAAGCAAACAAGGAACCAGCCTGACCCCAGCCACAGCTCCTAAGGACTCGGAGAAGTCAGTGATCACAGCTGGCAGGTGTCACACCAACCTTCCTTCTGATCTCCATCAAATGAGACAAATCTTGGAAGAGCATGAAGCTGATGCCAAGTACAAATGGGCTAGCTGGGAATATTGCAAAAGAGATGTTTGTCCCATGAAAACGTTACAGTTCTTCAGTGATTTATATTTTTAAATAAAACCTTGTCTGAAACACAAGCCATGGCCCTGACTGATGTTTAAAGCAGCTACGCATAAGTGGGACACTGGGGAGAAATAGTATTAAAATGCATCACGGTGGAGAGCACCGTGTCCTGTCAGCAATAAACAAAACCCCCTGACTTTGAGCGGTGTAAGCGGGCACTTCGACAACGCAGCCCAAGCCCACACATCATTACTGACCAGTAGATTTTAGAGAGCTGAGGGTGACTGTAAGAAACTGAAAGTAAAACAAACCACAAGGCAGGTATTGTGTTCCCCTAGACAACGCAAAAGTGGGAAATGGACCGAAACACCTACCGAGAACAGGGTGGCATAGGCAGAGAGAGCAAATTTGATGCAGTAGTAATAGAAGAGGGACTCTTTCCATTCTGTTTCTTTAGTCATCTTCCCAGCATGCGCTTTCAGCTTTGCTTTGTGTACGTGTTGGACTCTCCCTGCTTTGACACAGTCTCCAAATCTCAATGCCTAGAATAAAAAAAACAAAAAAAAACAAACACAAACCAGCCTTAAACTTCAGCTGCTCTGCACAACTTCCGCCTGGGAGAAACAGAAAGCAATTAAAGGGGAGGCAGCAGCACAGCAGTGTTAACCCTTTCTTATGTCGCCTGTGTAGCCTAATGCAACTAATATGCACTCCATTCTCAAACGAACCGAGTGAGATTTGCTGTATGGTCCCCCCACCCCCCGGTAAATATTGATGCTCTGCAAATGGCTCCATCAGCAGACACAGGCAGCTCTCTAACCCCTAAAGTACTTTCTTTTTTTACAGCAAACAGCAGATCTGCTTGAGTAGACAAACTGCAATAGAAGATGCTTCCCTTGTCCCTTATTGCATAAATAAATAAAATAAAACGTCATGGTCACGCCACCGTCGCAGGGGTGATACGCAGTCTAGATTACAGGTGGTGGCAGATACTGATGCATCAGGAAGTTAAGCAACTGCTCAGAGACAAAGAGAGAGCCAGTTGGTGGCAAAGCTGGGCACGCCATCCAAATCACCCACCTTCTTTCCAGTCCTGCGGTTAGTCCTTTCAGTTCTTGGTTTATAATACCAGGTGAAGGACTCGGCGATCTATGAATCAGTATATTCCAACAAGGAAGGCACAGCATAGGGAAGTCCAGACTGAATGAACATATTCCAGCTATGGCAACAACTTGCTGAGTGCTAAGTTGCAGTTTAATAACTGGAGAATAGCAGCCTCTAGCTACATAAAAGAAAGGGAAGGAAAGCAAAGAAATCTAGGTAATTACAGGCTTGTTAGCAAGACCTTAATCGTATGTAAGGTTCTACCAAAAAATCTTGAAGGAAAGGATAATTAAAGCCATGGAAGTAAATGCAAAATGGTACAAAAGACAACGTGTATTTTTGCCGGTGGCAAATTCTGCCGAATTGTCTAGACAAGACAAATGCGGTAGATGTAATCTATCTGGACTTCCTTTGATGCCGTGCCATATAAGGAATAACCAGTTACAATGAAGATGAGGGTGAGGACAAGAATTTTAAAGTTGACGAAAAAAATGGTGAAAAAGTGTGACAACGGGTTTTGCTGACAGGTGAAGCATCAGGTTGAAGGGAGGGTCCTAACTCTTCTGCAAGGATCAATGTTGGGACTGCTCTTATTTTTCCATTCATGATCTGGGCCCAAAGAAGCAGAAGTGTGCTGATGAAAGTGAGCTATGACAGAAACTGCCAATACAAGAGACGACTGGAGTATCGCATAGGAAGATAGGGTTTGGATAGGGATGATCCTGCCTCAAGCAGGGGGCTGGATTAGATGACCTCTGAAGATGACCTTCCAGCCCTACTTCTCTATGACTCTAAGACCTGGACAACCTTGGAGACTGGAGTAATAGAAATGGACTGAATTTTAACACTGCAAAGTCCAAGGGGACTAACAATAAGATTTTCTGTTATAAGCTCAGAAGTTGGAAATGGCAGAAGAGAAATATATGTATGAATATTAGCTTCTCACAGGATACCTAGGAGAAGGTCAAGAAAATTCCTTGGTCTTTATCAGCCAAAGTATTTCCAGCAGATGTAGGAACCCGTAGTACCCCAATATAAGGCATGGCTGAGACTTTATCTGGAATGTGGTATACACATCTGGTTATCCTTGTTCAAGAAAGAAGAATTCAAAAGATGAACATGTGCAGAGATGAGCCGTCAGGGCATGGATAGCCCATTTTAGCAAAAGGAAACTGAATGAGCCTGGTTGGTTTAGCCTAAAGCTAAGAGGCGACATGACTGTTTCCTGCCCAGCCATCACTCAGGCAGCATGGAAGGGGAAGCGGTCCAAATCAAGTGTAGAGAGGACAAAAGGCAGGCTAATGGGATGGAAGGGAGCAGATTGAGACAGAGTCTGGAGGAACTGGGATTAGACAAAGAGGGAAGTAAGGGAGAAAAGTGGGGCCAGGAGAGAGGGGAAGCAGGAACTGATTGCACACGGATATGGGAAGGAGTTAGTGTACCGGTACTAAACCATGACTGGAGGGGAAGAGAGACTAAGACACTGAACCAGTCGTACGTTGAAGAGGAGACAGGTTAGCTGAGGAGCCCGAGGGATGGGATAGAGAAGTTTTGGGAAGAGAAAGTGGAGGAGCACATGGCAACAGGAGACCATGGATGGGCTGGACAAGGAGACTCAGAAGGCAACGAGGGAGAGCTCTAACCAGAGACCGCATGCTCTTTTTCTCCGCAGACCCCTTTCCCTTTCCTGCCACGAGCTGGTGCTGCTCTAGGGATTAAGCAGAGTTGACTGTAAGACTCCTGGTTCATTTGTTAGAGAAACCAGATGATGTGAAGTGAACAGGGCTGGGGACTGAAGGGGAAAAATAAGATGGTCTTGTAGTTAAGACAATTTTGTGCTGCCCTGGAGAACTGGATACTATCCCGTCTTTGGGCAAAGGGTCCTCATACTTCTGAGTCACTTAAACCAAATTTTTCAAAGGTGAGCAGTGAAAAGGTGTTCCTTAATTTTCGGGTACCTTAACTGAGACCGATTTGTAGAAATGCTAAATACCCACAACAGCAACAGAAAAGCAATAGGAGCTGGGTGTGACTCTGTAGAGTGTTATATTAATTCTAAATACTCATAGACATCATCTCAAGCTGGACGCTCAAAATTAGTAGACAGTTTAGACTTTAAGCTCTCTGTACCTGGGCTCCCTATCTGTACAGCAGAGGTAATGCTGCCGTCCTAACCTCCAAGGAGTTCTGAATATTAGTAAATGAGTGCTTCATAAATATTAATGATAGTGATGAATGCCATTGGGAAAAGAAAAACAAAAAGAAATTAAGAATCCTGTCTTCATAGCAAAGAATAATGTGCAGTAAATGAAGCCTAGGGCCACACACTGTACAAAATATTGAATAGCTGTTCGTTAATTGGGCACAGTCTATTCTGTGCATTGAATAAGGCAAGAGTCCTGTGGAAGAAATAATATCTTATCCTGTATTTAAGAATTTGTTATAATGCATATTCACCAGACAGATGAATTAAGGCTTGAACAGAAAATACTAATAATGGTATTTTTCTAAATTTTGGGTCTGTAACATTGTTTTTTCCCCTTGTAATATAAAACATTACCATGGGTGGAGAAACTTCCTTGTTCTCATCTATTGTCTCTTCTGTACGTGTTAGGAATGAAGATGAGAAGCCCAAATGTCACTTTATCTCAGTATCTCTTACTGGCTGCTCAATAACTCACTGCAGCAGAATGGCATTTTGGGCACCTGCGCTCCTCTATTAGAATGAGCTTTGCACAAGTGTCTAATAATTTCATTTTCACCAGGAGCTAAGACACCAAAGACCATTGCCTATACTCCATCAGATAATGTTACCGCAAGCTACCACAAAAATATGCCAGGCTGGATGCTAAAAATAGATCAAAGTGTAAATATGCCTCTGATATCCTCATTCATAACACCACGGATCTCATAGCTGTGGAAAAACACAGCTCCAGTGATTGGCATACATGCCAGTCTCCTAGACATGGTTTGCTGGAAAAATAGGTTGGGTTTGAACAAACTGAAAGAAACTAGCAGACTTTAATTTTAATTACACCTTCTTAGTGGACTTGGCTCAGTTTTAAGTTACGTTTGCAATACGTTACCCCAGCCCTTATTATATTTTATCTTGATTATATTATTGACATGCACTCAACTATTTCCTCTGTAAAGCTTCCTTTCTAGAGACAGTTTTCTTAGTTGCTTCCATTATTCTACTTAACACATGGCTCTATTCTAAGTCATCTGGTACCAATTTTGGTCGAACTGCACAAAGCCGGTATGCCAGTGAAGTCCATACTAAGGAGAAGACTAGCAGGAGGCATGCTAACAAATCCTTAAAGAGGAACCAAGTTGTGAGCCAAATTCCCTGGCCAAGTGTTTTTCCTGCTTTTCAGGCCACATACAATGGCTGTGGCTGGTCATTGGAGGATTTCTTAGCATGGGGGGAATCTATACATCCAGTAGTTCCACAGAACCGGATCCTACGCCAGTCATTCTGGCCCTCCAGTGTGCCAGATGCTGATCGGGGGAGAGCAGAGCTCACCTATGCCTGCATCTCCATTGGTATAAGGTTCCTGTGGGACTTTACAGCTGAGCTATAACACAGAGCCAGTTGCGCCCTTGTGATCCCACATGCAGCATCTGCATGCGTCTCGCATGACCCTGCATGTTGGATCAAAAGGGCACAACTGGCTCCTCTTCTCCCTGCCCCGTTCGAGGTAGAGCACAGATGACTTAGGTGAGAATTTATTCTTCTCTGTTCACTTCCTTAGATTTATCCAACCAAGGAGCAATGCTTATCCATATATTCTAGGTGCCGGTCATGTCTAGTGGTGTGTGCATGTGCTTACATATATCAGAATCCCCTCCATTGTAACTCCATTGAAAAGCATGGGAGACATCTTGATCTTCATACGTGCATCTACACATGTACTTTACTGCAGAATAGACTAATTAGCTCTGCAGTAAAGTGTTACCATCTAAACGTGCACCAGTAGTAGTGTGCAGTAAACAAATCAACTTCACCCTAAGACAGTACTGTCAGGAACAGCCCTATCTTACAGCAGAGTAATTTGCTGTGCTGAAATGTATGGGTAGACACTGACCGCGGGTGTGAATTGCTCCCAGTAAGCTCAGCCAGCCAGGGGTCTGCTCTGCCTTGGTTCAAATTGTTACTGTCATGTATAGACACTGTGCCTGGAGTTTATTGCTTCGCATTAATAGCACATGCAGATGCACTGCACAGGTATGTGGGATGCACCTCTATTAGAGAGTGATGCTGTGGGGCTCTGCCAAGCTGTATTTAGGAGCTAATCACACTTCCCTAATAGAGAACCACCATGCCTTGAGGTAACCCACCAGCTGCTCCACTTCCATCTAGTTAATCTATCCTAGACAACAGTCAGCTGGGCAAGGGACTGGAGAGGGGAAAAAGCAGGGACCGAAGAGGGAACCAAGAGATCTCTGATCATCAGGAATAACACAGGAACAAGGGGAGACTGTCTGTACAGACATTGCCTGAGACTCAGATCACAGCAGCGAATACACTTGGGATAAGTTGGGCCTACTTCAATTTAAAAGGAAAAGATGAGTTTTCAGGAAGACATATGTGGAAGCCTTCTGCTGTTCAAGCACCCTTCACCCCTTTTTTGCCCTGAATACTGTGTTCCTACAGAAAGTACATATTGCTGTGCTTTCAAGAAGCTGTTCTGAGTCGCACATGGGGCAAGGCTCACCAATGTAAGCCTCTTCCTCCAGCAGTTAAAAGCAGATGCATTGATGAGAACAAAAACAAATGTTAACCTGGGATATTTGGAGTCCTGTGGCCGAGCCTAAAACTGGGGTAAACTCTGAGCTACCTCCTTGAAAGAAGTAAGGATGCAAAGCCTGTCCCCTGAAAGGCTGCCCAAAGAGAGAGGTTAGTGGGATGGCAAACTCTGTAACTATAACAAGGATTAAACTACTATCTAAGATCCTCCTAACCAGGCAAATGGAAAGTTGCACCATTGATCATCCTCATAACACTTTCTCCCTCTCTCAGATACTCAGGAGGATAAAGGATGAGGGCTGTTTTACTGTGTTTTTCCTTGCAGTCCACCATTAAAGTAAATAAGCATATTCATACCTACTTTTATAAACATCCCATTAACCAGGTCAATGTGCAGTCCTCATAAATTATTACAGAGCAGTTCTATTTCCAGCACCCCAAACTGTATTTCTGCCTTCATAAGAATGCCTTCATTAATCTTTATTTTATAAGCTTCCTGATTTGAGTGGAACACATTTGAAAAATATTCTGCTGGTGACAATTTTCCATGTATAATACATAACCCTCCTGTATCCATCTGCCTTCTCACTTTATCACTGACATCTGCATAAACATGGCATTTATACCTCTGATCTACTTATTCTTCATCACACTGCATGAGATGCACGGTGGTGTTAAGGATACAGAAGAAAAACATCAGCGGTATGGTCTCCTTCTGACGATATGCAGTCTGATGGAAAGGTAAGTTGTTCTCTAAACACATGTTGGAAGGTGCAATCAACTAAACATTGGCAGTAGTCTAAAGCCAACTGCCTTAATTTTAAGGAACTGGCTGGATGTCCTGAAGATGACTTTTTAAATGTCTTCCTAACAAAGCAGGTGGCCCCTTGCTGCTAAAAATATACGACCAACCACACACATCATACCGACACTACCCTGAAGAGTGGAACTGCCAAGAGCGCAATGGAAGCTGCCAATTATTTTTCTTCTCCAGAGTATACAGAACTGCATTGTACAATTTGGTCCAAACAGTTCAAACCTATCCAGGTTGAGAGTCCCCCGACTCTTCCTAACAGAGACACATCACTTAGCACTACTGATTTGAACTACAGTAGGAACAAGAAATTTCTATAAGGCAGAAACATAAACTGTACCAAGCACTATATAAAAGTAGTAAGAGAGAGTCCCACTCCAAGAGTTGCAATATATCAAGGGGGACAGATATGGTGCTATCTTCATTTTTCAGAGAGCAAACCTCAGGCACGATAAGATTAGGACTTTGATCAAGACAACACATGAAGATTAGCTCCTAGTCCTGCTCCAAATACAGATCTTCTGATTTCTAGCCAAGCACTAAACTATAACCACTCTCTTTCATCTCAGCTACACTGGGGTTTTAGTGGTCTGTGGGAATTGGGTGCCACGATAACCCGCTTCCATCTCTTCAATGGGAATTGAACTCAGTTGCTCTTGATGGTAGAGAGAGGCTCACATTAAAATTTCAACACCTGTTTCTGAAAGCTTTGTTAACTGACCCCTTTCAAACCAGTGGGATAATACATTCAGAGCCAGATGTAGGGGACAGGCTATGACCGACAGCTATATATTCTGGTCTAGACGCAGCTGGAAGTACTGATAATTAAGCACTGCATTTCCAATTGCAGAAAGAATCCCAATTTGTTTTTTCCACCAGAATAAACTGAACTGGCTGCCATGCAGTGGCAAAACATTCCTGGAGGTTCAGCCAATAAGTAATAGGTGTAGCTGTGATAGGAGGTAATCCATTCAACTGCATTTCCCTTGTTTTGAAGTTACTTCTGATCACTGCTCTTTGCTGCTGCTCCGTAGCCATTCTCCGTTCCTTAACTGACTGTTTTCATCCCCATGGAATTCAACACAAACTCCAGAATTTTACTGTTATCTAGCTTAGCCTCTGTCTGTTTCTATCCTAGACCTCATTAAGGGCACTTTGTGCCCAATAGTTAGTTTAACTTCTCTCCAGATTATACGGCTGGTCCAATAAAAGATATGATAAAAACAACTCTTACCTCTATTTTGCAAAGACAGGGCAAATTACATACTGCGCATTGCAGAAAGGAGGAAAACATGGCACTGTCAAGCGGTTAAAAGATGTCTCCAACAATACAGATAAAATCAGCATGAACTAACTGCTGGAGACAAAGCGAGGACATCTCGACTCACACATTCTCGGGTCAGGACAGCACTTCATTAACTTGTTGTTTGTGAACCCTATCAACTTCACTGCTGTGATGCTTCTTTGAACCAGGTTGGATCCCAGTCATTAAGCCAGAGGGTCATGTGTTTCCTTAAGCCTGTGATGAGGGCTCCGCAGCCATGATTTGGTGAGAGTGGACACATGTGCAAGGCCTAGCTCTGGTATGGCCCACTGATTTGACCAGACTAGGCGTCAGACCCCAGAGCAGAGGACAATGTACCTGCTGAATGGTCTATGCACAGAGACTGCCAACGCACCCTTCCCGTGCAGTGACAAGCGAGTCTGAATGCTGCCCACAGCTCTCCAAGAGAAGAATACAGCACTGCAGAGAGAAGGGGAAAGGACAAAGCGTTTTGCTGTGGGAATTGGAAACAAGCGTTCACAAGGTGCAGGCAGCATGTCTAATTAAGATCTAAAGCCAAACTTATTAGGAGAATAGTTTCAACTGTGTTGTTTCACAGTCAGCTGCGGCGTATGGAAAATGTGAGCTATGTCCTCATTACGCGGCATTTCATTTGCAGGCGGGTGCTGAGAACATCTGAATGTTAAAGCGTCCTGAGGGAAATGGGCAATATTTAATTCTGAGAGGAAGCCAAGCTCCCTTTGAGTGTTTTTTTTATCTTCTTCCCCTGTTCTCCACCCTTCTCTAATTTTTAAAAACTCATTTTAGAGCCATTAAATATTACCGCAGTAAAGCATTCCCCGCGTAATGCCCCACAGCACCTTGTCTTAAACAGACCCACGTGTTTTCCTTTTAAAAAGTTACTAACAGCCAGCTCTTCAAGGTGATCTTAAAGAGTATTTTCTTCTGGCCGGTAAAATGGTTGGGGTCCTGATGAATTTTCTTCCTGCGCTTGGTGCTCACAAGTCACCACAAAATGGGAGTTGCAAGCACCCAGTTGATAAATTGGTTCAAAGCCAATTGGTGTAAGCAGAGGATCACTGGACTGTTGTAACCGTGTGCAGTTCGTGTGTCCCCTGCCGCAGCTTCCCACTACTGTTGCTAACTAAGTCTCTACGGTACATGCTCAGGTGCAGACCGCCAGTCCGCATCCCTTGCTTGAGACATGGGACTCATCCGTTTAACTCCCGAGTCTATAATGTGGGCCCTCCAAATTACAGATTGCTTTTTTAGGGAGACAGGGCAAGTTGAGCAAAGAGGATGGTCTCAACCCTTAGTAGCTCTTACCCTCACACCTTTCGGAAAACAGAAGGCGACAAACCTCCTACAAGCTGGAATCGGGGCTCACCTTGTCTGGAGAGCGCTTGACATCCAGGTTGTGTTTGACAGGAGAGCAGGCTTGGCGGCACCCTGCCCCTTGCAGTCCTCTGGTTGTTGGGCAATAGTCAAGTGGGTAAGTCAAAGAGATCTTGCCTTTAAATATGGTTTCAGTCCTCTCTTGTGTGATCTTCTGACTAGTCCAGAGTCTCACTCCAGCCCCAGAAGAGAATCTGGCTGTACCAGTTTCCTTTAGCCTGGCCAAGTCCTTTAGCAAACCCATTGTTCGGACAGCAACTCTTGGGCGTGTCACTTCATGGAAGCATTCGGTGCTACGACACTGCTCTGAAATGGCTTTACCTTCTCCAGGCACTCACAGCTTCATGCTCGCAATGCAAAAAGGAATGGTTGCAATGTTAAGGGAAGGCCACAGCTGGATACAGGCTTGTACATACATAAGTCAATCCATCATATTGTTTCATTGTTGCCTCTGTTGGATTTCCTGAATTGCCCAGAAGTAGCATGGTTCTTAGGGGAAAGCCCCAGAGTTAATTCAGAGGCTGCACACTGCACAGGAGGACAGAAAGGATATTTTTCTTTGCCCTTGAGTGGCCAGCAACCCTAATGAGAAGAGCTCTGATCCACGACCAAACCAGTCCCTCTAGGTCACTGGTTCACACCTGGCCCTGTTTAAAAAGTTATTTAACACGGTACGTCATTGGATCATCCCGCATGAAAGTAAGCTGGTGACTCCCAACCCATTCCCTGGTAGACGCATCTCCAGATCACAAAACAGGCTGACACACTTTGGCACTGGTTAGGCTGGCACCCTAGGGTCATCAAGGAGCCCAAGGAACAGGAGCCTGCTTCTGAAAGGTACTGTAATTCCCATGGCCTTCAGTGGGAATTGTGAGTGCTTACTTACATTTCCACACCCACAGCAAGGGGGACAAACAGACATACTTCCAAGTTAAGGCTCTTTGTTTTAGATTAAGACAAACAAGCACAACCTTAGCAAAACCTCTGCATGTAAGTGCACGTCCTTTGGAAGAGGCCTCAGCCACTAAGAATAAAATGCTTGTTCACAGCCACTTGGTGGAAATGTAAAACTATGGTACATAGGAGAGGCATCACCAATTCATAGCTTGCACGGCTCACATACCACCTCTGAGTCTCTCTCAGTCCTGACTGAGCCATAAATATTGAATTCCCGTCTCCCACAGGGGACTGGCCTAAGGTAGAAGATGGCAAAAGCTTGCAGCAATAAAACTAAGCTGTATCTACGTGACATTATGCTGGCGACCTTCAACACGCTGCTGCTGGTTGCAGCACTGGCATAGACACCTGGGTGTTGTTATATTTGTGCCATCTAACCTGCTTAGAGCAAGTCTAGGTGGGATGGTAAATACCATCGATGCACCAAGCCAATTTGGCAAAAACAAGTGTCATCTTTTTCAGTAGTTGATTCCCAATTCTGGAGCTTTCTTCCCACTGCAGTCCATGAGGGCCTGGGCACGTGGAAGTGTGAGACCTTTTTATTTAAGCAGGCCCTTCAGTATGTAGACTTAAGTTTTGGGGGTATTACCTAGGGAGTTCCTTTTATTACATATTGTTTTAACATGTGTAGCTGTCTTTATATTTATTTGGATTTTGTTGCCTACACCCTAAGCCTCTTTCAGGGAGGGCAGCATATAAATCTAATAAATATATTAACAAACACGAGTTTGCTTCAAGATTGCATTGCTATTCCCACTGGGGGAAGATTACCCCAAAATGCTAGTACAAGTAAGGATTTAAAGTTCAGAAGAGAGAATAAGAAGTCTTGGTAATGAGCTGCTGCAATAAAATCAACTGTAGAAAAGTAATAAAACCATCTGTTCTCAAGTGTTTTTCAACAAAACAAGGAGAGTTTTGGCTGTGCTGTTGACTTGGTTTTCTCTCTGTTATCCCAGGCTTGCACAACCAGTGCCCCTCTGAGACCTGACTGGCTGGCATAATGTCACAGCAGAGTAAATAATGGTATTTGGTGGTTCTTTCATTTTACGCCTTCGGCCGCAGAACAGTTTTCAGAAGATACTCTCTGCATGCCCACAGAAATTCCTATGCCATGCACTGCTCAGTGCATTAAGTATAGATTAGCACTGTCTGGAGATCTTTATTTTTAATTTTGCTACAGCACTCCGATTGATTTCGGGAAGGAGGCCAAGCGGCAAGTCCCATGGTGGGAACAACCAAGCCAGAAGAGATCACCGAGTGGCTGGACCACAAAGTAAAGTCCAGAGCAAAGTGTGTTGTTACTTAAGGAGGCTTTGCGGCATTAAAGGGAGCAGCGGAACCAAAATGGATGGTGACCATTAATGAGCATGATCCTTCACTGGACTTACTGCAAAAGATGTATTTGCGCTTCTGTTTCCACCCATTCTGAGATGTTCTCTGTCAGCTCAAGTGGTTGACTCGCATGCTCCTAGACCAGAAGGCCAAATTTTCTATCCTTACTGCTTTAGATATGTGGTCTGGCAGATGACTGTTCTGTCTCTATTAATGCAGCGTACGAGTCTACAAAATACACTCTGGAAGGGAGTTCGGTGCTAGCAGACAGTTTGACACAAAGAATTAAATAAGACTTGTCTAGGAGTGTTTTCTTTGCAACACTCCCCATGACCTGTGCAATGTCATCAAGAGCTGTATTTAAAATCAATGGGACTGTGTGCTAGCACATCCGATGGAAGAATGTGGCTAATGGCCCACATTACTCATAACAAAGCTGAAACAAAGCCCATCAGTCTCCCAGAGATTTTAACTCAGGGCAGTACTGGATTTTTTAAAATAGTTTCCAAAAGTTCAGATAAGCCTGTCAGGGCAAGCAGTGGTTGTAAATGTCACTTATTGAAAAGAGCAATAATGATACATCAGCAATGAGCAGCACATCACACGCTCCACTTGCCATGAATTAAATGCTGCTGCCAACAGGAAACAGAGTCCTGGAAGTCAACAAATGCTGCTGCTCTTTGTGCATCTTCACCGCACCATAACGTACTTGTCTCTGCTTACTAAAATGAAGGAAAGAAGGCAAAGCAATGTCAAAGACTCACAGCTGGATGATTTAACCCAGTTAATTTTGGGGCAGCTGCTGCTGCTGCTGCATCATGGTGGTGTTCAAAAGACACAGTACAGCATGGCTGGGGCTGTGTTTCTAGGACCACTCACAATCCACCCTTCTGATGCTTTTGAAAGCACAAGGCTGCAACAGTTATGTTTATGCAGCTGTGCTCCTAACAAATTATACTGGTTTCTTCACCGTTACATCACAGAATCGTAAGAACGTGCAACAGAGGCCATGAAAAATCATCTTCAGCTTGGTGTTAAATCGATTGAGCCACTTTCAATTTATTACCTATGACCAGGCTCTCTCATCTGCTCCTGTAAGCAGGAGGCACTCAAAAGCCCAGATGAATCACAGCAAGGTGGGAAAGGAGTAGCATTAGCTATCTCTCATGGCAGCTGTGAGACGTCAGAGTTTGGCTTCCCACAAAAGTCCCTTCGCTGATACTCTACAAGACCAGGCTGCTGCAGCATCTTAGTGAGGGTCTGTGGAACAGCTGCTTTTCTCCAACAGGATCCCTTTCTAATTAAGTGGATATCCAACTAGGAATCAACACTGTCTCTTCAAGCCACAAGCATGCTAAATATCAGAGTAGGCAACCATATCCTTCCCCACGAGCATACCCCAACCTACCTACGAGTCACAGTAGATCATTCCCTTACCTCTAAACTTTACTTTCAGCAGTAAAGTTTCTGCACAGGTAGCTGTCTTAAGATATTTAGCCAGCATGACATGGGTTGCCAACTTCAAAGCGGTCAAAACCATCACACTTGCAATGGTATGAGCCAGCAGAATATTGTGCTCCCGTATGGTCCAGAAGTTGTCACACAATAAAGCCCAACACTATACTTAACAGTACGCCGAGACATAACAGCTGCACAACTTACACATAGATATTCCCTGACACACAGATATTCCCTGTACTGTCAGCCATTAGACCAAGTGATATTAAAAGACCGAGCCTAACATCATTACTGGCAATACAGGCAAAGGATAACAAAAAATCACCTGCTCCATCAACTGTTAACTGAAGACCTGAAGAGACGGAGGCTTAAAAGTTGTAAATTGTTTGTATGTGAAGTCTACAGATGGAATCTGTACACTGAGTGATAAAACCAGACGGTGCCTTGTAGGTTCGTATGTTTGATATCTGATGCCATATGACAAAAGAAGTTCAGAAACTGCTCTTTGCAGGCTCCCCACCACAGTGTTACTGTACAGAAACTGAACAGAATCATCCTTTTCTACATTACAGATAAACAAGCTTTAATATGCGACATCCCAGAGATGAAGGGCTTGTACTAGAGACTCAGATGTTCAACTTCAAGCCCAGGCAAAGTACCTGGGCTGCTGAATCAGAAAACAGATCTGACCCACAGTCCGAAGCAAGGCTTAGACACTGAAACATCCGACACCTGTCTCGTGTCATCTCCCCCAATGTTTCCCCACTTGACAGGTATGTGGTTATTCTATAAACCACAGAATAGCTTTAAATTTTATTAAGTTGCTAATAGAAGAATATTAAATTGGCTTTGAACAATCATTAAAAGAAAAAGTGGTCTGGGGCTCAATTAGTCTTGGCTGAGATAAGCATACTAAGGAAATAATTCTTAGCATTCATAGATTCATAAGATTGTAAGGCTGGAGGGGACCTTGGAAGATCATCGGGTCTAGGCCCCTTCACTTAATTAAAAAGAATTTGTGCTCACTCTGATTATTTACCTATACAGGCCGTAACGGGGAAATCCCACAGCAATAACCACACACCCTTGTGGGCTGGTGTACAAGTGATGCTAGAACCAGATTGGGCCCCATCTACAAATTCTGGCCTCACTTCCTTTAATCCAAACTTAATTACGGCTTTAAATGCTGACTTTTTGACTTCAGACTACACAAAGCTGACAGATTTATACCCAGATCCAGGCAGGCATGAAGAAAAGAATAAGGCCATAACGAAAATAAGGAAAAGAAAGGCTTAGTACAATTCAGAAATACGCAGAATAACAGGTAGTTGTCATATAAAAAGTAGGGGTGCACCAAAAAAGATTTTTTTGGCTGATACCAATGGCCGCTAATTAAGTAGCCATAGCAGCCAATAATGATCCAACAGCCGATATGTAGCCCAGCAGCTTGGAGAGCAGTGTCCAGCCAGTAAGTCTGTGCCCCCCCCAGATTTGTGCATGGGGCGAAGGCAGGCTGCCCACTGTGGGCTTACGGCTGGGGCTGCACTTGGGGCAGGCAGAGGCAGCACTGGGAGGTGGGCTATAGCCACCCCAGAATTCACCACAGCCCCCTGCCCCCCACCCCCACAGCTACCCCTCTCAGCACTGCTGCCATCCACCTCAAGCACAGCCCTGGGCCAACCCCCTCTCTGGGCCCAAGCCCACAGTGGTATCACTCTGCACACAAGTCCAATGTGCACATGCTCCCCATGCCCCCCCACCCCAAGGGTGTGAACAGTGGTGGCGGGCTATCCCCACTCCCTGTGCCCCTCAGACAAGCCAATCGCAGCTGTGCCCCAGGGTCACATTCAGTGCCCTGGCTGGGCGGCACCTGCCCCATGCCCTCTCTCACCGTGGGAGCTGTGATCTGTGCCCCCTTCCTATCCCCCTCCACAGACCTACCAGCCAGACACTGCTCTCCAGGCTGCCTGGCTGCATGCATGCTGTGGCTGCATGCATGAATGCAGCATTTACCAGTGATGTTATGGGTTACACTGTTCAAAAAAAGGTGACTGCCAATAATGTTAATTTTCCTCTAATTGGTGCCAATCCAGTATGCGACTGATGTATCGGCACACCTCCATTACAAAGATATTTTTCAAGGCAAATTCATCTTCATAAATTGTTGATTTGTGTTGCTAGTCTTGTGAATGAGGGGGAAAAAAAGCAGGTTGTAGAAATTGATTTAGTTATATCACCATTTGCATGATGCAGTTCACCATCTTCTCAGTTTGCACTGGAACATAAAGAGCCTGTTTCCACCACTGGAAACAAGGGCAAGTTACCTACTGATGTCAAAGCAACCAGCTCCAGCCTCTTAGGGCTGATTAGTTCTGCCAACCCTGACTCATGGGAGTTGTTCTTTAGAGTTTAACAATGAGTTTGTACAAGACAAGCAAGAATTAATCATGTGAGACAAAGCTACAGGACGGGCTACTGGAACCTGATCCAAACATCAATAAAATCAATATAAATGATTTCAATGAGTTCTGGACCCACTCCAAAAGAGCACTTACATGCATAAGTAGTCCCAGAGACTTCAGTGGAATTCGATTTTTGGCAAGGTTGAAAATCTCCAACTCCCATTCCAGTTAAGATGAGCTCGTCTAGCTCATGTTTACAGATAATCAAGCCACTTACATGCCTAAATGTTCCCTGTAAGACACTATGCTAGAAAATTCAGGCCCAAATGTAAGGCAGATCTAAAGATGCAAAATTCACACCAGGATTTCTAACAGCCCAAAATGTGAGAACACTAAGCATCACTGGGGTATCTGACCTCCTGAGAAGGAAGAGCAGACAATTGGAAAAAATTAAAAACCAGTTTGGATTATTACCCTCCACTCCCAAATTATGGACTGTTTGTACCTTAGGGTATGCTTTGACCCCAACTCTAGTACAAGTATTCCTGGAAAAATCTGAAATTACGAAAATTGAAATAGTAGCTGGCTACAGCCAAGGAAAATTATTCCCATCTGCCCAGCCACCCGGGGCATCATTTTAGGGAAACAAAATTGCACTACACTGGAACAGAAAGTAAAGAAATTCCCAGACCAGGAAAAGGTCCTTTGATTCTGGTTTAAATGCAATCGTTTGATTTATGCTTTAGGAATTTGTTTGATTTCATTTAACGACAAGAAGAATGAAAGTAATCTGAATATGCTATAAAAATGCATTAAACTGAGTAACACAAATTGGATTCTTTTTCTCTTTGAACTCCCCTAAACCCCACAACATGAAAGGAATGAAACCCTGGGATCCTTTAGCAGGTGTCCAGCCAGGAGAGGGAAGAAATCAGGAGAGAGTCTATGGCTGTTTAAATACGTTTACTAGCGAGTCAAACCTAGATCACAATCTCTCTCAAAACAGAACCAAGTCTGCTTGACAGGCTGCTGACAGCAAGCCAAGTTGAAGGAGAATGCCTGGACAAATAGCAAAGTTCATAAATTATAATAAATAATATTATTAATTCAGCGCAGAAAACTCCCCACCCACCACCCACAACTGAAGGAAAGTGAGTGGGCGGGGAGGTCAAGGAAAGTCAGAGAAGAAAAAAATTACAGATAGTAGGTAATAGCAGAGAGAAATATTAACATCACGTGCAGCACACCCAGAAAACACAAGTCTATTGTGTTCATTACAGAAAAATTACCTGGGCTTTTAATCAAAGATGTCCTGGGGCCAATTTATTCTCTCTTTTTTTGTGCTCATCCAGCTGAGCTACCAAGTCAGTCTCCCTCTGGCCCAAAGAATTTTTATGCAAAGCAGAACAGCTCAAAAATGCTGAACTCTGACTCCATAACCAAATGATTGAACCTCTCATCTGGGAGCTGGAGGAGCATGAATATCTTGGTCCTTGGTATGGCTGTCATGGCGGTGCCTGCAGGGAGGGCTGTGATCCCCGAGGTCTCTCGCCCCATGTCCAAGCCGGCCCAAGGACACCCTCTAATTCTCGCCTGCCACGACTTTGATGATTACATGTGTAGGGAGGCTGCCTTCTACCTCCTTGGGCACGGCGTATCAGGACCTCTGTCCCCGTCATCTCCCGGACTGTCCAATAGGTGCTCCCTAGGTACCCTAGCCTTAGGGCTATGCGTGAAAGATGTCGTCCCATCAAAATACATATGCCTGCTCTTCTGGGCCTTCTCTGTACTACCATCCCTTCCTGGGAATCTCAATGAGACCGCCCCTCCCTTGGGGGGTCTCAATGCCCACTCTGGGCTTCCTAATAATATCAGTGCCCCTTCTAGGCCTTTTCTAAAATATAGTCCCTCTCCAGGACACTTGTCCGCTCTGGGATTTCTGTTGAGCGCCAGTCTTCTAGGCCTTCCGCGCGGCTACCCTCTCTTTAGCCAGGCGTTCTGTGCCGCTAGCTCCTCTTTCTCTCGGAGACCACCACAGCCGCTTTGCCCTTCTCTGGAGGCGCTGTGCTGCTAACCCTTTCTTGGGACCCACCGCAGCACCCTGCCCCCTGGCTGAGGTCTACCACCGCACTAGCCTACAACTGGTATTCTCAGCATTGCCCCTCACCTGGGCTCCTTAAAATACTGCCCCCCATCTAGGGCTTCTCACATGCATTGCCCCTTCTCGGGCCTGGGGTCTCCACACCCCATGTTGCTGCGCCCTCTCTGGCACCAGATCGTGCCCTCCCAGGCGCTAGGGTCCCCACACCCTGTGGGTCCCTATGAGGCCTCCTCCAACCCCTACAGCCTTGCCCAAACCACCCGTGTACTCCAAACACTAAAACAAACGCAAGCTTCCTGGCTATAACCAAAACACCAGGCACCTGTCCATAACAATGTATGCCTCCTGCTCCACATCATTGCTCCAGCCTCTGGAGCTCTCCTGAGCTGCACTCCTGGAGCTCCTGCCCCTCCAGCTGAAGGGGTTTCAGTTCCTCTTCCATCTGTCCTAACGAAGCAGAATGCTATTCTCTTTAGAAAGTAAGTGCCATAGTGGCCGGACCTGCAGGCCCTCTTGACCAGTTTCTTGTCTCTGATAGAGGCAAACAGTAGGTGAATTAGAGGGGGTGCATGTGAAAAGGGCATGTCTCAGGTAATTCACATCCTATCAAGACAAGCAGGGAGTGCTTCTCCTTGTGTTCATTCAGTGCCCAGCATGAATGGCCCCTGATCTTTTTTGAGGTTTCAAGGTTTCTTATACAAGAAATAAATACAATATATCATGCATATACACAGAGTTGTTTACTTCACTGGAGGTTAAATCAGGAGGCTACTTGAGGATACAGCATGTAAATCATGTTGGTAATTCCCTGTGTGTTTACAGTTCAGCAGTATACAGGGCTTGACTTTGATTGCCTATTCTAGTTTTACACTAGTGGCATCAATAAAGTTATTTCTAATTTGTACTGGTGCTACTGAGAGGGCAAAAATATTCAAGGCAAATAAAAAAAATTCTACCATTCCTTCCAATTATAATGTTATTATTATGGTCCTTAGACAGTGAGATTAATTTAGCCCTTTGCAGGGTAACTGGGTTTAGTGAAACAAATTGGTCTGGTCTTAAGACTCTCTGACAGGGTTTGATTAGGTATAAGAGGCAAGTTCTTGAGATATTACTGAAGAGTTACTCTGTTTTACTTGCTGGCAACATTTGGATGAATTAACACAACGCTTCATTATAAAAACCAAAATCTAACCCTATTGATTCATTTCAACATCGCTGATTGTATTAAATGTGAAGATGAGTTAGTTCATTCAGAACAGCTTACAATTTCTTTTTCTCTCCCCTGCATTGGAATTCACCCAATCAAGCAGTTACATGGGATAATTAATACTGAGGAAAAGCAGCAGTAGTGGTGGGAATCTGCTTTTTTTTTTTCTTCCTGCCCTATGGAGAAGGGGGAAAAAAGAAATGATAACCAAGTCTGCAACAGTGAATTTGCCTATTAGCAAGAGAACTTGGCTAAAAGCATTTCGTGGCACTACAGCCACTGTAAAATCTCAAGTCTGCAACAGTGACTTTGCCTATTAGCAAGAGAACTGGACTAAAACCATTTCATTGCACTGAAGCCACCATAAAATCTGAAGAACTAGAATGGGTTTTCTTGAACCTTGGACCTATTAAAATCTAACAACATTTGCTGGAAGAGCAAACCCATTGGTTTGGCCAATTATGTCGCAGCCAAGTTGCCTCTTTTCATTCCTCAAAAGGAAACATAATATATTTGGGTAGCATCTTTCACCCGAGTCTCTTAGAGCACTTTTCAAACGTTAAGGGCAGGATTCTCCTTCATCTAATGGATGACCAAAAGGCAACTTGCAATCAACTCAGAGTTACAGAACTCAACTGTAGGGCTGATTCTTTTATCCTCTGGGCATGTACGTACCCCACTACAGGATCAGGATGTATGTACCCCACTAGAGGATCCAGAGACATGCAGACATCTCCCTATTCCCTTTCAAGAGGGAAGAAATAATGCAGGCAAGCAGAGTGTGGAAAAACTCAGCCCTCCCAACTAAAGTCTAGCAAAATTTTAAGAAGCTGAAAATAGGATCTTATAATAGAGATGGCATTTTTGCCAGGTCTGCCCACAATTCTCTGTCTGTTTGTCAGTCTCTTTCAGGGTCTCTTATTCAGGGAATTTGTGTGTCAGTGCTGAGTCAATGTAATGCTGGAAATCATCCCTCAGTAGCAGAAGAAATCCAGGATGCGTCTGCAGCCAGCAATGCACAAGAGTTTTCCTTGCGATATTCTCAGGTGTCACTGTTACACTTCATTAATAATGAAAAAGGCATGCGAAGACTCAATGTGCAATGTATTAAGGATAAGCTTTAGGCACTCAGAGTGCATGTTGCTAAGAAGCCCCTGCCTATGTTAATCTAGAGAAGATCTAGATATGCTGTAGCATTGTTTAATTTATAATGCCTGAAAACAATTGCCATACTAGCTATTAACTCAGCTCGTGCTATGGTTTTCCTGAAGCAGAGATGGGCTATTTGTGCTTAACATCAAATTATATTTCTTTTGATATGGCAGATTTCCATTTCAAGTTGGAGAGAAGTTTTAAGTGAAGGTGAAAATACAGTCTGTACTTTGAATCTTTAAGCTCTGATCCTGAGAGGAGGGGAGAGATTCCTGCTAGATACTGAGCCTTTTCAGCCCTAACCAAGTGCTGAGAAATTGAATCTATGAGTTCAAAGAGGGCATTACACACTCTAGCAATATGTAGGTCGAGTAGGATGTAGGCTGTCTCGCTCCTTTGTGAAGTTGCAATCACAGAGCTATTCAGAGTTTTCACTTCAGACAATACTGCAGTAATGGACGTATTTGTCCCTATTGTATAGCATATAGTATTGGATAATGTATAGTATTGAACAGTGACTTCAATTTACACAACCCATTTGGTAGCTAAAGCTCACGCATTAAAATCAAAGGCTGTGTTCTAAAATGCTACTCTCATGAAAAGTGGAACATACCAAGAGACGTACCAACGTAGCTTGTGTTTATCCATGTCCATGACACGTTGCCGTGGCACAAGGGTGGTTCAGCGACACAGACACCAGAATTATTAGAGCTGTGAATCACGTTCAAAAATAGCTCCCTTTCACCACCCCAGCAGTGCCTGATTAGGCCTACACTAGACACACAGTCCAGTTACACATCTGTTTTCACAGAAAGGATGTTTACTAGGCTAATAGACCAAATTAAAAAAGAAAAACAGAGGGTCCTTTCTGAATAAGGAACTTGCTTTACCTTTGGACTACTGTAACCACTTTGTCTTGAGCTTGGACTTGGCTTGGCTGACTCCAGCTCAAACCTGATTTGGTTTTGGACTCCACTTCTTGGTTCAGAACTGATATTTGAGTTTCAGGGCGGTATACGCATGAGAAATGCTGTCCGTTCTCCTGCTTTAAGGAGGTCACAACATGAAGAACATGCAGGATTAAAAGACAACTTCTGCTACATTAACAGTTTTCCAAAGACCTTTCGGTTTTATAAAATTTTACTGCATATGGACACAGAAACTATAGGACGTATCTACAACACGGTGTACAGAGAAATACTTGAGTTGGGTGACTAACTGCCCAGATTCATAGCTAAATACATGTTTGCTCCATCTTAATTAGCCTGTGAAGTTGGTGCTTAAAAAGCCAAGGGAGAAATAGCATCTTGCTGAACTACAAGTAACATAAGCAAGTGTGGTTCAAGGGGCCCTGTACAGTATTTGCGGACTTCATCCTGATCTCAGAACCATCAGATGACCATTTGTAGTAGGTCAAATCTGCCAAGGCTTCTCAAGGTTTGCAGATCCCTCTTGCATTTTTCAACCTGAGTTCCCATACATTAATAATTATGCCCATATGCCTTACCCTCCGTGTTGCAATACTGGCAAGCAGGCCTAGCAGTTTGAGGACATTGTCCCAACATTCACTTCTGTGTGAGTCAGTGACAGCTATTTCCAACGGTGCTTAAAACAATACAGGCAGCTTGAATGCTGCGCAAAGACAACATGTGCCAGGGACCAGGTGCAGGGACCAAGGTGAGTCCTTCCCAGATTAGGCAACGGCAGGGTCCAGTTTGAATCCCAGTGCACTTTAAAACAGCCCTGAGAGGTACAACAACTTGTAAGAGCAATTACACTACCATGAGATAGCTGGGAGTCAGAAGAACACTAACCACCTCCTCACCCCCCAACTCCTCCTCCTGCCACCAAAGCTTGGGACTCAAGAGGCAGCTAAAAGCCAGCTAGATTGACTTTTCTACTGCTGACTATTCCATTATTCTTACTATAGTCTCAGGGAGCTGTGTAACAGTTGTGCGAACAATTTATGCATGAAAAACCAGCATAAAGTGTCCACACGCCAGCACAGGGCCACTACCACTGTCATCTTTTCTGTTGGTAAAACATGTGCTGATGAGTACAAGCACGAGCACAGTAATGCCTAGTGAAAGGGTGGATGAAGGTGTCTGGTAAAGTGATGAACAAATCAGCGGATCTACTTCAGCTTCATGAAGTGTCCAAAAAAAAACCACAGGGGGAGGGGGAGCTGAATTCAATCATGATATAAATGGACTAGGGGACTTCCTGAGGTCCCTTCCACCCCTCATTTTCTATGAATTTATGATTTTAAGTCCACACTGCAAAATTACAATGTAGGGTACCTTGAAGAAAACATCTATGTTACTCCTGATTCAACACAATGCTCCTTCTTCCTTGCTTTCCAGAACACTTGGAAACTTTGCTTGCTAATGCAGGTGATGAACATATATGGTATGTTTAATTGCATGTATGGGAAGCTAATCACACAACTCAATTATTTTCCTGTGCAATGAAACTGAACACGTGTCCTATAATCTCAGCACAGCATTTACCCACCAGTTGATCAGCCATGGAAAGATTTGGGTTATATTCACCCAGCAGCTTCAGGCACTAGTCTGTTCTGATTCAAAGAAAAGTCATGCTGCAAGGGACCTTGAGAGGTCATTTAGTCGAACCCCCTGCCTGAGACAGTATCATCCCAATCCAAACCATCCCGTACAAATCTACTGTCTAACCTTTTAACTAAACTACAAAGTCCACCCTAACCCAACACAAGACATAATGCCCTAATCTATTACAGGTACGGCGGGGGGGACTGTGGTGGCCAACATACTGCTTCTGCAAAGGTTATTAAAATACGCTCAAGAGATACCAGGAAGAGGGCCACACCTCCCACTAGAGAGGAAGGCCATGGGGAAAACTCCTTCCTGACCCCAAATATAGCAATTGGTCTGACCTTGAGCACAGGAGAAGACCATCTAGCCAGGAACCTCTGGGTTTGAGTCCCAGTAGGCATGTTGACATGCCTCAGTCAAACCCCCAGCCTTGGCTGCAGGCAACGCTCAATGCCTCTGTAGAAGGCTTTAAAAGTACCTCTTCCCCACCTCCCCCAACATATACAGCAGCAAGAGAAAAAAATCCCTTCTTGGTGCCATGAGGTAACCAGCAAATCCCAGAAACATGGGGAATGGCTTAAAATTCACCTATGGCTCTGAAGTGACGTTTCAGTGTGCATCTTCTAGACGTTAATGATGGAACAAAGTTTAGCCTGGGCTTAAAAAGCTCTGTGTCAAAGTATTCACAATTCGTGCTAGGTGTCTGCTGCAGAATCCAAAGGTACGACCCAGCCATGCTTTTGCAGCGGAAAGAGATTACAAGGCCAGGAGATCAGCTGGGGCTCTCATTTGGGTCCCAGCATTGATTCAGAATCTGTTTTAACCCTGAACCATTTTTTTGTGAAGCCTGGCATGAGATCACGAAATTATCCTTTAGAAGAATATTAAATCACATATGGGCAAATTTGTTAAAAGCCAAAGCAGATCCATTTTTCCAGGCACTCGGCCAATGGCACAGAAAGCCAGATGCTGACAGTTTGAGCATCCAAGTATACTGCAAATGTGCAGAGTCTACAAAAGGAGCATATTCACTAGATACCTCCTAATGCTGATTTCAACCTAATAATGGCCAAATGGTTCTTGTGAGGGCCATTAATATTTGAAGAGTGGGCAGGGATAACAGCCTTCGAAAAGTTTGGCTGAGCTGGATTAGTAGGATTTAGAGTACCGAGGTAAATGACGTGCATTGCTCAGACATGTCCATCTTCAGGGCTCTTTTTAAGTTGGGGTTTAATAAAAGAAAGGCGTTCTGGATTCCTAGATCTGTACTGAGACCATCAGTGCTCCTCCAACTTGCATCTCTTTTAGCTCAGTTGGCAGAGACATCTGCTCCTCAGAGCACAGTCAGGGCTCTGTCCTGCTCTGCTGTGAAGTTGAATGGCTACAACAGACACAGGAATGACAGCCATTGCAGTTCTCAAAGGAATATCCATGTGCTACAATGCAAGTGATATGGAAAATATTGCTGAGCAGCTCCTTCTGCGCTGCCATGCAGTCATCAGTACACTTCATTATTACAGCTGTCTGTATTAGAAAGGGCTTCACCACAAAAGGGAGGCCCGGAGACTCTACCTGAAACATCCTTTAGGTTAGTTAGAATCTTTCCTCTCTCCTCCTTCGCGACACACATTTTGAGACCCACAAATGTGGGGTTGAGTCAATGGGAAGGGAACTCAGCAAGTGCTTTGCTCTTCAGCCTCTGGTTCTCGTGGCTATAATGACAGCAGCTGCATCGAGTGCATTTGAGGGCAGCAACTGAGTACCTGTTGTTCACCGAGATGCAATGAAGAGGGGTTTTTTGCTGTGCTCTTAGAGAAAGATCTGCTGGCCGATGGTCAGCTGGAAGGCAGAGGTACAAAGCTACCAGCAGCTAAAGAATGGCTGGAGGGACAAGACAGCAAAGAGAGACGAGAACTGATTTAAAAAAAACAAGACTCCCCTAAAACAGTGCCACCGTGCTGCCTGCCCCCTCCCCGATCAAGCCACACACAGAGGCTGCCACTTGTGGCCCTAGAGCCTTTGTTCCTTCACAACACAGAGCCTGAACACAGCCTTGCCAAAAATTTTGCTACGTCCAGTTTTGTTTCAACATTTCTATATGTGCCCCAACAAAGCAAAGACTGAAATGCCATGTTGCAGCATTACAGGTCCATTCAGAAGCAGGAATCTCCAGGAAACCCACTCAATGTAGTACGACTCTATGAAACCAAGTCCTGCCCTTTACTTACCGCAGTAGTTAAAAAGGTCCGCTGGGATTTGCTTTGGGACTGTTTAGACGTAAGGGCAGGACCTGTCCCATCACATTTCTGTAACAACCTGAGGTTTGGGCGAGCAAGAGGCATTGGCTCAGACAAGCACCCCAGCAGAGGATGTGTGGGACAGGGGACAGGGTCTGTTGGATGGAAAATCTGGAAGCTGGAATCAAAAAGGACTGGGCTAACTCCACTAGGGACAGCAGAAACCACAGGGTGTGATGAGAGGAAGTACACACCACTGCTATCTTTGCTTATGTGCCCTTTTGAACCACGGCAAAGCACAGGACTTAAGTATTTATTATTGTCTATGTAGAGACAGTTGTTCTACACCCTATTTTAAAGTGCACCTACTTGCAATTCAAGGCATCCTCACCTTTCCATGAAACATCAGCAAACAGTCAACCTAAAAAGCCTGAGTTAATATAAATAACCCAAGATTATTACATTTGTATTCCAATCTGTTTAACACTGTCAGGCAAATGGATGCAGGACCTGAAATCTGTCAACAGCTAATGCCCTGTGTATTAACTGCAATTTCATTACTTTAGAAAACCACTTTGAATTTTAAAGGGTTGGGAGGACAAAGAGATGATGAAACTATAAACGCTTTTTATACCTGATAATATTTTCCAGGCCTTTTTCATCCAGTGGTTTCAAGAAAAGCCAGGCGCAATCCTGCACTGCTGTGCTCCTTATCTTCCTTCATACCTGTACAAAAGTTGAGGCCAACTGCTACTCTATCAGACCCATATGAAGTGGGTTACACCTATATTTCCCAAGTATAAGGTCGGGCAAGGGCAGATCCTGGAGCCCCTTTGTGCTACATAGGATAGGACAAAGAGGTCAGCAAGCTGCAGTCACCCTTCAGCCTCAGAATCATGCCCAGGACATATGGGTGGCATACGTACCCTGGGGTACATTATAGGGCAAAGGAGGATCACAGAAGGTGAATCAGGGATGTTACAGCTGAGACGGACCTGCTCCACAAGCCCTGTTTACACCTGCTTGTGAGCTGCCCAAGCCTATTTGAGTTGTTAATCTGAACAGGCCCACATGAGAGGCATAAGTTGCTTACACTGTCTGTGCCTGCAAGGCAACACAGATATGAATCTGTCCCACACAGAGAATCACTTGGTCCAATAAACCACACAACAATCCTATAAGCAAGGAGAAAATATGGCTTTGCAAACATAGGGACAGCAAAGGGAAGCTGCTTGCTAAACTGAACAGAGAATTTCAGTAACCTGCTAGAACAACTAGAACAAAAACTTTGGACATAATTTTTAAGTCAGAAAACGATCTAAATGTTGCTTTCTGTCCCCATGAGAACTTCCTTTTCTGATAACACGGGGAGGTGTCTGCTTGGAAAGCATGCATAGTTTGAGCTAACAGTGCACCATG
Organism: Caiman crocodilus; assembly: GCA_030014935.1. Lineage (NCBI taxonomy): Eukaryota > Metazoa > Chordata > Crocodylia > Alligatoridae > Caiman > Caiman crocodilus. Next base: position 3,450,774 of record JAGPOW010001890.1, on the reverse strand, counting down.
ACCACACTAGTGAGTCCCTTTTCTATCTTGAGTATCTCTTGAGACTGCCAGATAGAGTAAACAGAGATGAATCTTATCTGTGACTCACTTAACATTGAGAGGCTTTGTCAAGTCAAGTCACATAGAACAGACTAGATTTCTTACACAGTGTTCTTCCCGGGAATTTCAGACCTCTCACTGGCTGTCCAAATATGGCAATATGGTTTTGGTTTTTAAAATTCAGATGGCTAGTACTGAAAAAGATTTTATGACAAAGGCTTCCTTTTGGGAATCAGGGAAAAACTGTTGATGTGCACTCTCTCAAAAACCCAGGAATGCTTAAGGGAAGATCCTCCATCTGACACAGATGCATTAACCAAAAGGCTTCTCTCAAGCTTGCAGTGACACTTTAAAATGTATTATGAAATGGAAGTCAATGCAGACTTATTTATGCTTAGCATGAACAGGGAGATAATATGCAACTCCCAATTTACTGCTGAAGAAATCTAGGATTACATTTTATAAAAAGAGCCACTCGAATTTAAAGCTGCACTTGACCTTCTCTTCTATTTGATTATAGGGACATAAATGAGCCCCAGGCTAAGATTCAAGACAATGAGTTACCCCAGGCTAGGGAGGCAATCAGTGCAGAGCAAACTGGAACAGGAACGACGCTTTAGATGCCCTGCCCTCCTTCACCACCAGACTATTCTCGCTCTCCATCTGCAGCCTGACCAGACCTCCACTCCCTTCACCAAAGCACACACTGATTCTGTTTCCACATCACAAGATGCTCTTGGGCTTTGTACAGAAGTTCCAGGAATGGACAACTGGGAACAGCACATTGAGACAGATAGCCCAGGTAGCTCTTACAAGGCATTGTTTTTCCTGACTAAGTGTTGTTTGACACTGTGAGCGGTCCAATTATAAGAGCAATTATAAAAAAGAAATACTCCAACTCTGAGCTTCCCACCTGTGTTTTTCTCGCCTGCCATGACTTGATAGGAACTAATTCAAAGCTAACATGCGGGTAACTCTGTGTTCCTAATTCCAGTCGAAGTTGGTGTTCTTAAGCTTTTATTCTCTCAGTGCCCAGAGATTTGCCTACTCTCCAGCAAGAAACCCGGTTCTGGTCATTAGGTAACAACTCCTAAAGATATGGGGTACTTAATGGAACACCCCCTCGTCAAAAATACCCATGAAGCTAATTACTGATCAGTCTCTTTGCT
>JAGPOW010001890.1:3430729-3449466 GCA_030014935.1 Caiman crocodilus | reverse complement strand
CCCTAAAAAAAAACCCAGCACCCTATTAACTTAACCGTCCCTTTGCTTGGCCCCCCCCCCCCCCCCCCCCCGCTCCACAGAAAATAAACTTAACACGGTCTCTTTATTATCCGGACATCTAGCCAACAATCCAGTTGAAAAACCTCTAATTAAAGTCCGTCTACCTGGTCCAGAGGATATGCCAAACAGTCTTTAGTCATGATCTCCCTTAGTCATTCCTTGGTACTTGCCTCCCATGGGGTGCTGCTCTCCAGCTTTTCTCATGCCCCTGCATGAAAACTATTCTGTCGTTCTCCATCTCTTGGCTACAGACGTCTGTTCCCCTTCTGGGGGACTTCTTATTTCAATCCTTGATCCTTTTAACTGGGCCAGTTCCAGTCTCTCAGTTCCTCAGGTGCAGCAGATGCTCCTGGTGCTGGCTGATGACATCATTTTCCACCAATCAGGTAAGTTTCTTTCTTTTAGCTACTCCCAGTAATGGAGCCACAGGCTCCCTGTTACAGACACAAAGCTCAATGAGGCCAATGAACTGCTAAGGGCACTAACAGGAGACCACATACTCTGTTGTATTTAACATCAGTGTACATGATAGCCTGTATGTTTAGGCTGGATGAAGACATGTGAGACCTAAACCAGTGTCACTTATACCAGCAAAACTTTTCCTCTGGTTTCTTTCTGCACTGGACTGGGCAAAGTTACATCACTGTCTGTCTGCTGTGGTTTTGCACTGGAGGAATGTTGATGACAATGACGCCTTGTCTGGTTATGTCTTTAGACCAACATGGCTACAACCTACACCCCTGATGACAGCAACATAAACTTTTCCTTTTCCCATACCCTAAGAGCCCTTGATGGAGGCTTTTCACATCTGATTTCATCTATGAAACTAGTACTCAACATACCCAACACCATTAGCCAAGACAGACATAGAGAGGCAGGATATTTTTTTTTCTCTCCCTGAAGTGCTCATTTCCCCCCTAATTATCCTGGGGGCTTGATTTGTTTTTTCATTAACATAAGGGAGGTGCAGGTTGTTGTAAGCACAACAGTATTGTCCTACTGAAAGCCTGCCATAGCCTCTTTAGAAAGAAGAAATATCTCTTTTTATTGACTTTAATAATTCACAAGATTCTGCTTCTGGCAGTACTTTCGAAGTAAACAGGGCTAACACAAGCTCTTCTGAGGTTAAGTGAACCATTACGTGGAGGAAAAAATGACTAAGCTCAGTGTTACAGACAAATTAGATGTCTTGAGGTTCTTCCTTCTAGATTTGAAGACCTAGCTGCGACCTTTGCTTGTCAGCCTTCCTTCCATGCCTCGATGGGAGAATGTGTCAATAATCAAACAAAAGAAGATTGCAGACCATCTAGCCGAGTTTATATTTTGTTTCCTCATTGTTTCTCGAGGAAAATACCCGATGTGGTCACATGCCCGGGATTGGGGTCAGCCTGCTCAATTTCCACATGGCACGGTCCTTACAGTCAGCCAACTGGTATCAGCCTAGTTCACCCTCACAGTTCAATCGTCTGCCTGCCCCCCCCTCCCCCCCCTGCTTTTTGGGGTCCCACTCACAATTTACGAGGTCCACATCTTCCCCGTCTCCTGGAGGGATCTCACCCCTCTCTTCCTCGAGTAATTTGCCTCTGCTTTTCTGGGCAACCGCTTATCAGCGGCAGCTCACGGGGTGAGGAGATCCCGCGCAGGTTACTGCAACCTCACGCGGTTGCTCTCTCTCAGACTCTGTCCCCTTCTGGGGTTAGAGGCTTGCTGGCAGCTGTCTTTTAACTGCTTTCCCCTGGTTCCCTTTCCAGTCAGTAATCAGAGTTGCTTTTCAGGTGTGAAAAAAAATGGGAAAAACTCCCTCAAGCTTGATGATGTCAGCGCGTCTCCACCTCCTGGTACGTTTCCGTGCAACGTCCCTTGTAAGAGGTCGGTGCTTGCCTCCCCGTTACTCTCAGCCTTAAAACGATGAATAACGCCCTTGCCTCTTGCTGACCCAAGGAACTTGCCAAAATCAGAGCTGAGTGGATTGCTTTGGTGCAAAGGAATAAAACTCATGCTGGAGCCAGGGGGTCCTCTGATGCCATATTTACACAGAATATAGCAGGCCCTGTTTCTGTGAACACAGCACAAGACAGTGTCTTTGCTCAAACTTCAAGCCCTCGTCCAAAACCTCCCCCTCTTAGCTTGTCCCCCAGGGCCACGCTCCTCACCGTAACCTGTGGCCGTATCCGGTGCTTGTTTCTCCTGCTCTCTAATCTGTCACTTCTTGTATCACGTGCAAACCTTCAAAACCTACACCCGGTGAAGTCCTCCCATCAACATGCCCTTTTGTTTTTGGCAAGATGTGCTTGTGGTTTGGATGGAGGCTACTGTTGTTTCAGCTGTCTGACTCAGGTTATTGTATGCCTCGCATATTGAACCGTCCCATTTAACTCATTAATAACATTACTTCCTCATTCGCTATTGATTACAAAGACACGGCTTGCTGAGGAAGCTGTCTGTAGGCAATACGCAGCCAAAATGCCACAAGAATATTTATGTGTACAGAGAGCGAAGATGGCATGTTTTTTGTTTGTTTAGCTGTAATGAGTTTGCCTCAATGATTTTCATTTTAAAAAATGAGGCCTGGGGAAAAGTCAGTTTTACCTAGTCTACAGACCCAGCTGCTGTGCATGTGCATCACCACCCTCCACTGGGAAAAATAGGAATTGCACCATCATGTGTCAAATCCTATACTGACCACAGCTACCAGGTTTTACCTCTGCCAAGAAAGAGAGCAGGACAGGAGCTTTTGGAGCAGCGGGATCTACAGTCCCCGCTGTGTTGCACATTCACAGTGGCCAGACTCTGCAGCCCCCTGACAACCAGGATGTTTGGGGATATTTACAGCTTTAGCATGGCAGAAGCCCCTGAATCTCTGCTTTCCTCTCTCTCATTCGCCACACAAAAGCCCAGAGGGTGTGATGCAGCATTTGCACAAGGAAGATAACAGCCAGAGGCAGCAGGGAGGATGGGGTGGCTCTGGAAAGTCTGCCTGGGAGAAGGGCAGTGGAGAAGCCCCGTCACCAAAATGAAAAGGCTCCCCTGCAGGGGACTGAGAAGTCCCTGGACCACACAAATACATCAGAGCTGGCAAGGAAGTGAGCCAGGACAAGAGGAGAAGCTCGCACAGCCCTGCAGCGCTTTGTGTGACCCCGTTGCAGGGAGCTGTTCTGTCCGTCCGCCTCTCCACAGCCCCGCATGCCTTTGCTGGTAGTCAGTAATGCTAGCTCTCCTGTTTAAAAGGATTAAGAAAATGACTGGTGCAAGAGATGCTTCTTTCTCTTCCACCAGCTTCTTTCAATGCATTTACATGCTCTGCTTTGTTCCTGCTGGGAGACTTCACGGCATACTCAGTGACACTGACTTGATGAGGCTTTTCCCTGTGCCTCCAGTGGCTCTGACAACATCTTTGCTCAGGTTGGCTGTAGAAGTCAGCCCTCATTTCACCACCAGCCTTTCATGTAAGCACAGCCCCTGCCTCATAAAGGTGCCAGAGCAAATGAAATAGGTTGCCACAGGTTGCGGCTCACAGAGATGTTTGTCAGGAGTGTTTCTAGGCACTGCAGTCTGTCACCTGTACATCGCTGCTACAATTTAATTCAGCTGCTCAGTAAAAAAGTTTATATTTTAATTTTCTGAATTTCTCTGCAATTCACAATAGAAAAAAAAAAAAGGCCTCAGACTAAATCAGCTGGGTAAAACTTTCGTGAGTGGCAATGGCTCTAAATCCTGCAGGTCTTACTCAGCTAAAATTATGGTTAAGATGGACTGAGCAAGCCTGCAAATCTGGACTAATAGATATCATTCGCCAGCGATTCCATGTCCCATGACAAAATGCAGGCTTATATGTCTTTCCTACGAAGAAGACAGGCAGAAGGCAAGGCAGGGTGGCTAAGTGTTCCCGAGCTGTAGCATTACATAGTAGCTGAAGGATTTACAGCAGACAATACTGTTACAGGTACCTTAACAGGGCTGCTGCTATGGAATATGTTGTTATGAAAACTGCGATGCCTTCATTTTTTTTCTGACCTACACCCTTCAGCTTCCAGGAGCAGATACAGCAACTCGTCTAGTCACAGCCAACAGCAGCCCATGCAGGGGAAAATACACAGTGGCTTTGTCATATGCCTTCAATGCAAGGCCAGCCTGAGCTCTTCTTCAGTGCTTTGTCTGTCCATAATATTTCAATTCCCTGTTCTACCCATATGCTAGAGAGAACTGTTGTCTCACTGCTACTCTACTGATTCTAGGAAAACAGAGGAAACCATATTTCCTGTCTTGCCCTCCCCAGTAAAACCCTGGTGTTATTTCACATTAGACAGTAATCACAGCCTTACATTGGGTTTAGGGTCAAGATTTGCATTTGGTAGCGCGAACGGTAGAGCAGTAGATACATTAGAGGGTAGGGGGTAGGATTCAGAGTGACCTAGACAAATTGAAGGATTGGGCCTAAAGAAATCTCATAAAGTTCAACAAGGACAAGTGCAAAGTCCTGCATTTAGGATGGAACAATCTCATGCACCGGTACAGGCATGGGATCAACTAGCCAAGCAGCAGTTCTGCACAAAAGGACCTGGGGGTTACAGGGGACAGTAAGCTGAATATGAGTCAATAGTTTGCCCTTGATGCCAAGAAGGCTAATAGCATCCTGGGCAGCTGAGAGAAGTGAACATTATATCAGAGTAAGTCGAAGGATCGTTGCCAGCAGACCAAGGGAAGCGATTCTTTCCCTCTATACTGGTGAGGCCACAGCTGGAGAACTGTGTCCAGATTTGGGCTTCCCACTACAAAAAGGATGTGGACAAGTTGGAAAGAGGCCAGTGGAGGGCAGCAAAAGTGGTTGGAGGGATGGGGGAAATGATTTTATGAGGAGAGGCTGGGGGAACTGGGCTTATGTAGTCTGGAGAAGAGAAGACCGAGAGGGGATTTAACAGCAGCTTTCAACTATTTGAAGGATGGGTCCAAAGAGGATGGAGCTCATCAGTTCTCAGCAGGGGCAGATGACAGAACAAGGAGAAATGGTCTCAATTTGCAGCAAGGGAAGTTTAGGTTGGATATTAGGGAAATCTTTTGCACTAGGAGGGAGGTGAAGCACTGGAATGGGTTACCTGGAGAGGTGGTGGAACCTCCACCTTGGAGGTTTTTACGGCCCAGCTAGACAAAGCCTTGGCTGGGATGATCTAGTCCTGCTTTGCACAAGGGGCTGGACTAGATGATCCTCTGAGGTCCCTTCCAACCCTCATTTTCTGAGTCTATGACTCTAAATCCTGTCTTTTTTTGCCAGATTCTAATTCTCCATGGCACAAGCCTTATGCAATCTGCCATCTTAGCTGCTGCCAGGAAGCTGGGTCCATATAGACTGCAAAGAGGGGTTTAAAAGCAAGGGTATGAATCTGACAGGCCCTGGATGGCACAAGCACTGCAGCAACTCATTTCTGCCAGTCCTTCTCAGTGTATCCCTACAATGTCTGTGGATCAAAGGTGCCCTGAACACTCAGAGGGACAGATGATTCAAACCAACTATTTCTGTGAATGTTTTGTCACCCTGTGGAGAGCTTTGGAAGACTCCGTCCTCACACAGATAATGCTCAGTATGATCAGCGAGGTTGCTAATTGTCTACCCTAACTATCTTACTTAGCAGATCAATTATAGAACACCAATGCTGCAAGCCTGAAGAGCCAAGTCTGCAGCAGAAGCAGTGTCCCAGCTGCCATGGCTGAGTGTTGCTGCTTCCTGCTATGCCAAGTTTCATCTTCACTGATGAAAAGGATGTAAGTCAGCCCTAAAGCAACAAGGAGGGGTTTCGAAGAATGGACGAGGGGCCAGATTTGTAAGAGATGTAAATCAGAGGCACTCCAAGGAGCGCGACAGAGATGAGTTTGTGTTCAGACCCTCTGAGTTATTCATGGCAAATGGTTTGGGATGTGCTGAGAGGCAGTTTGCTGCATTAGCCTGAAGTCAAGGAGAAGGCAGAATAGAAATGAACCCTACAGACAAACTAAATCAGAGATGTATAGGCTTTCATGAGCTCAAACCCACTTAATCAGCTGTTGTGATGTGCCAAACATGGGCAGGATAAATAAGAAAAACCTTGAGGAAGGGGCATTTGAACAGCTGGAGGTTTGGCCCATAAGTTTCCCTAATTCAGTTTGGCAAGTCAGGGGATATTAATGAGCCCCTGTCAGAGCCTTCAGAGGGACATCATCAATGCTTAACATGTTCAGTATAAGCACAATAAGAAAAGTGGAGCTCACCTAAAAGGATAGGAAAACTGGCTTGACTATCAAAAAAATATCTGATCATTTTAACTTCTCCAAAGCCATCCATCCTTGGGTTTCAATGTAGCTTATGAATGCTGTTTGGTCTCACAAAAGTCCCTTCGGCACCACCTTCTTGTACAGAGAGCTGGCGCTACTTTATCACAACTCGGGCTCTGAACCCAACAGCTACATGGGATGCAGAGACACAGAAAAAAATCCTGTACCCTAGCTTGTAAAACTCACCTTGCTTTTTCATAACAGCTTTTTGTCTTGGCTTGTCAAGTACAGATAAGTTTTCAGAGTCACAATGTAAAGCATAGGCAAGCAGATGCAGTGTTCTGGCTAGTAAAAGTCATGATCATTGTACAAGACTAGCTAGGCGTCTATCTGTCTCACAAGCCAACAGCTTTGCATTGAGTGAGGTATCAGCTCAGTGAGCATCTGCGAGTGTGGCTGTGGAGCCCAATTCTTGAATGACAGTCCCTTCTGTACTTATCACACGTGAGGTTTGTATCCTAAGGCTTCTGCTATCCAAATGAAACAGCAGAGGGAAAATAAAGAGGGCAGAATGGAACCTGCTCAACACAACATGGTCACCCCAACTCACTTAGAAACCACAAGACAAATGGCCAGGACCTTTTAACCACCTCATCTGAAAGGATAGTTTCTCCAGCCACCTTGAGTCCCTTGCATCATGCCAGGGAACGGCTGCCATTAGTAATAGAGAGGGGAGAATACACTGAGTGCATCTCCAACACTGCTTCCCGCACCTCCTTGGGAGATCCTCAGAGGTCCCTTGTCCCTATACTGACCCAAGGCAAAGCCACAGTTAGGCTCATGAAGTCTGAAAAGAGGTTAGCATAAAGTAATGAACAGCTCACGTTCCTCGCCCCGAGTCCAAACCCGAGCGTCAGGATCTTGCATCTGCATTTGTTGCATGCATGATTTCAGTTCTTCACCCTACTCAGTACTATGTCCTGCTCTCAGATGGAAGGGCAATGTAGGTGCTGAGCACTGAGATGGAGACAGAGACAGATTGCTTTCAACTGCACCTCACAAGGAATTGAAATGACAAAAAGGAATCTGTTCTCATGAGCTCGGCATCTGCTTGAAGCAGATCTGCTCCCCCAGCCAGCACCTACTTCAACACCACGCACTTTCTGCTTAGAAATAAAACAGCAAAGCATGGAAGAACAGGAATGGAGTCTCCCTGAGACAGCACAGTGTGTGCGTGTGTGTCCTGTTGACACAAAAATTGGCAAAGTCCACCAGCAGAGAGTGCAAATTTCAAGGCACACACAGGAAGAAAAAAGTTACTCAGCTACCTACTTATTCCCACCAACAAATTTTGCTTTTGTCTTGATTTGGGTATCGATGTGAAGCATTTCTGCCTTCAGACTATTTTCAAACTCCTAGAAGGCCACCTATGCAGCTCAGCTTCCTACAGTCCCTTCTCAGCCAAAACAGGCATGAGACTCACCTGTTTTTTCTTTCAAAAATGAACTCTATTGTAAAAATATTTGAACCCAAGTCTTTAACCTGAATGCCTCCTTCAGAATTAGTAAAACAATGAATGCTCTCTATATAATAGACAGCTCTGAAACTTTTAAGTCATTGTGTGTTAGAATAAATGGTTCATTGTGTGAAAAGGGTTTTTTAAGGCTTGCTGCTGCATATTCATGAGGCAATAACCTTAAGCAGGATTTCACGCCTAGAACAGCAGCACTGAAAAACCCTTTCATAAATGGACTTACTCTGATACAATGTTCACTTGCCTCAGTTAACAGCACAAGCAGTAAGTGTAGATGACTGATCGATGCCCACCATCAAAATGGATCACAAAAAACAGGACAAATACAGATACGGTGGTTGTCTATTCCACGTCAGGAGCTGGAGTCAACTGAAAGCGAGCTGGCAGTGCTTCTGTGTAAGCATTCAGGCTGGCTTACAGCGGTGAACAGAGATCATTTGGTGGAAGATTCAATAAAGATCAGCCACAGCTGCTCCTGTCTGTCCTGAGGAACCACCACACCAGAATCTCATCAGCTTCTATTGCATTATTTACTGATCCACATGTTTCAGCACTGTTTGCAAACTTTTCTGTTGCATTGCTTACTGACCCGTGCATTTTGGCGTTGTTTGCAAACTTATTATCCAGTTCCTGAATTTTCATAAATGATAAGGACACCCTGCACCAGCTGGGCTAACAGTCTTTACACTTCTAGGATGTCAGCACCAGCACAGACAGGCTGGATTAGACAGGCAGCACGCACTGCTGTGTGCCTTCCTAGTTATGTGCTGACATACGTGTATGAAGAAGTGCATCTCCTGATCACCAAGTTGCTCACTATTAGACTTTGACACGCTGAAGTGAATAAGCCCAACATTAGAGTGCTATTACTGCTCATAACCTATTATATCCCACTTTTAAATCTGGCTTTGGTATTTGGGGTTAATTCTGACAATGGTGCAACTAAGCATGACTCACCATACGCCCTCTGAATCTGTCATCTCATGACTTCTATAGGGTCCTTCTATTTCAAATATAGGTGTGGAATAGAAAGGTGTGCCTTCATATTGAACAACAGCCCTGGAAGAAGATGTTCATTTAATGTTGAACACTTCATAAAACCATTACATTCTGCTCAGACCTTTATTTCACTGACCTTCCTTGAAATTTTTCAATCGCAATTTGGGGGGGGGGGAGGGGTGCGTTAAAAGGGAGAGATCAGAAGACGAAAGCTGCAATATCATTGCATTGCATAGCCTATATTACTTTCCAATCCTTTAAAAAAAAATGCAGCCATCAGACCACGAGTATTTGCAATGGGATACAGCCACAAAGATTTCCAAGACCCTGTCCTCAGAGAACCCTGCAAGGTTACAGACAATGAGAACCTGCAGGATCACAACCAATGCAATGAAGAATTGGTTAGGCAATATCTCCCAGCGGGCAGTATTTTACAGTGAGTTGTGATCAATTTTATCTGTCATGATGAAACATCCAGTCTCCCAATGCATGTTAGGGGGGAAGTTTCAAACACACAGACAAAGGTTAGGTATACAGCTTCTGATTTTCAGTCTGATCCAAGACCTGTAACTAAACCCCTTTTGCTTTTATAAACTCTCCCCCTTAACGTCCATCTGGATTCTTCACAATCCTCAGTCATCTTTACTGAAGGAGAAAAAACCATCTCTATGTCATCAGCAGAGCTCTCCAATTTGCTCTTTGCTTCCTCCTCCAAGTCATTAACAACCTGATTGCTTCCTTCTTAATAGAGTACACTGAAATCTTTGCATCACTTTAATGATCACCAAGATAAAATGATTAGCCAAGGTAGCTCAACAATCTCATTAGTGGATTCTGATGATCATTTAAAAATTATAAATATGGACAGAGTAATAGTTGATAGGGAAGAACAAAGGATTTGTAGAGCAATGAATACACAATGAATAGCTCTGTCTATTGGCTACTATGCCTGTGAAAAGCACCAGATGGACAGCCCTAAAGCTACATGCCCTGATTACCAAAAGCACAGGTAAAGCAACACTGCAAGCATCCTTACATTGCCCTAGAATTGGTCCCTCATCACCAAACAACCAGTCATGCACTGGTTTACTCATATAAGATCATTTGACTAGTGATACTCTTATCAAATACACTGAATGTTAGGAGGGCTGTTTCTATGGATTTCCACAGTGGATATTTTTGATTATTATTGTAGATCTCTAGGTTAGCTCTAGGACTTCAGCATGGCTGACAACTCTAGGTCCTGTTCCAAAATCCCTAAATCATTCCCATATACACAGCCCTTGCCCGTTTCTTCCTCCTTGCTGAAGTATCAACAGTACTGCATGGGAATGACAGGAAATAACCTTATCCAGAAGGCAGCTGATCAGCTATTCATCATTTGTCAGAATGGCACAATAGACCCCAAATTGTGGTGACTGGCATTTAACTTTGCATTTAAGCTAATGAAATGAGGTGCTGCTAATGATCTCATCCATGAGAGATCAAGACAGTGAAAGCCAGATGATGCATTCATTTCATACCATTGAACAAACCCCAAATGGCACAGGTGTGTTTTCAATAGGTATTCCATGTGTCACAATACAATCTGATTGAGGAGAAAGAGCTGCTAAATTGCTGTAACACCGGTGACCATAATACGCAATAGAGTATCAGTGCCTTCTGCAGAACTGAGCCCTCCCAAGCTATTCCATCAACTGCAGTGAAGTACAAAGAGGTTGCTGGTACCTCTGAAATCTGTAATATCCAAGGGGCTAGATTTAATTCAGCCCTATGACATGGCCCTACCTCCACAGGCCAGCTAGCAACACTAGTTGCATATGAAGGGAGGGTAGACATGCATAAATACAATTTATGTAGAGAAACCACAAGCTTTTGACCCAAGTTCACTTCATCAGATGTTGTGAAAGGATAGCATAAAGCAGCGTATAAAGTGGAGTGAGGGGCCATACACTGTAGACACTCTCCCCAACAAACAGAAGAGGGGAACCTGCATAGAAATTCTGTCTGGGGACATCCCAAACTCCTTTTCGGGTTGCAAAGTTATCCCTAGATCCATATTCAGGGCTGAGCCTAAATACTTGCTTCAACCTTTAAACTATTTGTAGAATTTAGCTCGGTCTGGTTATGAAAATGAGCAGCTAAGTCACCCTTTTCCCTGCTTTATTCCAATCTTTCCAATGTGAGGGTCACCAATTGCTGCACAGTCCAGATAATAAGGTGCAAACCGTCAATGAATTGAAAAAGCAGGTTCTCGAGACGCAAACAAGTGTACCCTCATGCTTCAGCGTGCACGAGGTCATTGGCAGGGGTTAGGAAGAAGGATCTCCTGAGGATATTGTATTGCATAAAGAGAGCTTTTCTCTTTCCTGTAAGAGAACAGGAAACAGAACTGAACTTTTCTCTTCCCCTGACATTGGCTAACAGGTTTCCAAATGAACAAGGAACGTTGGGCTCTAAAGACTTGGAGTCAAGTGAGCTGGCTAGAACAAGGATTACCTAGGTCACCTTGGATATTTCTCACTCTCTCTCATTTTCTAAAGCTATAAAACAGAATTTTAATACTTCCCTGTCTCACAAAGATGTGTAGAGGAAAATTTTTGCCAAATTTGCAGACATCTAAAGTGGTAAGCACCTAACCAGATAGTTAAACCACTACCAGTAAGCCAAGTCTCGTTCCTTTGTTTGATAGCTTCAGAAGATGTCTGACGGCTGTCTACTTGAGTCTTTCAAATCTCATTTCATGCTGTTTACAGATCCCAGACTCTTTTTTTTTTTACTCTGTCTCACTAACGCCACTAGAAGTCGAAGTAAAGCTTTCTAGTATCCATGGCTTCATTAGCTAATATTTATGATTTATGCTAATCTTGACCTTGTTAGTGAGTTTTGATGTGGGATTTCTTTTAAATATAAACATCTCACTAGCTAATGCAACGATCGAGCATGTGTGTCTTTCTTTCAACACTGTCTTTGCGGAAGTGAATTCTAATGCCGTGCGATAGTAACAGCTCCCTGGCCTATCAGCACAACATCCTAATGTGCAGACTTCCAGAGGCTTTTATTCTTAGAAACCAGCAACTGAGACTGGTATTCTTTTTTTCTGGCTGTGGTTAAAAATAATTTGCAGAACTAGTTTCTAATCTGCATGGAGAACAAGTCATGATCTGTTTGCTTTGCTTCTCAGTCGAACAGAGGGTTTGGAATCCACATCTGTCAGACTGGCAAAACAGTATGACACTTTCAGAGTTTGCCCTTCTTCATAACCAAATATTGGAAGGAGTAATTGTTCTTTAAATGGGTGAGTAAACCAGGCTGTTGGCTTTTAAATGAAACACTCCACGTTGCCAATCTTCAAGTAGCAAGGTACATTTTTACCACCAGACCCATGTGTGTGTGTGTGTGTGTGTGTTTAAATTAAATTTTATATAGATATAGATATTCTGGTTCTTGTTCCCAGTTTTCACCAGACCCTCCTGTGTCAGATGAGTGCTCCAACATGCTTATTAAATGCACAATTGCATAAAAGGGACTTCTATGGTGCAATTACACTGCTATAATGACAGGTTGCCATATAGTTTTACCAGCAAGCGGTGATTACATTGTAAATGTGAATCTATACTATTGCAAACCGTGGCACAGCTGGCTTTTGACAACTGTGAACATAGTGGCCCTAAAGGACAAAAGTACGAGGTAGGTGGATAGGTGGATGGATTGCTTGAAGGAGTTAAGATAATAGACTGGGAATGCTAGAAGATTATGAGTAGGAATAAAGCTGTAGCATAAACGTGCAATTTTCTGATTTGCAGAATGCTCAGATTAAATGCAGGTGGGACCAGCATACTAATAAGTAGCGTTCACTGGATACTGTGCTCAGTATTGTGTCATTTATGCACTGGCCTGGACTGGAGGAGAAAACCCACTCCTGACTTCAGAGCACTCCAGGAGGTTACCCCAGCACCTATGTATACAGGGAGCATACCTTCATGGTGCATCAGCCCCAGCCCTGAGAGGGAGCCCTTGCTATTATCAGCAAAGTAGTAAATCCATGCACTAGGAAAAGTATTTGTGCGATCAAATAAAAACACAGCTAGGAAATCAGGGGTCCAAAATGAGCAGCACATCACTCAGACAAACAACCTTGCAAGAGGAACAACAAATCATCTACAAGAGGCCCAAAAGCTAAAAGGTATTCCAATCAACATGTCATCAAATAATTATGAATGAGCATAAAAAAACAAGGCTTCCTTGCAAACAGAAAAAGCAGAATTCATACAATATGTTGATTATTATCAATGTAGCTCAAAAACACTTCTTTGCATTGTTTCCCAAGAGTCTCTCATCACTTTACATGCATTAATGAAGCCTCTTCTCTTCTAGGAGGTAGCACTGACTCCCCTTTACAGACTGATACCCCAAAGCTCAGAGAATAGGTGACTTATCCAAGGTCACCCTGCACATTAGTGGCAAAGACAGAAGAGAAAGAACCCAGGAGACCCTTAGCTGTAACCTCTCATCAGCACAGTGCCACTCCCACTCCCCCAAATTTACCTAATAGAAAGGGAAATGCTTCCTTGAAATGCTCCATCAAGGAGCCACGGCATCCCACACTACATCACTGCTCTTGGAACAGAACCATGGTGCTGGCCTAGGAAAGCCAAAGTTAGGCATGGGACAATAACTGGACTGTTTCTGGTTTCCCGCACAGGGAAACTGGGCAGGAGAGTAGGGACTATGGCAGATCTTCAGCTATTACAATGTCCCCAGACACCATAGGTCACAGTAATTTTACTACAGGAGTGCTGAGCTTTAGGAGCACGACACATTCCAATACCTCAAAAAGAAGCCTAGGACCAAGGCAGAAATGAAGGCAGGAGAAGGAAAAGGGAAAGGCTGGTTACAGTGGCTACAGAAACACAAGGCAGAGTGACTGGGGAAGTTGGGAAGGTGATGGAAGAAACATGCCAAACAGAGGTTGGGAAAAGCATAACGAGCACTTGCTCACATGCACAATCCAAGCCCCTACATCTCAGAACCCAGTCCTCCCTGCATCTAGTACATGGGAACGTATAATACACGTTGTCTAGGCTGGAATCTAGATACTGCAAAGCCCTGTCGACTTATATGTTGTATTGCTACGCCTGTTGCACACCTTTAAGACCTCTCTTTAAACACCTAGCAAGGTAAAAACATGGCTACTGAGGAGGCAACTGTTGCCAGACTCTTCAAGGATGCACTGAAAACTCAGGCCAGTTAAGAAAGCCTCCTGATCATGGACACCCAGGTACTCGTGACACCTATGTTGCTGGATGCTTTCCGGACGTGTGCATTAGAGAGATCAGACAGGTTTGCAGCCCTTATATACTAGGATTTTGAGTGCTGGATGTTCAGCTGATCACTGTAAAGCATTTTGAACTCAGGTGAAAGGTGGCATTAGAAACGGAAGTGCCAGAAGTTTTGTCTCTTCCATTCTGGTTCTCTCTTTTAAACATGCTTTATGAAAATACCTCCAGGCATGTGATCTACATGCCAGTCACAGACAAGATCTTGGTCCAAGCTTCACTTGAAAAGCCTGCAGCCCTGCTTTTTAGTTCGACTCACTGCAGCTTGGTACTGAGAACAAAGATGTATGCCTGGGGTTGTTCCCCCTGACAGCTGCAGGTGAGAGCCCCCCAGGGAGCACTGTAGCAACCCAGAATAACCAAAACACACATGCCTCTGGCCTGCTTCTGTGCAGGGTGGCTGTGAAGGAGGGGAGCACAGGATCCTTTTGCTGAGTCCTGGATACTCAGGGCACGGTCTGCCAGCCAGTTCCATCGGCGCCAGGGCCTCTCTCTGCCACAGCAGTGCTTTCGGGGGTCACAGGCCTGAAAAGGGGCGTTACTATAAAGCAAGGCAAGTCACAGAGGAGCACACAGCGGAAATCACTTTCTGATCGGCTGCCTGCCCTGCTTGTCCACTTCTCAGGGGAGAGGAGCCCATCCAGACTGCTCTGGGAAGCTGGTGGAGCTCTCCCCCTGCTCTTCTGTACAGAAAGGAAAAAGGAAGGTGAAGCAAAGATGGCTCAAGACAGCTCCACTCCCTTCCTTCCCCTCTTAGGAATAATGGGGCATTTCCTCTGCTTCCCCCTCTCCTTCAGCACCCAGCTTGGGGAGGAGAGAGGGGACCTCCTTGAAACTCCCTTCCCGCTACATGCGAGAGAAGTGTACAAAAGGACCCAGAGAGTCACAAGAGGAGCAGAAGAGAGACTGGGGGGGGGAGGGAGATAGGTAGGGGTAGAGTTAATGTGTACCTGAAGCTCATAATGAATGTGGGGTGGAGCCTTGGACACAGAAATAATTGCTGGCTGGAAAAGGCTGATTAGGGGGTGATGCTAGATCTCCGTTCTTCCTTCTATTTGCAGGCCATTTAAACCTCATGCCATAGTGGAACTGAGAAATAACCTCAGTGTTTTTCTCCAGTGGAGGAACACAAATGTAGTGCTTTCCCCGCACACCCACGGCTTCCATTCGCCATCTCCCGGGGAAGATAAAGCCTCCAGCTTAAGTGCCTTGAGCTCACTGAAACGCTGGGTGTCTGTTCTAGCACCAACTCAGAGAACCTCCCTGATGGCAGCACCCTGAGTTTCACTTGCAGGTCCGCCTCGCTTGCTTAGCGGTAGCAGATCCAACACGATCAGAGTCCAAGCTTATTAGCTCCTTGATTTCGGTGCTGTCAGAAGAGAAGACAAATGAGCCTGGGCTGTTTTTTTTTTTTCCAGCACTGCTCTCTAAATCTAATTAAAAGACAGCATCACATCTTGCTGCTTTAGCCAGTGAGAGTTGCTTGCGCAGTGCCCCTGGAATGAGATTATTTAGTGAGGGAGGCATGCAGATTTAGTTCCAGCATGAAATATAATTGCTGTGTGCACATGCAATCATATTATGATGTATTGTACTGTGGTTAAATTGAACAACTCACTTTGCAACGAGCAGGATAAATCACTGATGCGGCCTTCTTCATTTCTTTTTCTTTGCGGACTTCAGCTGCTTTGCTTGTCTGTACCGAGACAGTTACTTCTATAGCAGCCCTCCCACAGCAGCCAAGAGTCACAATGCAGGAATTTCCTGCGCCAGAACCGAACAAATCATCTGCAATAAATTTACTGTCGAGTGGTTTAGGGTGTGTTAGCAGCACCGTAAGATATGAGGTTATATTGCAATAGCCTGCCACAGCTAGTCGCCTATTTTTTGATTGTACGTGGGAAATGAAATTAAACAGAGTTATATTTTATCCTGTGAATAATGAAGAGATGCATTTGAGGGGGAGAGATTTCAAAACTACCTGTGTAAATCTCACCAGCCTGTGACAATCTGATGTGTGCTCCAATATGACTTAGGCACGTTTGAAAACACTGCTGTATATTTTCACGTCTCGCAGGTTTTTACAGTGCCCATCAAAACGATATATAAAGCTTTTCTTTAGGAAAGCACCCTTATTTTGAAAGGGCCTTACGCATGCAACAGTGAGAATTAAAACACCTTTAACTACTTTCCTGATCTAGGGCCCAAAGGCTTTATTTTATATTTTTCCCGTTGTTCAGAGCCTAAGAGCTGGTACTTTTTCAAATTCTCCCCTTAAAGTGGGACTAGAGAAATAGGCCTGTCTTTGGCGAAGATTACGGAAAATGGAGTCCGACTAGTACAGCGGGACTCACTGACTGCATGCTTTTAATCCCCACCGAGAGGCACAACCTCCCGCCTCTTAGCAAGGGTTCAGTAGAGGCAGTGCCATAACAAAGTCTCCTATTCCTAAGCGTTTTAGTCTTACAAATTATATCCCAGTACATGTCACCAAAATGAAACAAAACCTGCGGCAGTCAAGATAAAATATACATTTTGCTGTGGGGTTTTTTGGTGTGTGTGTTTTTGTTTTTCTTTTTGCTTTGGATCATTTGACTTGTACTGTTCACCAGGGTGAAACAGCCTCTTAATTGCTAGTAGGAATTTGATTCTGTTGTTGATACTAATTGACATTTGTTGTAGGTTCGGATAAAGTCCACGAGGTGGCGGAAAAGTGAGCCGCCGTCTCAGCAGCGGATGCCTCATTCAACATATTGAACTGTCTGTCTTTAAATGTCTTACCAGTAAAGAGCCTCACTAACTGATATGCTGCGGGGTTTTGTGCTTTCATTAGGGTTACTCCTGCCACTGCAGGACAAACGCATCTGTTAGAGAGATCCATTTAGCAATGTTCTTCCTACTTTGATGCTGAAAGGGGGTTGAGAGAAGAGTGGGAGGAAAGCGCCAAGGAATGTTTGCTTGAACCCACGAGCCCTAAATCAAATTTAATACAGCTCGCTCTAACTGCAGAAAGGGAACAGGCATCTTAAAGTGTGGACACAGGAATTTAGCAGTGTTTAACAAAGAAAGGTTCTTGGACAATTACAGAGATCCTGACTGTTAGCACTGCAACAGCAAGGAAGCAAAATTCGAGCATCTTACTCATTGAGTAGGTAGTTGTATTATTTGCAGGAAAATAATAATAATGACCCCTCCTAACTATGCAGAGGGAATGAAAGGCTGAGACCAGCAAGGTGAAGTAATGCTGCTGTTAAGAGGATTGAGAGAAAGCCAGGCAAGTGCTCTGGTTCAAGTCTAATGAGAACCAAGTGAAACTAGGCTGGGAGCGACTAGGAAGCCTGAGCAAGGGGCAGAAAAAAATGTATTTTCTATTTGAGACAACAAAGGGCAGGGTGGCTGCAACAAATGTCTCTGCTGAAATTCAGAGAGGGTACAGACATGAGGTGCAGTAATTGCAACAGGAAAAAATGTGAAGCAACAAGGAGGATCGCAGCACTAGCAGGGGCAATGCAAATCCTAGCAGAGAAGACCAGAGCTATACCTGCAAAGCAGTCGTGCTGCGACTGCGGCTCCGGTAGAGGCACACGACCCAAGCAAGCCTTCCAGCACCTAGCTTGGGAACTGCTAGCAGCAGGGGTCTGGCTGCAGGGAGCCAGCAGACGTCTGCGATGGAGGAGTTGGGCGAATTCTCAGGCTGAGGACCCATGCTAGCAGTACTGAGCCAGCCAGTTTACAGCTGTACCAGTTACATGTTATGCAGCCTCCCATCCTGCAAACATTCAGGCAGGTGAATAATTCACTCATATAAACATAACCATTGAACTCACTGTGCTTCAACAGCTCAAGGATTAGGACCTCAGATGTGTTGGCTCCAGTAGATGAAGGCTGGTGACTGGAAATACTTTTGCAACAGGACGACAGCGCTGCAGTACGATGCCTGGATTCATTCTGCAAGCTGCGGTTAACATTTATTTTCTTATCATAATGGAACATAGTGAAACAGGCTATTTTAAATGTGCCTTATCTCTCCTTCCCTAGCTCTGGTGCAGGGTTATTTCCTCTTATATTTATTTGTCATCTATATGCTGAGGTTTATTCAGTGAAATGAATATTTAATAGTTTATTTCCAGAGTACCATGAGATTCCTGACTCCCTTACACTGAATAAATGATTAGACTACAAAATTTGTTCAACAGCCAGGGTCTGTGTTCAGAAGAGACCTTTTCCACTGCGTAGGGAAAGAATCTGAGAGGTTTACTGATCTACAAATAACTTTGGGCATATATGGTCTTTCTGGCTCTTCCCCCACACCTCCTGGCAAGAAAACCTCCTTCTAAAGCCCTTTACTTGTTAACATTTTGACAGAATAACTGCAGTCAGAAATTTGCAAAGTCCTTCCTCACTATCACCGTTTTGGGTGATTTGACCCAAGGTTTTCTTATGAGAACTGATCTCTTGGGATGGATTCATAGATTGTAGAGTCGGAAGGGACCACAATGGATCATCGTGTCCGACCCCCTGCCCCTGGCAGGAAAGAGGACCGAGGTCAGATGACCCCAGCC
>JAGPOW010001890.1:3414217-3430629 GCA_030014935.1 Caiman crocodilus | reverse complement strand
TCCCTCTTGAAGCGCGGCGCCCAAAACTGGACACAGGACTCCAACTGCGGCCTGACCAGTGCCGCACAGAGGGGGAGCATCACCTCCTTTGATCTATTAATCGTGCACCTGTTAATGCACGACAAGGTGCGATTGGCCTTGTCAATGGCCTCGTTACACTGCCGGCTCATGTTCACCTTGGAGTCAATTATGACTCCAAGATCCCTCTCTGCCTCCGAGCTGCTGAGAAGGAGACACCTCAACCTATAGGTGTGCTGGGGGTTCCTCCTTCCCAGGTGCAATACCTTACATTTATCTTTATTAAACTGCATCCTATTTCTCTCTGCCCATTGATCCAACCTGTCCAGGTCAGCCTGAATCCACTCCGTGCCCTCCGGTGTACTAACTTTGCTCCATAACCTGGTATCATCAGCGAGCTTGGAGAGGGTGCTCTCCACGCCCTCGTCCAAACTGCTGATGAAGATATTGAATAATAATCAGTCCAAGGACTCCCTTGAGATACCTCCAACCCTCCTGGACCCCCATTTGCTCTATGTTCTCGAGTTGCATCCCCTCACTAACCAGCCTTCTAAGCTTGCTAAAGTTGGCCCTTCTGAAGTCCAACACCTTAGCCCCACTAGTTACTTTACCCACCCTTCACTGAATAGTGAACTCGACAAAGTGATGGTCACTATCTCCCAGGCTACCATGAACTCGCATGTTCCCCACGAGATCATCCCCTGTTGCTAAGACCAGGTCAAGCAAGGCGCTAGCCCTGGTGGGACTAGACACCACCTGGGTTAGGTGGAGGTCCTGCACACAGTGTAAGAACCTCCATGAGCGGCTTGTTTTGGCTGTCTGCTCCTCCCAGAAGATAGCTGTTTAGTTTAGATCTCCCGTGACCACCACCTCCCTTGCTTGTGTGGCATCTGCTAGCTGTCCGGAGAATACATCGTCTAGCTCTTGATTCTGATGAGGAGGCCTGTAATAGACCCCCACAACCAAGCCCTTTTCCCCTGGTCCCCCTGGATCCTGACCCACAATGCCTCAGTGTTCCCTCCTCTGCCCCCACCTTAATGGTGGAAGATGTGTACTGCTCCTTAGCATAGAGTGCTACCTGCACCATTTTTCCCCACTCTGTCACACCTATACACCCTATACCCAACAATGCCCACCGCCCAGTTGTGGGACTCTTGGTGCCCCTGTGCCTTGATGGCATGTGTTTCCTTTATTACTTACCTGGCGTGGTCTGGTGCCTTATTTATGGCTTACCAACCCCTTAATACTTCCCTGGTGCGATCTGGCATCTTGCTTGTGGTTTACCAACCCTTGACTCTCTCCGACCACCAGTTCCCTGACCCCCATCGAGTCTAGTTTAAAGCTCTTCAGAGGAGATCAGCCAACCTGCAGGCGAACAGATACTTACCTCTGGGAGAGAGATGAAGGTCATCATCTCCCAGGAAGCCTCCTCCCTGGAAGTGCTGGTCATGGCTGTAGGATCCGAAGCTCTCCTGAAGACACCAACTCTGGAGCTGCCAGTCGACTTCCTTGATGCGGGCACCCTGGCGTCTCCGGCTGCTGCCAACCGGAAGGATGGAAGAAAATCCAACCTGTGCTCCAGTCTTCTTGAGGCCGTCTCCCAGTTCATGCAAGTCCTTCATGATGCAGTCAGGGCTGGTCCTAGCTGCATTGTTGGTTCCCACATGGACAAGGACCGTGGGGTAGAACCATATTTTCACGCATATACTCTGCACACAGGTATAACCCGCACCCATGTATAACGCACGGAAAATTGAGTTTTCAGAAAAATAATCCATACATACCCCGCACCCGTGTATTCCCCATACCCTTGGGTGAGGACTCCAAGCCAAGCGGCGCCTTCCCGCTGGGCCCCGGGGGCACCGCTGGGTATCCACTACATGCCTGGCAGGCAGCAGTGCCCTCGGGAGAGAAGGAGATGGGGGGGTGAGGCCCCGCTGCGACCCACCAGCCCGCCTGTGCTGCCGCCACCCCCCGCGGCGGTGTATACACCGGGAGGTGGCGCAGCCTGGCCTGCCCCGGCCCCCGTGGCAGCAGCAGTGGCAGCGGTGGTGCAGCCCGGGTCCTGCGGCAGCAGCGGTGCAGCCCGGCCTGCCCGGGCCCAGCGGGGAGGCAGTGCAGCCTGCCCTGGCCCCAGCCCCGGTGGAAAAAAAGTCCGTCGATAGCCCGCGTCCCCGTACAGCCTGCGCCCATCCATTTTTTTTATAAAACCACATATACCCCGTGGGATATATGCATGAAAACACGGTGGTCAGAGGGCTTAATGAAAGCAGGAATCACCTCAGTGATGTCCCTGATCTTCGCTCCAGGCACGCGGGAGGCTTCTCTCACCATAGGATCCGGTCGACAGATCGGCCTCTCCGTGCCGCTCCGGATCGAGTCGCCCACCACAATCACTTGGGGTTTCTTCTTCTGCCTGGGCAGTGATCCCCCAGCCTGGATCACCTCCTCTGCAGGAAAATGCTCCTCTTCCGTCTCCTCCACGGTTGTCAGGGCCCGTATCTGTTCCCCACACGCAATGGGGAAGCAGACACTTCGCCCCACCGCCTGGATCCAGAGGTGAATGCCCTCCACTTCCCTGCGGCAGACTCCTCGCGTGGAGTTTCTCCCGTGGGCATCTGGAGCTGTAAGGAATGGACATGCCCAGCAATCACAGCCTCATCATCCCTCCTCCCCCTTAGCCTGTTCACTGCCTCCTGGAGTTCCCTCACTTGCTCCTCCAAGGCCCGAAGGTGGGCACATGTGAGGGACAGGTGAGGGACAAGTGGGGGCGCTCCCCCCCGATGGCAGGCCACCCCTGCAGACAGGGGGCAGGGGTCCGTCTGAGCCGCAGCTGCCTCCCGTGCTCTTACCTTAGCTGCTGAGCTTCGAGTTAGCATCACTCTTGCTAGGCGCTCCTTCTTGGTGCTTACTCTTTGTAAGCGCGAACACCTGCGCGCCCTTACACAGCGCGCCTGTACATGTGCTCTGTTCGCACGTGGCTCCCTGCCTGGCTCAGCAAAGAGGGATCTGGGGGCTTCCCCTCTGGATCCTCTGCGGCTGCGCCGGCTCCTGCCCCACTTGCCTTCAGGGGGTCAGCCGCTGTTGTGGCCCCCGCTGTTGCTTCTCAGCCTCTGCCACTTCAGGTACGTTGCAGGGGGCACACGTGTGCAGAGAGCCCACACGTGTGCCCAGTCAGCCGCCTCTTCCTCCTACTGCACCCAACTGGGTGTGTCATAAGAAATCTCAGTGAGGTTGCCTTGGCTCTGGGAAAGAAGGGGCAAATGTGACTGAGAGCCACGCTTATCATCTGAACGTGACATTGGCCTCAACTCTGGAGAGAGCGGTGCTTTCCACAACACATCTCCAGGCAACGTATGCAACTGTATTTTGGTTTATACATGTTGGCTGACATGCAGACTAACAGAGGAGCATCTTCCTGAGTCATACAAAGGGCCTTTGTAGAGATTACTCTGAACCTCCAGAGCAGTATGGTTTTCAACCTTTTTGGACTTGAGGCACCCCAAAGAAAATGCCAGATCTTAGTTTTCACTTCTCTTTTGGCTATAGACAAAATACAGGGTAATTCTTTTGTTGCAAAGAACTCAGAAAGCCCACAAGGTGAGACTATTTTTAACACTATGAATTCCTATTTGAAATCTCTGGGCTTATCTTGTGGACCATGTTTGTACAGCTAACAGTGGCAACATTGCGTGGCACCAAGAAAGGATCTCAAGGCACCCCTGTTGAAAACCACCGCCCTAGGGATCTATGACCTGGAGACTAGAAACTCCAGCAGGAGCAACAGTAAAGTGAAAGCAGCAACAGGGTGAACATGATGTGCAGTATTGTCCATCTTGCCTCGACGCCTTGTGCTTGGAGAGGAATGTCACCTGTAGCTGAAATGCAGCTACCGCTCAGATGGGGTTCAGCTATGATTCAAAATGACACCGCAACACCAACACTCCCCATACTGCAACTAACAATCTCCCAAAGGGTGCTCAGGCAGAGGTAGATGTACTCAAAGCTACTGCTACCCAACTGCCAGTGTCTTCTTTCTCTCTTAAAAATATGTCATACTTCCTTTCTATGGGTTCTTTGCTTGCATAACTCTCGCTGCACTGCCCCTTCCTCCTGCCTTTCCACCTATTGTATTCTAAACATTCACTCCACTTTATTCTCTGCTCTGTGCTAGCCTCGCATAGCATCTAAGGAAGTGAACTTGGGTTCATGAAAGCTTGTGCGCTCTCGTTCTTAGTTAGTCTATAAATGTGCATTTCTACCCTGCCTTCTATACTCTGTGGAACACAGCATTAATTACAATGCTCATTTCTCAAGTGCAAGAGCCTTGTGGGCACATTTGTGATCTGCCCAATTATTTCTCTACATTTCTCACTTTAATGACAGGGAAACACCCTTTGTTCCTTGCAGACTTGGTGATGGTTGCACTGCTGGTCCTGTTCATACTATGAATTCTCAGGGCTCTGTTTTCCTTTACATTGGGAAAGACAGAGTATGCAGTTTCATGGAAATGATATGAGATCCCATTGGTATTATTCGAGGGCAAGTATATGCGCTCCTTTATATTCCAACAATAATGCAATTTTGCACTCCCATTGTTCCTTCTTTCTACGGTCTCAAAACCTTTTACGAACAGTAATGGAGGGGAAGAAGGAGGGGAGGAAAGTAATGCTCCATGAGGAAGCACCAGAAAGCGAGGCGAAGGGCTGGGACCATCCCGTATTCTGTACGTGTAGGCTGAAAGTTTACAAACACAGAGGGACACATGTTCGGGTCTTCATGCCTCAGACCTCCATGGGAATTCTGCATGCTGCACGCTGCACGGGCTAGGTAGTGGCCAAAAGTACAAATTATAACGGCATCAGTCATGTGTTGGGAGGAAAGACCAAGCCACAAATACACTTGCCATGGAAAGTGCATCTGTTTTAGCCCCACTGTGTTCCAGCCCTGCTGGCTTCCTTGCCTAACAGTCTAGCTGCAAATAATTCTCAACACACACAAAAACTTGGTCGGGGCTGCTAAAGAAAATCTGCTGTCCCACAGCAAAAGTGTGTGCACTCCCCATGGTCATCCAACCTGCTGAGGGCAGAATGACAAAAGTATTCCAGACCCGATGAAGAAAGTTTTGTATTGTCTAAATCTATCCCAACCACGTGGTCCAATAAAAAGGTATCAGCCACAAAAATCCTTGCTTTTTCATAATGCCTGGACCTGCATGGTTTCAAAAACACTCCAACACTACCAAGACATCTCCATAATCCTTTGGTTGAAAAGGATAGAGGGGTTATACTAGATGTGCAACATTGGCTATGTGTTTGTGCTATGTATTGCTATGGTTTGCAGCAATAAAGCTGACAACAGGCAGGTATGTTGTTTGATGATCATGACGATGAGGGATCCACTGCACTGCAGGCAAAATATACACGCATAGGAGGAACACCCATGCTAAAGCATATTGCAATGGCTCTTGCCTATCTGCAAATCCCCTGTTTTGACTACTAGTTGCACCATAGGTTTAAGCCTCCGACTTGCTCCGAAGGTGCTGACAGCACAGCCACTCGATAAAAGACTGAAATCTGCTTTCGGTTGACTAGATGCCTGCAGACGTCAACTCAGCAGAGAAGAGTGCTCAGGTCAAATTAAAAGCACTCTCTCCTCAAATTATCACAGGAGACTACTTGCACGACAAAATGCAATAATACCTCCCTGCACACACACATATGCTTATAAATGTTGAAAGCTTCAGGTCCCTTTTACCTCTGAAACTGGATCCTCTTATGCTCCCCAAAGGGATAGCTCAAAGCAACTCAATCACATACTGGGAAACTGTTAACAGGCTGCCCCGCAGAGCAAGCAGCTGAATTGTATGGTAAAAGCAGTATGGAAAGCAAAAGTGTTCTCTTTATCATGACACTTGTGGCTAATACAATCTACCCAAAGCGGAGGAAGAGAAAAGGCAGATTCATCATGGAAGAAAGTATTTTTGTGTATCAGCATGCCAAACCTCCCAGTCTTTAACAGCATTAAATCTGAGGAGCCTGTTTGCATGGTGACCCAAAACACCTAATGTTTACTGCCAAGTTTTCTTCCCTGTCAACATGACCCAAGACCTGCACCGCTGCCAGCCCTTGCTGTAGTGCGGCCTAAGAGTCAGGGCCTGACAGCATTATTCTTTATCATCATCCATTTTAAAAACAAGGTATGAGGCAAGGTGATATTGGCTCCCAGCAGCCTTTTTTCCCATGCTGAATAGTAATACAAAGGGCGTTTTAATCAGAATTGGAACGAAAACATCATCAACAAATACTATTTCTCATTAGCGTCTTAAGGGATGCTAATTATACCACTCCATGTTAATCCAACCACCCAAAGATCCTTTGTGCGACCTCACTTGGATGCAGGGAGCTGGGAGAACAAGAGCTTTGCTGACTAAATGCTTCTCTGAAGGTATGGGGAGAATAACTGAGAGGAAAGCGGAGATAACTTAGATGAGATGGACTACATTTTGTCCTAGGGTTGTGACTGCAGTTTCCTTAGTTTTGCTGGAAGCTGTAGGTGCACAAAGAATAGCTGAATTTTATCAACTGAAAGGAAATTTTAGGGAAAATTCTTGACTCGGCTACATTACTGCAGCTCCAGTGAGGTCTGTGCGCTGTCAGGGAAGTTATGACTTGTATAAGGGGAATTTGACCCCGAGTTCATTTCCTCCACCCTCCCCAATTCCTGGTCTGGCTTGGCTGTGGGACACTGCATACTTATGCACTGAATGAGAACGAGAATTTTGTAGTAAACGTCTCTTATAAACCACCAAGCTGATTTAAAAATCACATATAGTTTGAGATGCGATTACAAACCCCAGAACGCAGCTCTGTTGCTTCGAGAACCTTTCACGCAAATGGAAGCCCAATTTAAATCAAGCCAAAGCACGTGCAATGCAGGTAAGCTTTACTTTGTATCATTTTTCACAGGATAGCTGAAGCCTACCGGCCTAACTAATGTGTACCTGCTGGCTGGCATCGCTCTGCTTGACATCAGAAGAGCAGAGACCAGCAGGATAAAAGACATGAGACAAACTGAAGATGTGAGACACGCACTGTACGACCATCCTGCAGTGCACAAACATCCCAAGTCATGCAGGAGCCTCCTCACCAGCACCCAACCTCTCGATGCCACATCCAAGGAGACATGTCTACAGATGTGGAATGAGAGGCTGAAGAAAATAGCTGACAGCAGAAAAATGGATATTCCAGCAGCTGCGTCCTTAGCGCCAGGTGCTGATGAACCGTGGCAAAGGTGGCGATGTCTCCACTGCCATCGTACCAGAATCAGACGCTCGAGAGAACTGATAAAGAAGTGGGGCTATGGCACTGGTTCGACTGCCTGTGACTGCAGCACAGTCTCACACTATGCAGCACCTGCCGCCATGCCCACTGCGTGAAGGCACACGTACGATGAAAACCCTCACAAAGTACAATAAACGTGGAAAAGCACATGGAACAAAATGGTCAAATGGGGTGTAGCGATAAGAGAAGATTTCTCACCCAGTCTTAATTCTGAAAACTCCCCCAAATCAATGATCCCCGGGGAAAGTTCCCTCTTGTCTCCAAGCTCTGGAAATGGGCTTATCTTTGGCTCGCATGAGGAAGCATCGCTGCATTTATAAAGCAGCGTCTGTCTGGAAAGTCGAAGTATAAACCCCATCGAGAGTTTCTGTACACTGCCCTCACCAACTCCAGAACAATGCTTTAGCTATTATTTTTCTCAACACTGAACGTGCACGCAAGCATGGACGTTCAAGTTTTCCTTTTCTAAATGGTTCGTGTATCACCCTCATATTAAAGTTCAGCAAACCAAATATGCCCCCCATTTACACTGGGCAACCACAATGTGCAGCAGAACGGAGGGTAGAACGGGAGCTGGAGCTGGCACGAGGCAGTCATTGATGCACGTGCCAGGATGCAGCTCAGCCTCCCAGCAGGATCCAGTTGGCTACCGTGGCTCTGCCATGCTCACTTAACCAGAAGAATTTACCACCATTACCAGCCACAACATTGCTCACACAGGGTAGAAGCGATCATTTTCAGAAGGGACTTGAACTTGAAGCACTGTGCTTTTTTATCCACCAAGCAACTCCGCGCTTCCTCACTGGTGTCTCAAGTTTTGCTCTTTTAGCTTTTTCTCTTATTGCAGCATCTGGTTCACTTTTGCTTGGCTGTTTTTGAGGCGAGCAGAAAATTAGCCGGTATATGCCTGCTTTCTCTGGCATCATTTTTTTATTTGCTTTCATCAGTGGCTCCAGGGTGAGTGTCTCATCTGAGGAGGAATCATTTGCAGATTCTGCTGCTAGGTGGGATTTAGCTGCTCCTTGGCTGCATCTGGTGATATCAAATTTTCATTACGGCTTTCATCAGAGGTTTCAATTTCTCCGTCTGCCATTATCAGGGTATTTTTTTCCCCCTTTCTCCGTAGGAAGGAAAGGAATAGCATTTATCTGTGTAGATATCTGGCTGTCTAGTGTGAAGAGGGCGATGAGGAAGGAGAGATCTCATTTTTGCCTGGACTCCCACTATGCACCTGACCTAGTTTCCAGCAAGGGAATTCACTGTGAGATTGCAAGCAATTCAGCCCTTCCCTTCCACCAATACATGCTGCCCGAGGAACATTTAAGACACCCAAGATAAAGCCAGTGCAGGAAAGGGGCAAGGGAAGAGCAGCCCTACATGGAGACCCTGGATCCTAGACCTTGCCCTCTGACCTCACCTGAGCAGATGCTGACACCGAATGAGATGAGCTTCTGCAGACCAAAAGCCTCCTTTATAGCAGCATCCTAATAACGAAGCCAGTGCAACCACTCACATGAAGAGAAACACTGTCCTGGCCACAACTGCAGGCATACTGGCTTGTGCCGTGGATTTGCCTTTCAACATCACAGAGCTCAGTGCTGGATGCAAAACTTGCCTAAGCAGTTGGGTAAAGGCTTGACTTGTTCCTGTGTCACTAGCCACAGCAGCACAAAGGGTCACACTGCTAGGACAACTCCGGCAAGATAGCAGACAGCTAGCTTTGCTTTATCTGCACCGGATGCAGTTCCCACTCCTGTCAACCTAGTTTGTATCTTGGCCCTAATTC
Source organism: Caiman crocodilus (assembly GCA_030014935.1). Classification (NCBI taxonomy): domain Eukaryota; kingdom Metazoa; phylum Chordata; order Crocodylia; family Alligatoridae; genus Caiman; species Caiman crocodilus. The sequence continues at coordinate 3,421,482 of JAGPOW010001890.1, read as the reverse complement.
TGTGGTCCTTACTCCGGTTGTAGGGTAGAGGGATATTATTTAACCCCATACTGAGGTACAGATTGACTGAGGTCTCAAAGCAGCCACTAATTTTAGGAACTGATCTTGAGACATGTTGGCCCTGCTATTGTGAGGCACTGAGCTTCCAATCCAGTTTAACAGAAGGGACGGCTTGAATGGGCTGAGCATCTCTGAAAGTATCCTCAGGTTGAAAGCCACATGTGCGAAGCACCAAAAACCCTGGCCACTTATTCAAAAGTGGCCCGCAGTGACTTGCCCATGGTCTGCAGCTCAGCCAGGAATTGGACTCTGATCTCAGAATCCAAATGCTTTAGCATTTTCTCTAGCTCCCCAAATGGATTCTTTGACTTCATTAATGAGCACTTTTCTCTTCCCAGATTGGCACGGCAGGGAGGTTTAAGTACTGGTGTTGCACACAGTCTTGAAAACCTGCATGATTTAGGGAATTTGCATTACATTTTCTTCCCATCTTCTTCCAGAGACCTGGTGCTCCCCCCAGATGGCTGGGGGACAGCAAAGCAGGTGGCGGTGGGGTGGGCACTGTTCTTTACTGAGGACATGAAGAAGTCCCTCCATCTCGATTCACGTGGCTCATTTCTGGAGGACTGAAATGGCACATGTGCAAAAGGTTAATTCTAGTTGAGGAGAAAGTATTATAGCCCATAATCTTCTGTCATCAGTGTAATGAACTTGAGGCATATCAATAATCAGCTTCAAGTGCACTTGGCCATTTACAATGCAAATCTTTCTTTTTTTCATACCTAACTTATGTTTCCCTTAAAAATACATGCCAATCAAACCTATCCACAAGGTATTTTAAGAGCAAGCAGGAGGGAATTTAGGCAGAAATGCTGTGCTGAAAATAGCTGGACTGGTACTTTCTAATCCCTTTAAAATTACAATTTTCTAACACTGGAGGTCCTTTGTGATGAGGGTCAGAGCCAGGCCCTTCTGTGATAAGCACCCTGCAGGACAGAGAGAGCAGAGATGACTCTAGCATTAAAGTCTTGGAAAGGACACTGATCTCTAGCAAACTGCACCGAAAGCTTATTCTGAAGTTGCTTTGTATACGTTTTCCAGAGATCTAAGGTGTGTTGTATAAACTTTTGATCTCCAAACAGCAAAGACCTTTGAACAAGGAGAGACTCTTTCCATCTCAGCCTTTATTCAACGGTACTACTTAAACAAAGAGTATCTGGATAAAATGAATGAAGGGTGCGGAGAATGAATGCCAGAAGATGCAGCAAAAGCAAAATGCTCAGGAGAAAAAGTTAATATGATTTCCCAACACTGTGTTTTTTAGCATAATGGATGCCACAAAGGTACTAAATATCCAGAACATAATTCAACCCAGTCAACTAGAGTATTTCTGCATCAACGGACGCTCCTTTTTGACTTTCCATGCCACTGCCCACCCCTCTTTTAAGTCAAAAGCCCCCTGAAAAAAAAAAAATTTAAAAACCCGCCATGGACCCTTCCTTGCATATACATTAGCAAGCTCCACATGATCAGACCCCTGCACCAACACAGAGCTTGCTGGAGGATCAGTGCCTTAAACACTGAAGACGGAGCAGTGGGATAATAGACACTTCTGGAGACCAGTACATCCCTGTGCATTTCTCCCCAAGGTGCTGAGAAATGCCATGGAAATGCTGGCATGGAAAATTATTCATTAATAATAATAATGGATTAATTATTATTAATGGCTAAGTTATCTGGTGTTTATTTGACTTATTAACGTCTTTGGTTTAGGCAAGTCAGACCAGATCTTATCCAATGAGAAATACATTTCTACTTACATATATATATAATACTCTAAGCCAACATTAAATAAACATTGAGGATCCAGTCATCCTTCCTATTATTTCTACTCCCCTGCCTAAAGACTGCCATGCTGTTATTCAGCACCCCTAAGGCTTATCTTGCTATTAGAACCTGTTGTGCTAGTTACCTTAGCAATAGCTTAGGCAGAGACAATGCATTTGGTAATAAATGATGCTAATAAGAAAGAGATGCATGTACAACCCCTATGACAGCGAGCTCAAAATAGCTAAGAAGCTATTGTCTGAAAAATATGTAGATAAAGCTTCAGAAACATTTACACCATTACTGAGCCTGGTTTTCCAGCTCCATGTTATATGAACCATGATAGAAAATGAAGTGGCCTCGATACCAGCATTTCCCATTGAAAGATGTTCAAAATCAATATCACCTATGCTAAGAGCTGCTTCGTTTTTCTGCTTGTAAATTTTAAAACCATTCCTAGTTTCAGAATCCATTTTTCTTAGAGAAACGTAAGGGACACCAGAATCAGATAACAGGCTGGATAAGCAAGGAGAGCACATATATTTATCTATACTGTTGGAGATTAAATCCCAGAAAGACAAAAAGTTGCTGCAGATGGGTCTGAAAAATGAAGGAGCATTGTTCAAGTGAGGGCTATTCATAGCAGAGAGAGATCGAACATAAAATAGCTGTGGTAAAGCATTTGCCTATTCTTAAGCAAATAATTTCACCGCAGCCCTGGAAGCAGCACGTGTAGGACAAGGGATGGATAAATCTCTATGCTTTGCTCAATCTGTGTTCCCTCTCCTGCGGCAGACAGTGGGCCAACTACACCCAGTTGGACTGACGTGCATCATGTTGCTACTGATCTTCAGCACATCTAGAACTGACATTGCTGTGGGCATTTACTTGGCACCCAGCATATAAGTATCTGGGAGCCTTTTAAAGTTACAATACCGCTTTCTACACCGCAGCATGGGTGATACCATGTGCATCTGCTCCCTGCAACTCCAAGAAACTAGAGTTTTTTTCAGTTGGACCCTAAAGTGGCAGGGGTATCCCCAGCAGGAGCAACATTCAGCCTAGCTGCATGACCGGCACCTTGTTGACTCATGAAAGCTTTTGGAAACCAAGCTATGGCCTGGATAACACATCAAGGCTGGACCTAAGTGCCAGGCAGGGTAAACCAGGAAGTTAGTGGCTAGCCCAGATTATCATCCCAGATAACTAAAACAGATGACTTGTTATTCTACTTTGCATCAATGCCAACACCGCCCCAGTACAGATTAAATGAAGCTGAAAACCCCGGTGCTGTTATGTGAATGCCAAAGGACATCCCTGTGAGTAGTTGCACCACCGGGAATCTAGGTCCAAAGGAACCAAGAAATCTTTATTTTCTCTAATGGCAAAAAAGAGAAATCTTGATATCCTCTGGATGGCTGTTTTCTTTTACTTATGCACTGATACTTTAAATACCTGCATATGATTACATAACTTACGTTCCCTCAACTAGGCTGTGTATCCCAACTGAAAAAGCCCGTATGCAATTTTCCTACAAGCCCACAAAAGGCTGTAGCAGCATTTGGACTAGGGTACAAATGACATGTGTGGATTAGGTAAAAAAAGTACGTTCACAACTGAGATAGCATCTTTGAGTGCTTGGAAGAGATGGATCCTGTTGGAAGTCCTGGTAGTAACTTGTATAGCTGAGAAAGGAGTGGCAGGTCTTATTCCTTAGCAACTCTTCTCAGTTCCCGCTCCAAACCAGGCATCCAGCTCCTGAAGCCACCTGGGGTTCTGCCATCAAATTAGGACTTGATCCAAATTCCCCTTGCATGGAGGTGTTTCCACTGACTTTATTGGGCTCCAAATCTGATCCAGTTTTTTGCTCTAGATACAACGACAGGTAAGTTTATTAATACTGACCCTGCTTGAATTTCTACCACGGGTGTTTTTTCAACAAACAAGCAGATGGCAGCAAAGAGAACAATGCAGAGACTTAAAGTATCTCCCCAACCTCCTCACCTACTGAAAGGTTCCTGCTCAATATGATCTGCACATAACGCAGCGCAAAGGCTGATTACAGGACTATTGGAAAGCCTTTGCATCTGTGTGTGGTTCAGCTCATCATATTCCATCAGTCGATTTATACTGGGCTTATCTACACGTGCAAATGCTGTAGGGTGGGTTTTCTCTACAGTAAATTCCTCTACAGTAAGCACACCTTCGGCAGGTGTCTACACATGTGGGGATGCGGGAGACGATCCTACTTCTGGCAGCAGTGTGCTCCCATCCCCTCCGGCCCTGCACCAGCCCCCTGCAACACCAGCCAGGGGGATCGCTAAGCTCCTGCTGGGTGCTTGCCCAGGGGTTGTTTCCTGGCCCCGTGCTATCTCCTGGTGGGGGCTGGGACATTGCTCCCTGCCCCTGGAGGGCTGCATGCTGCTGGGGTGGGCTCCGCCACCAGAGTCTTGGCATGGACATTGTCCCCCCACCCCAGCAGCAAGGAGCTCCCAGCCCTGGCTCCCCAACTGGGGGCAGGAGACTTGGAAAGAGCTGCAGGGGAGGGGCAGATCCCAGCCCCTGCCCCGATCCGCCAGTGGGGCAGCTAGCAGGGAGCCCTTGGCTGGGCAGGGATTTCAAGCAGCTCTTTCCAAGGCCCATGCCTCAAGTGCCTGCTTCATGGTTGCAGGGCAGGTGCTGGGGATCCTGTTCCCTGCCAAGCTCCATGATCATGGAGCTGGGAAAGGAGCAGGCTCTTCAGCCTGTTACCCACTCTGTGATCATGGAGCTGTGGCTGGGAACAATCCCCCCAGCCCCTGATCCATGATCACGATGCTGCAGGGGCATGGGGACATCGCTGCTGGGGCACCAGAGCTTGGGTGGGGACAATCTCCCACCCCCTGCTGCCCAGGAGCAAGTTTGTCCCAGTTAGTTATCTACATGCGCCATGTGGTGCAGTAACTGTAGGTACATTTGCTACTTGTATATACAGGTAGCTAATTTCCTGGCAATTAGAGCGAATTACTGTGCAGTAAGTATCTGTACATGTAGATGGTAATGCTTACCGAATAATAATTTGCCCTAGTCTCAAGTAAAGCATCTCATGTAGATGCATCCAGTGTTTTAACAACATGGTAGCTCTAATGATATAAGTGTGGGACTCAAGGCCTTGATGCTAGAGGCTCTGTTGTGCCTCTCTCCAGTGCGACCTCAGGCCAACTAGACCTCTTTGTCCGTTTCTTCCCCTTCAAAATGGGCTCTCAGTTGAGGTATTCGTTTAGTCTGTAAAATGCTTTAAATGCATTATATGTCCAGCGTGTATGTAGCAAGTTGAAAAGAAGAGCAGCATCTACTCATTCACAGTGCTGATTCTATGTCTATACTCTATCTAGATTTACTGCAAGAGTTCCCAGGTGTATGCATTTGAAGCATTACAGCAATCACTGCAACAAATAAAGATGCAAACATGGCCCTATCGCTTTTCAACGTCTCTGCCAGAATTGAGAGCTTAGCAGGAGAAGTTTAGCCTGCCTGCTCTCATTTCAAGTTCTTCATTCAGCTCCCTGAAGCCCACAGCGATACTGAATGCTGCTGTCTTGCATGAAAAGAACTAGCCACTTATTTCATTACCACTGGTAACTGCATGGAAAAAAAAGACTGTAAAGGAGAGAACAAGCGAGTTTAGCAAAGGAGGAACATGAAAAGCAAGAACATCTGTGACAGGCATTTTGGATCAATCGCCATTTGTAAAAGTAGAAAGCAAAAAAACCCAAAAGAAAACAAGGAAGAAAAAAACCCACAATCCCCCAAACCCTCCAGCTTCCTAAAATAGTCTCCAGTGAACAGCAAGCACAACGTGGGTACTCTATATGAAATATATTCAAGGTGTTACTAATCACTCAGTATTACAGGGATGTAGGTTGCAGCTGTGTCGGTCTCAGGACATAGGCAGACAAGGTGCTTTGGGTGAATATGATACTAATCAGTATTACCATTTGTATTGGAAAAAAAATCTAGAGGGATGCCAGATGTGCCCCTTGAGGATGAGCCACTCAGCTGAGTGTGAACAGACACAATGACTGAATGCTATGAATGAAATGAATTCTACATTTTGTTGACACAACACCCTTCTGTAATGGGCTAACACCTCATTAAAAAAAATCCACAAAGGCTTGTACTACGAAAACAAACCGCGCTATTGGCAATCGTCTTCCCCATCTCTGCTGCGCGATTCAGTCAGCGCAGATAACTGTCCCAGTAACCACATCCAGTGAGTACATGGGCAGTTTGCACCTTTTCTTAGTAACCCCTTGGGCATCATTCTGATGCAGATTATCCCCTTCCCCTGGCAAATCTGTTCACAAAAGCTGACAGTGAAGCATTGTGAGAGCAGTGGAGTAGGAGATGGATACTGTTCTCCATTCTAATCATCAAGGTTTCCTACTTAGAAAAAGGCCGAACGCAAGGCTTAAGGTGGAGGAATGACCTGAATTCAAATAAATACATTTCATCATCATAAAAAAGAAGATATCAGAATAGTCCGATGAAGTTTATTTTCCATACTGGTATTAATTGTATTGCCCACTTTTTGTTCTGGTCAATCAAATCCTGTACCAACTGTTCCAATATTTTGCCCAGGATCAATGCGAGGCTGACATCATGACCTGGGGCATTTTTCATTTTCCCATTTAAATGCTACCTTGCCTCCAATCATTTGTAGCTTGCTCATGGTTCTCAAAAACGATTGAAAAATCAATATAAGCTGCCTAGAGAGTGCAGTCCTTTTCTCCTTTCTCCCAGTCTCTTCCCTGTCATCTCCTTGCTGACCAGCCTACAATGTTCTCCCCGATTCCACCTCCGCCCAAACACGCTATGAAGCTTTCTCCCCCTCCACCCCCTATTCCCTGACAACCCCTGAAACAAAGATTAAAACCCTTAAGTTTCAATGCAGCTAAAAGCATGGGCTGTTATTTAAGCAAAAATAAACCAAACGACTGATGTGTGTAGGCTGTCCTCCCAGACACTCCCAGACTGTACTCTTCCTGCACTTCTCTCTTGCTAGTTCTGGGCACGCAAAAGTTACTGTCGGGTAAGCTAGGGCATGAATTTACAGAGCTCTCAGCTACTCTGCAGTAACTCCTGAAGAACGTATACTTGCTAAGTGCAAGGTACCCTACTTCTTTTGCATTTGAGGGGCAAGATGTCTCACATTTAAAGTGATGTAAGAGATTATACATAGCCACTTACTACAGTATAGCTGGTAGGCTGAAAATCCATGCTTCAACTTATTGCATGTAAAGTTGCTTGTATGGCCAGAACCCCTCTATCTTGCCACGCTTGTAAAATCATCAAGGCAGAAACAGTGACCTGATCCTTTATGTACTCCCTTTATCACCCCAGTATCCAAGAGCTCCATGCATATCCATGAATCATCCTTAATGAGGCAGGGAAGTAAT
>JAGPOW010001890.1:3381574-3395593 GCA_030014935.1 Caiman crocodilus | reverse complement strand
TTTCCGAGGGGGTATACATTCCTCCAACGGGAGGGATGTCCCGGTCCCCGCTCAGGAAGACCGAGGCAAAGAACTCATTGAAGATCTCCGCCTTCTCATTGGCCATGAGCACCAGGTTACCCGACGAGTCCTTCAGGGGCCCGACATTACCCAGGGCTCTCTTCTTGCCCCCCACATACTTGAAAAAGGACTTCCCGTTGTCCTTGATCTTAGTCGCCAGGTGAAGCTCCACTCCCGCCTTGGCTTTCCTAACAGCCCTCCGACACGCCCGAGCACAAGAGCACCCAAGGTTCCTTGGGTGAATCCGATATCTTTTATTAGACCAACCCAAATAGTTGGAAAACAATTATTAAGCAAGCTTTCAGGTTCAAAACCCCTTTGTCAGGGTAAGGAAGTGTCAGCAGTCGGTGTGTGCTCTTCCTGGATGGGATGAAAAGTAAAGAAGCCAGCGGCTGGGCTGGGGAGTCGGTTGTCAGGCAGATTATAATGCGTCATAAATCCAGTGGCTATACTTAGTCCATGATTTTTACTATCCAGGAGGTTGATGAAGTGGAGTTCATAGGCTCGTCTCTGGGAAGTGTTGTGCAAGTTTCCTTTGAGGATCAGTTAGTAGATGGCTATTCACCAGTTCTGTTTTTCAAGAGATATAACAACTGATGGGCACAGATGTGTACTCACATATTATGGGCAAAGAGGAAGTTGAGGCTGGATAGTAGGAAAAACCTCTCACTAGTGGTGAAGTCCTGGAACAGGTTACCCAGAGAGGTGGTGAAATCTCTATCCTTGCGGGGGTTTAAGATCCAGCTAGATAAAACCTTGGCTGGGGTGATCTAGTTGGGGCTGGTCGTGCTTGAGCAAAGGGTTGGACTAGACGACCTCCTGAGGTCCCTTCCAACCGTCATTTTCTATGCCATGTGCCTCAGGGCTGAGCAAGCCATCCAAATGGAGGAAGAATGTGCTGCAAGGATCTGAGTACTTTGAAAACTTATGACAACAACAGGAGACAGAAAAATGGGAGCAGCAGAAACAGCATGGTGGGGCCATGGACCAAGAACCTAGAGCCTGCCCCAGGAAATACATGCCCAAGCTGCAACGGTGCCCGTTGACCCCGGGTAGGGATGTCATCAGCCGCCTTCAGACCCCCAGATAAGACCATCATAAAAAACACACCACCCCCAACTGCAAGGGATTGCTGCTGCTGAAAATCATCCGTTCGTGGATTCGACTGAATCTTCCTCTTTCAAGTCTGTTTTTCCATGTTCCAAACTAATCATTTGGGCTAAGGCTACTTATGCAGGTTGGCTGCTTTTTTTTTAAACACAATTCCAACCAAAAAATAACTCAGCCATTTCTGAGAACAAGTCTAGAGAATAAATGTTAAAACTCCTGTTGGCCTTCTGTAGTGTGGAGCAGACAGGGCTTGACTTTTTGTATAAGAGCCTCTTGTTAGGAGGGTGTCCTTGTTCTCCTTGTGAAAAAACTCACCCATTTTACCCAATAAGCTTGGGGGAGCGGGGCAGAAATCAGTTTGCAAATGCTCAGTGAAGACTTACTACATTTTAGGACAAGGGTGGGCAATGATTTCAAGCAGAGGACTGCTTACTGAGTTTTGGCAAGCCATTGAAGGCCACATGATAGGCAGCCAGGGGCAGAGAAGTATTAATTTTCTAAATTTTAGGGGCCCCACCGGCCGGATAGAAGGGCTTGGCAGGTCGCATCCGCCTCGCAGGCTGCATTTTGCCCACCCCTGTTTTAGCATCTAACAGTCTTCAGAAAGTTTCCACGGGCATTGAGCGTGCTGCAGATCAGAACTGCAGCAGAGAAACTGGAGTTTCCTTGCAACAGAAGCTGTAACCCACATGTAGGATCACAGGAAAGTAGGGCTGGAAGGAACCGCACAAGGGCATCTAATCCAGGCCCCTCCTCATCCCACACTAAACCATCCCAGGCAAGTGTCTAATCTGCTTCTGAATGTGCCCAAGCATGGAGCGTCCACAACTTCTCTAGGCAGCCTATTCCAACGCCTGACCACTCTTAAATGAAGAAAATTGCCTCTGATCTCCAGCCCAAATTTCCCCTGCTGCAGCTTGAGGCCATTGCTGCTAGTCCTATCCCCTACAGCCACAGAAAAAAAGCCCATCTCTATCCTGTCTGCAGTCACCCTTCAGGTATTTGAAGTGTGTTATCAAATCTCTCCCCTTTGCCTTCTCTTCTCCAGACAAAATAACGCTAGTTCTTTCAGCCGTTTCTTATAAGTCTTACATTCAAGGCCCCTGATCAATTTTGCTGCCCTGCACTGGACTCCTTCTAAACTGCCCACGTTTCTTGAAGTGAGGGGTCCAAAACTGGAGACAGCACTCCAGTCGAGGCCTCTCCGATGCTCGATCATGTGGAAGAGTCACTTCCCTTGATTTCCAAATGACACTCCTGTTAAAACAAACCGTAATGCCGTTGGCTTTTGTTGTGCAAAGAGCACACTGCTGGCTCATATTCATCTTACGGTCCGCTGTACCCCCGAGGTCCTTCTGTGCAGTACTGCAGCCAAGCCAGTCATTCCCCAGGCTGGATTTGTGTATGCAGTTATTCTGTCCCAAGTGCAGGACTCTGCTCTTGTCCTTGTTGTAGCTTGTCTGGTTGATTGTGAACCATTTCTCCAGTCTATAGCCAGGTCCTTCTAGACCCTAGCCCTGCAGAGTGTCTGCAACTGCAACTCCACCCAAGCAGTTTTACAACTATGCACAGATGCATGCAGGATTTTTTTTTTTAAAGCAAAATGCGTATAATTTATATAAAAATGTGCACATGCACAGACAGGAACGCACACGCGCCAGGAAAGCAAATCATTTTTAGTGCAAGCCACTTATTGTGATTTAAATGAAATGCTCTTTATCAATATTCATCGCTGAGTGTTCAAGCCTGCAAACTGAAAAAACCCAGATGTAAGCACTGCAGCACTGAGCCCCACACGTAGGAAATAACTCTGCCACTACCACTTTTATATTAAAGAACAAAGTGACCAGCATTCTCTGAGGTTCCTAGCTGGCTGTTGGACAACACTGAGAAATGGGAACACAATCAGCATCTCTAGGGGAAAAACCCCAACTGGGCTTCATGTGTTTAGGCACCTTGTTTTAAGTAGAAACACTTGAATGATTTCAGCCTAGTGAAAAGTGTCACGGTTTTGCATGCATCCAAAGCAAATAAATACTGCTTCTCTCTCATTGAAATATCTTATTCTTCTGCTTATTTAGATTTGTTCCCTCTTTTATCCCTAACAATTTCGTTTGCATTTTTCTGCTTTCTTCTTTGTTGTTTTAAAACCACGCTCTTTGCTTTGTGTAACTGTCCCATTTTACCCAATACTGATTGTGAGTTTTTACACGTTGCTTCATTTCTCCTCCTCATTTTGAGCCCTGTTTTTTTTCCTCTTTTGAGGTTACTGGTATTGGCATTGCAGTAAGGCACTGAGCTGACACCCCTGCTCTTGTGCAAAATGTCATGGCATTTTTATTGACTACAGAGGATCAGAACCTCATTTATGTCATATGAAAGTCAGACTCCTTGGAGCAAAACACCCAGCTAATGAAAGTCAGGGGCATTTGTGCAAGAGTGTATCATGTCTTGAGTCATAAAAATATCTCCTTTGCATTTTCCCTGAGACACCATGGATGTCAGTGTGAGTAAACAGAAGTATATATATTCAGTTGCAGAATAAAGCACTTGACAAAGATAAATGGATCCAAACTGATTTTACAGCCATCTCTAGGGATTTAGTCATCTCTCTTACGGACAAATAACTTCAACGAGAGAACCTGAGGAAATGATGTGCTATCTGAATGCACCTGTGTGCGTCACTGAATTATGATGGCCTTGTCAGTGTGATTAAGACCAGATGCAGCCGCACAGAGCTCCACACATATTGGCGCTACATCTTCTGAGCGTCATAGAGATTCACAGATTTTGCACTGGTCATGGCTATTCACATCCTGGACAAGTAGCCATGGGTAAATAGGTGAGCCCTAGCATGCTAATATTTGGTATATCTGACAGAATGAAGTATGATTGTCCAGTTTAAAAATCCAGTACTACGTAAAGTAGCCAGAGCTCTCAGATGGCAGGGCTACCTCCTGGAAAAGCTGGCCAAAGGCAACCCAAGCTACCAGAAGAGCACCCTTACAGTTCCCTTCCCTGCTCTCTGCAAGTGAACTCATAGCATCTGAGGATTAAGCAGGCTGCAGCCGATGAAAGCTCCTGCCTCCCTGAATAAGTCAGACTGCCCGGTTCCCTTCTCCTTCGTGCACGTTCCTCCTCTCGCAACTGCTATGCAGGAGAGGAAGTCTTCCATGCCACACCAATTCAGATTCCTACATCTCTTAGCAGAGCAGAGAAGGCAGCTCCCACATCCAATTGATTTTGCATACCCTTTCCTCTGAGTCAGGACTGAACCTATTTCCTGGCCGAATGTTATTAGACTAGAAAAGGCAATGTCTTTCAGGGAGTGCACAAGAACCTCTGGTCATCTGTGGTTATGAACGACCCACAGATTACTTTTTGCAGTAGTCTGTGTGTTAAGCATAGTCTCAGTCAAACTTCAAATTAATTATACTACCGCTAAGTATATTTCCCTGTGCTATTTCAGTCTAATAGGACACTGTCTTTTTGGCTCCGGCACTCATTTTCCACATGAGAGACAAAGTCTGCATCTGTTGATTGCTTTGCAAGCTTGTACACTGAAAGGCACTATACATAAGTCTAATAAGACACCGCACTCACATAGCACTCTCCATCTTTCATTTACTCTTACAACACCCTTGTGATGAGGTGATAGAGGCAAAAGCTCATTCTGGGTTAGAGCTAGTAGCTGTGCTTCCGACACCCTCTGCAGCCACCGCCCGATACATATAGTGCAATAGGGAACCCCACTTTGCTGAAGAGCTTAGGAGCAGTCCAAATTGGGCAAAGGACCCCAGATCTTTTCCCAAGGGGTGGGCTTTGTTTCTAACTCATTACAAGAATCAACAAGTGGCTGCAGATATGGGGCTGCAATGCAAATTTTCTGTCCAGCCTCAGCGTTTTACTCCCTTTAAGTGCTGCATTCAAGCCCTACCTTTCTTGGCAAGTGTTGGCCAACAGCAAGGAGGCCTGAAGTTTTGCTTACTTTATAATCTAATATTAAGATGACTCTTTCTCCCTCTGGCACCCCCACCAACCCCACCTCCATTCCCATCTGGCTGGGTCTAGACTTGAGAGAAGCATAGAAATAATGAAGCTCAGCTTATCAACCAGTAACACTTCTCACAATGCCCACTGCCTGCGCTGGGACTTGCCTACATGATTTTAGAAAGTCCCTGTAACAGGTTGCCCTCCCAAGCAACATTTTTCTCTCTTTTTTTTTGTCTATGAGGCCCCTTAACGTTTCACTTTTTCCTCATTCGTCTCGTACCTTCCCACCTTCACTCGCTTGCCACGCCTTGATGTAAATATTATTTAGATGTTCTTACAAGCAGGAGACTGCCTATTGTAATTCCACATTGGGATTCTCAGCCACCACGGGCCTTGTTCCCCATTTTTCTCTAGCTAGGCCTATCAGTTTAAACCCACCAGACAGGGTTCAACTCCAAGGCTCTAGCTCCTTAATCTTGGGGCTTGTGACCGTCCTTTTACTTCCAATATGGAGCCCAGGCTCTCTGGCCCAGAGGCCCATCCACCGCCCAGAGGCGGTATCAATCAATAAATATATATAAACAGTAAGCCCATGGGTTATAACCACAAAAAACCCCCAGAAATTAAAGAAGGCAGCATGCCAGCCTACATTTCTTCAAGGCTTGGTGCTTCTGCTTCCCCGCTGTCTGTGACGCTCCTCTCCGTGGCGCTGCCGCCGCTTCTGTGAGTCGTCGGGAGTTCCCTTCTCACAGCAGCTGGACTGGGAGCTACGCCTGGCTGTGGGGCGCTCATACACAATGTCCTTCCCCTTCGGCCGCTGCCTCTAACTGCTGCCAAGCCCTGGGCTTTTATAGTTATGGCCTGCCCCCTTCCGGTCACCTGACTAACCGCCAGGCTCAGCTTTTAACCCCTCCCCTGCTAGCAGGCTGTGCCCAGAAAGTTCTGGTCTTAAAGGGACTGGCTGGCTTTCTGGGAACAGGGTTAGGGTTCCCTGTTACAGTCCCCTCCATCCCCTAACAGTCATGAATCTATGAATCAGGGAAGCTCTGCGTTTCCACAGTGGCCTCAGCCTCCGTTGCCTATTAGATCCTGAGTTAGACCAATCTAAATGAGGTGAGATAAGAACATTGGAGCCGCTTTAATGATCCAGACACGCAAGAATCCAATAAAAGGAAGTGGCGGGGGGAAAATTCCCTCTGGTAAAACGTACCCGACATCTTATGGAAGAACAAAATACCACATGCTCGTGCTAGCAGGCTGAAATGCCAGCTTGACAATTAGATGCTCAAGGCACCACGTTGCCTTTCTTTGAGGTGGGTCTCCGAGGTCCCTCCAGCCCATTGGCTGGCTGAGCGAAAACAGAAGTGGAGTCGTTTAATCACATACCTCTGGGCTGCAGAACTGTCCTCCAGAGCCAGCCTGCTTTATGATCTCTCATAGCTCCTGTGCAGGGGGAAAGGGAAGGAGGCCGAGGAAATGCCTTCTCAGGCCACCGATCCATCCAGACTTGTATCCTGCCTCTGCCAGGACTCGGGATCCACCATTTCCTATGGTGCGCCTGACCGATTAGGCCATCTTACACCTCACACTCTTCCTCATCTTAGCAGGAGGTTAAGTTATGCTCTTACATATGATTTTACTCCCTGTATCCTGATTTTTAACAACCCTTAGCTGATGGGAGTGAGGTTTAGAGACCGGGAGTCTCAAGGCCAGAACAGACCTAGTCTGACCTCCTGTCTAACACAGGGCAGCAGGGTCCACCAGGATTTTGTGCAACGTGCCCAGAAGTTCTGCTTTTGCTGAAACAGTTCATTAAAAAATAGTCCTGATTTACAGAAATCTATTTATGGTGAATCTTCCACATCCCTCCTGAAGCTATTTCAGTGGTTAATGATCTTCCCTGCTGAAAACAGGCTTCTCGTTTCTTAGCAGATTATGTGAAGTTTCATGTTTGAGACACTGATCAGGTTCTTTCTTTTGTTTTTTCATCTAGATTAAACAGCCTAGCGATTGGAGTAGGAGACTCTGGCTATATCTAGGACCCCACCCAGTGCCTTTCAGAGAGACTTCAGGGCTTTTGACACAAATGATAGCAACACAGGTCCTCTGAGCAATAAATCAACAATAAAAAACAATAACAGAAGTTTTAATTCAGGAACACCGAATTAACATTCATGCTATGCTTCTCTGCTCCCTCCTTCTTACCCTCTGATCTCACAGCAAAATATTGCTAAATTAAACTGCGACGGATTTTTAGGGTAACGTCTTCATACTTCTCTGAAAGGTAACAGTCACATTCTTGGTGTTTTGTAATGAAGCCTTGGGCTCTGACAACCAAAGTTCACCTCTCTAAAGAGGTATAAACATGCTGCTACCTTACAGAAGGACTCGACTTTTCCCTAAAGTTTGTAAAATGCTTCAGACCCTGAAAAGGGCATTCAAAATATGCAAAATACTACCATTTATTAACAAGGCAAAGATTTTGGTGTGTGATACCTAGTGGACCAACTGTGTGGTTGTGATGAAGTTAGGCAACATTTTGAATACACAAAAATCCTGGCATCTCATGCAATTCCAGGACTGTCATGGCTTGGCGACAACATTACTTCAACACTAGCAATACTAGTTTTTGCTCATTTTGATGTACTCAAAAAAACTTAACTATCAAAATGGCACGATGGGTTTTAACTGTGTTTGACTGAAGAGCAGCACGCTTGATTTTTAGAGAAATAATCTTTATGCTTAACTGTTGTCATGGTGCACCCAAGCTGAGATCCAAAGCCAAACTGGCATATTTCCCACGTTGCATCCATCTCAGAACTAATAAGGATTGTCTAGTCATGACCCTGTAATTATTACATATGTTCACACCTTCTATGCGTGGTAATGAGCCATAAACCAGAAAGGAATTCCACTTGTACTCCCATAGCTGCATGGGCCCCACTAGGCTATCAGAAATAAACACTTATTACTGTTGTGGGACTGGTAGTGTGCAGGAAGCAAATCTGCTGAGTAACAAAAGTGCCGTTTGCCTTTATTTGCTGACCATCCACATGTTTTAATATGGGAGCTGGGAAATGCAAGAAAGAAATACGCTGCCAGCCTGTAGAACATTAAGCTGTAATACAGTCCCATAATGGAATCAAAGGCTGTCTGCACCAAATGACGCAGTATGCAGCAACTGGGCCTTCAAGATTAATTCAGTGAATACTGTAGACTTGCACGTGACCTCCAGTGCATTCCCCCAGCACACAGAAAAAGCCAACAACTGTGTCAGATCAAGGCTGCTCTTACTTTACAATAGCTGCCAAAGGACTCTTTGTTCTCAGGTGGGGTCCAGGCTCTCACTGTTCACCCAGTTCCTGTCTTTCTTTTTCTGTTTTCCTTACTTCTACTTCTTTCTAGTACCATGCACAAAAGATTGGCTGGGGCAAAGCCCTGGAGGCTTGCTTTTTATGGTTGAAAAGCTTTCAGTGTGCATACAAACTTAGCCTTGCTGTTTACTTCTCTTCCTCCAAACTTCTGCAAGCCGCCAGTAAAAGGAACGCTCCCTCATGGCTAGGATGATACCTAATAGGGCTGTGTGAGGCTTTGGAAAGAGCTTCGGATTTGGAGAAGCTTTGGATGCTTCAGGGTCCAAAGCATCATGCCTGGGTGGAAGCGCTGGCCTTGCTCTGCTTTCCGAAGTGCTTCGGAGCCGCCTCGGAGCCTCCTTGGAGATTCGGCTATAGGGTATAATGGGGAAACAAATAAAATATCTGTATCTTTGGGGTTTTGTCCAATTTAGATGAAACTTGCAGGGATGGTAGCCTCTGCTGAGAGCATGAAGCTTGCCGAGTTTCAAGAAGATCGGTGTAGGGGTTTGGGGGAAACTGCACCCCAAATTCTTGAAAGCAAAACTCCTGTCCTGTCTATGTGTTACAACATGGGGGGGTCACAACTGCAGGGGCGGTAGCTCTTGCTGAGTTTGGGGGAAACTGCCCCTCAAGCTGTGGACAAGCAAACCTGCCGTGGGTGACACTGTGTGTGTTAAGGTGCAGCGGGGTGACAGCTGCAGGGATGGTGGCCCCTGCTGTGGCCACGACACCTGCCAGATGTCGAGGAGACCGGTGCAGGGGGGGTCTGGGGCCCTGTACCCCTAGCTGCTGACAGGCAAAACTCATGTCATGGGTGCTTCTGGGACTGACTGTGTCTGTCTTGGGGCTGAGAGACACTACTGCAGGCCTGGCTGCTAAGCTACTGTGTCTCCAGTTATCAATCAGTCATGATTCACTCAGGGACCAGCTCAATACACAGGACCTAGCTAATGTAGCCAGTTAATTACCATCAATTAACACCTACAAAACTAGACTAAGGAGAGGAAAGAATCAGTACAGACAATCAACTGCCCCTAGACAGTCAGTCCCACAAGCACCCAGGGCATGAGTTTTTCCTGTCAGCAGTTAGGGGTGCTGGGCCCCAGAACCCCCCTGCACCGATCCCCTCGACAGCTGGTAGGTGTTGTGACCTCAGCAGGGGCTACCTTCCCTGCAACTTTCACCCTGCTGTGCCTTAACACACACAGGGTCACCCATGACCCTGCTAAAGGGACTTAACAGTGGGGGTCTACTACAGACCATCAACCAAGGAGAAGATCGAGACCAGGAATTCTTAAGTCAGCTCACAGAGATAGTTAGGTCCAAGGATGTGGTCGTCATGGATGACCTAAACTTGCCAGACATCTGCTGGGAGGAGCAGATAGCCAGGTCTGACCGCTCACAAAGGTTCTTAACTGACATACAGGACCTCCATCTAACCCAGGAGGTACACAGCCCCGCCAGAGGAGATGCCTTGTTGGATTTGGTCCTGGCCATGGGCAATGACCTAGCATGGGGTCTGCAGGTGCTCGACCACCTGGGCAATAGCATTCATCGTCTGCTGGAATTCACCATCCAGTGCAAGGTGGTGAAAGCCCCCAGCAAGGCAGCAGCCCTCGACCTCAGGAGGGCGGACTTTAACAAGGTGAGCAAACTACTGGGGGAAGCACTGAGGTCCCAGAGCAGGAGGGAGTTGAGTATCCAGGAGGAGTGGTCACTCCTTAAGGAGACGATCCTCCAAGCTCAAAGGAAAGTAATCCCTACATGAGTTAAAGGGGGCAAGATGGCACAAAGCTTCCATGGCTCACCAAAAGCATCCAGGAATGTCTCTAAACAAAAAAGGAGGTGTACACCCATTGGAAGGGAGGGGCCATCACAAAAGCGGGCTATATCTCAGTAGCTCGGGGCGGTAAAGGGGTGGTCAGGAAGGCCAAGGCGGAGATGGAGCTGGGACTAGCGACCCAGATCAAGGACAACAAGAAGTCCTTTTTCAAATACATAGGGGCAAAAGAAGGTGCCAGGTAACATGGGGCCTCTGCAGGACACGCTAGGAAATCCGGTCATCTCACCTGACGGTAAAGCTGACATACTCAACAATTTCTTTGCCTCCGTATTTCTGAGGAGGGACTTGGATATCTCCCCCACTGGCATCCCCAAGGGCCCTGTTGGTGGTGCACTTAGGCCTAGGGTTAATGAGGACCTTGTCAGGGAACTTCTGGAGGGACTAGATGTATTTTAATCCACAGGTCCTGATGGTCTCCACCCCAGAACGCTGAAGGAACTAGCAGGGGTCATTGCAGGACCTCTGGAAGGAGGACCCAGGAAACTATAGGCCTGTGAGTCTTACCTTGGTCCCGGGGAAGCTTTTCGAAAGAACGTCCTGGCACATGTCCAGGAAGGGCCAGCAGGGGAGGTTATGCTTGGGGCAACCAGCATGGGTTCATTAGGGGCAGGTCTTGTCAAACCAACCTGGTGGCCTTCTATGACCAGGTCACCAAGTCATTGGATGCAGGTGTCGCAGTGGATATAATCTTTCTGGACTTCAGGAAGGCCTTCGACACGGTCTCTCACCCCATTCTCAGTAAGAAACTAGGAGACAGTGGTGTTGATGCCTACAGGGTCAGATGGGTCACTAACTGGCTGGAGGGCTGCACCCAGAGAGGTGGTGGATGGGTCTTATTCGACCTGGAGGGATGTGGGCCGTGGGGTCCCTCAGGGCTCAGTCCTTGGGCCTGCACTATTCAACATCTTCATCAGTGACTTGGGCAAGGGGGCAGAAAGCACCCTGTTCAAGTTCGCAGATGGCACTATGATGTTGGGTGAAGTGGGTACGCTAGTAGGAAGGAACAGGCTGCAAGTGGATCTAGACAGGTTACAGGGGTGGGCGTATGAGAACAGGATGGGGGGGTTCAACACTGACAAGTGCCGGGTAATGCACCTGGGGAGGAAGAACCAGCAGCAGACCTACAGGGTGGGGAACCCCCTTCTCGCCAGTGTTGAGATAGAAAAGGGTCTTGGAGTCATCTTTGATGCCACAATGAACATGGGCTGACAGTGTGGGGACACGGTCAGGAAGGCCAACCATACCTTGTTGTGCATGCACAGATGCATCTCAAGCAGGTCTAAGGAGGTGATCCTCCCCCTCTATGCGACACTGGTCAGGCCGCATTTGGAGTACTGAGTCCAGTTCTGGGTACCACACTTCAGGAGGGATGTGGACAACATGGAGAGGGTCCAGAGGAGGGCCACCTGCATGATCATGGGGCAGCAAGGCAGGCCCTATGAGGAGAGGCTACGGGACCTGAACTTGTTCAGCCTCCAAAAGAGAAGACTGAGAGGGGACCTAGTGACAGTCTACAAACTAGTCAAGGGGGACCAGCAAGCATTGGGAGAGTCCCTGTTCCACCAGGAGTTACAAGAAACAACAGACACAAACTAGCGGACGGTAGATTCAGACTAGACATCAGGAAGTGCTATTTCACTGTCAGGGCGGCTAGGACCTGGAACCAACTTCCAAAAGAAGTGGTGCTGGCTCCTACTCTGGGGGTCTTTAAAAAAAGGCTGGACGAACATCTGGCCAGGGTTGTTTGACGTCAGTACTCTTTCCATCCATGGCAGGGGTTGGACTTGATGATCTCCTCAGGTCCCTTCCAACTCTGTCAGCTATGAAACTATGAAGCTGTCACAAGTTTTGCTTGTCAGCAGCTTGAGGTGCAGTCCCCCCCAAACCCCTGCATCTTCTTGAAACTTGGCAGGTTTCATCTGCTTAGCAGAGGCTACCAACCCTGCAAGTTTCATCCAAATCAGACAAAAACACCAAAGTTATAGATATTTAATTGTTTCCCCCATTATGCCCTCTGGCCAGATCTCCAAGGTGGCTCCAAAGCTTTGGAGCTGCTTCGGGCAGATTGAGTCAGAAACCTAGTCCGGAGCTCCAGATCAGATCGCTGCCATCTGAAGTAGCTGGATCCGAAGCCGGATTGGATCGCTGCCGACTCGCACAGGCCTAATACCTAAGATGAGCAACATCTGAGACTAGGGAGAACACCCAACAGCTTGTTGTTCATCATTATCCATTAGGATTGATGTTGCAGCATGTCAAGTAATCAAACCACTCTCATGCTTATAAAAGACCAGACAAAGACTATATAAATGTGTTCTTACCATTTGGAGGTCAGCCAAGATAAAACCCAACATCCTGAGCTGCAAAGCACAGGTTTCTCTTTAGAGAAAAAGGAATAATTATTACATGGTTGCGGTAGTAGACTCCAACACTCTCCATGGTCACACAGCAATGTACAATAAGCAACCAAAGAGGCAGTTCCTTAGTTATAGGCTAGCAAAATCTGGATTAAAGTAAGACTGATAGGGACCACTGTTGCTAAAGGCCACATTACACTGTGTGGAGGACCGCCACCTAACCCAGGTGGAGTCTAGTCCCACCAGGGGTAGTACCTTGCTTGACCTGGTCTTAGCAACAGGGGATGATCTCGTGGGGAACATGCGAGTTCATGGTAGCTTGGGAGATGGTGACCATCACTTGGTCAAGTTCACTAATCAGTGAAGGGCGGGTAAAGTAACTAAAGTGGGGCTAAGGTGTTGGACTTCAGAAGGGCCAACTTTAGCAAGCTTAGAAGGCTAGCTAGTGAGGGGATGCAACTCGAGAACATAGAGCAAATGGGGCTTCAGGAGGGTTGGAGGTATCCAAGGGAGTGATCCTTGGGGCTCAAAAGGAGTCTATCCCATTGCATAGGAAGAGAGGTAAGGAGGCAAAAAAGCCCCTTTGGCTGAACAGGGAACTTCAGGAGAGTCTGGGGGCAAAGAAAGAGATGTCTAGGCAATGGAAGCAGGGGACAGCCACCACAGAGCAATATATCTCCCTGGCGCGCTATTGCAGGGAATCAGTTAGACAGGCCAAGGTGGGGCTTGAGCTCAGGCTGGCTTCAACAATCAAGGATGGTAAGAAGTCCTTCTTCAGGTATATAGCAGGCAAAAGGGATGACCAGAGCAACATAGGGCGCCTGCAGGACAAATCAGGACAGTTGGTGGTTGACGCGGGGAAAAAAGCAGAGCTCTTCAATGAGTTCTTCACTTCAGTATGTCTACGTACCAACCAAACCAGTTCGCCCACCTCGATCATTGACAGACATCCACGTGGCACCAGTCCGCCTACGGTTAGTTCTGAAATAGTTAAGGAGCTCCTGGCGGAGCTGGATGTGTACAAGTCAGCAGGCCCGGATGACCTCCATCCACGGCTGCTGAAAGAATTGGCCAGTGTCATAGCTGAGCTGCTGGCACAGCTGTTTGAGCACTCGTGGTGCTCTGGCCAGGTCCCTGAGAACTGGAGAAGGGCCAACGTGGTGCCCATTTTCAAGAAAGGGAGAAGGGATAAGATAGGTAGCTTTAGACCAGTCAGTCTTACCTCTATTCCTGGGAAAATGCTAGAGAAAATAATCAAAGAACACATTTGTGCAGGCCCAGCAGGGAAGCGATGCTGAGG
>JAGPOW010001890.1:3354498-3381474 GCA_030014935.1 Caiman crocodilus | reverse complement strand
GCAGGTGCATGGCTAATAGATCAAAGGAGGTGATGCTCCCCCTCTGTGCAGCACTGGTCAGGCCGCAGTTGGAGAACTGTGTCCAGTTTTGGGCGCCGCTCTTCAAGAGGGACGTGGAGAATCTGGAGAGGGTCCAGAGGAGGGCCACTACCATGATTAATGGCCTTCGTGATAGACCGTACAGGGGGAGGTTGAGAGACCTGAATCTCTTCAGCCTTCACAAGAGGGGAGATCTTGTGGCCGCCTATACATTTATTAGGGGCAGTCAACGGGGAATAGGGAAAGCGCTGTTTACTAAGGCGCCCCAGGGAGTGACTAGGAATAATGGGTGTAAACTAGTTAAGAGTGGATTTAGGTTAGATAATAGGAAAAAAATTTTCACAGTAAGGGTGGCCAGGATCTGGACTGGGCTTCCAAGAGAGGTGGTGCTATCACCTAGCTCGGAGGTCTTCAAGAGGAGGCTAGATAGTCACCTGGTTGGGGTCGTCTGACCTCGGTCCTTTTTCCTGCCAGGGGCAGGGGGTCAGACACGATGCTCCATTGTGGTCCCTTCTGACTCTACAGTCTATGAATCTATTATTTCCAAGGCCATATTATTTCCAGTCCCTTATTTTCAGTTATTCAGAATGTGCAAAGAAAAGAAAAAAAATTCAGACCAATGCTTCCATGCTTGATCTTTATAAGGAGGCTACATTAAAAAATTGCAAACTCATAATGGTTTGACTGAGTATAGGAGATGGCAAACCCCTGCATTTGCCCTTATAAAACTGTCTCACAGCCTTTATTTGGAATAGTTCATTATCTGAAATACATGGAGATGGAAAGCTGAAAATTCAGATGGTCATAACCTTTACTGAGGGTTCATGCCCTGGAGTGGGCTGGTAAAATTGGAGTTTGCTTTCTGCCTGTGGAAAAGGATGAATTAAGAGAACTGAAAGTAGTTTAATTAGTTGCCAATTGCTTTTGGCCCAGCTCAATAATTCATGGACAGCTGGGCTGGGGCAGGAAAGTGCAGATATGAACTAGAGAATCATGTCCCGGGCTTTATGCATTGGTTACAAAGGGCAAAGTGGTGGAACAGGATTCTTCATATCCACCAAGCCATAACTGGAACTATGTAAAACTTTTGCAAGGACAAACACGCCCATGTGAAGGGTGAACAGGCCTTGGACAGAGGGTCTGAGGAGAATCCAGGGGAAGCTTGCCATCTTGAACATCCAAATCTGGATCCTAAACTGTGCATAAGTAAACACGGGTAAATGGGAGTTCTGCACAGCGCTATTCAGAGTCCCTCCCCTACAATATTTCTGGAAAGCATCTTAAGTGATTTGCAAACATTTTTGAAGACCTCCTTAGATCATTTGGGTTTCCAGCCTGCAGGTCTGAGACACTTATGAGAACGTTTAAGCAGCTGAAACCACAAAACCCCGCTGCCCCCAAACATGATAAAGACAGAACTTTCCTGCAGCTTGATCTACACCCAGATTTTGCACTAGTGCAATTCTTGAAATTAGGGGTGTGTCTTTTTTTATTTACTGAAATAGTTATGCCAGTATATCCCCTACAATCAATGCAGTTGTGCTGGTATAATGATATACTGGCACAATCCAGGTATAGATAATTTGTCTTTCTGTATGAGTATAAATAACTTTATACCAGTAGTCCTACACCCACATTACAGGGGGCATTTGGACTGGTTTTACTACACTGAATCATGACATTCAAAGACAGAAGGGGGTGGCAGCTAAGTGAGGTACTACACACCAGCCCACAACCGGTTTAATTTATAAATAGGTTTTAAAAGCTTTTCTACAGAATTTCTCCACCCCACAGAACAGATCTGAAAAGAACTGAAGATGCTGCCAAAGATAGTAGGGAGGCAGACAATCCATTTTTCTACTCAAGATGAATCTGAAGTGGAAAATTTAGATGGAGAAGCTCATGCCAAGAAATAAGATTTCCTAAATGGAAACCATGGAAGAATCCAGAGACTTTGGCCAAAGGAAAAAGTCCGTCTCAGAGTTTATTGCTGGTTACTTATTGGTTCAAGCAACTTTCAGTCATGGAGCACATCAGATTGTATTTGCACTGGATGCTCGTTCATTTGTTAATTGCCTTTGTAATTAAATAATATGAGTTTTCAGAATATTCATTCTGCTAAGACTCTGTCTACATCTGTACCACCTGGAAAGTTAATCAATGCAAGCTAAAGTATATTAAACACTTATACAAATGCTCTCATTGAGGAGTCAAGTGGCCTTGGTTCATTACAGTTTAATCAGTCTATGCTCATTAACTGCAGCCAATATTTCCTACTTTTTCCAGCTTTCTCAGTGTAAACAAGCTGTAAGCATGGAGAATCCCACCTAATCTAGGTGTCATCCTGTAGCCAGTTACATTCACAACTACGAAAGTTGATAATGGGAATTGCTCTTTAAGCTTCAGAATGCAAGCCGGACACTTACAGAGGTCAGGAAGAGCCTCTACTAGAGACAGAAATGCAGAAGTGGGTTTGAGGAGCATGTCTTTTACATCTGATCCATACTAGTCCTCTAATGCAAGCTGCTCTGCACATGCACTTGATGAAGACTCTCATGCACACTGTATCACTAACTGTTCAACACTGAACTAGAAACATATTCTCAGCCACAGGGGTCATGATACCACAAGTACCAGAATAGTGCAATAATACACTTCCCTTCCAATGTGCTTAAACAAGAGCATGATCCCCACAATGCAAGAGACCAAAAACCACTGTACCTGATGACTACAACCAAGCCCTTCTCACCTCTGGACAGGCTGTACAGAATCAAGCCATCCTCAAGCTTCTTGGTATTATTTCATTCTCAACTTGGAAGATAAGACACTGCTGAAACCCCCTGAACTCCTGGGCTGAAAGCAGTTATCAAGGATTCATAAAATAAAGCTCCCTCTTTGTTATGCCATTTGCTAGCATAAAGAGGAACAAGCAAGAAAAAGAGAGAGAGAAAGCAAGCAAGCAAGCAAGCTGGATGCTTTGAAGATGGATATTACTATATAAAAGAGAATTCAAAGCCTATGTATAATTTAAATGATTTGACTGGGCCGCCCTAAATTTTCATTCAGTAAAATGCAGCTGTAGTAGTAAATATCGCTTCCATGGCAGAAAGAAGTCCATCCCATCCCAGTTTACCAATTCTCAGCCTCTGAGGGCCAAAAATCTCAGAAGCTATTACCAAATTAACTGGTTAGTACATATGTAGATCCCTATGTTTTCCTAGTTAGAATTAGATACTCAGACATGTAGATACTCATACCATGCTGGCTGAGGTGCCCTTCTTGCTCAAGAGGCAGGGTCCTGTGACTTTGGAGCAAGAGAACAAGAATTTGATCCCTATGCCTCTGAACCCCGACATTTTTAAACCTCTCCAAATGGGTTTCAGTTATTACATTTGTCCCCACCCTTGGGTAGTAGTTACCATGGTCATAATCACCACCATGTGTCTAGAAATGCTAACTTTTGTTCCAAAAAGCAAATCCTAACAGACAACTATCAAAGAAGACTATCATGCAACGGGATGAGCACATTCTTGTTTACATTTTGGGCATGAAGCAGAAGGCCTACGGCACAGGTAACCACTTGGGATATCACCTTTTCTGTTGGAAGGCGTTGGAAGGAATAGACAGCATGAAGGGACATGATCTTCAAGCTATGATCCCCCTGTATCCTCAGTATTAGCTTAGCTGGTGAAAACCCTGCCTTGTTCTTGTAATTAGCAGCTGTATAGCCACACCGGTTACCGGCTAGTCACGGTTGAGTTATTGATTATTCTGAGTGTGGATAAGTTCTTAAACACTCTTCCAGTATCAGTCTAAGCAACCTACTTAATATCAGGGATATGTAATTGCCACCTTCCCTATTGTGTTAATACCAATTATCTTCTGCTGAAGTACCTAGCATTCTCTAACCTTCCAGGCTGCTGAGTGATTATTTTGTTTGCTGGTAAATAAAGGATGATTAGTGCACCTGGACTCAGCTTCTCAAATGAAACAGTTAAATAACAAAACCAAACCCCCCACAAAAACCAACCAAAAAAATCCCAACAGAATTGGTAAAGCAAAACTGGAGACACATCTAATATAATTGTTTAGGTAGAGGAAATGCCAAACATTACATTATTGCATGATTGGACAAAAGCCACTCATTTTAAAAAAAAAATCTTTCCCTTGCTAATTCTTGGTGCCATCAGTAGAAATAGAAAGAGGTTTGAAATATGATTTTTACCGGCCCTATGTAGCAAAACTCCCAATTTTTCTTTTTTTGATTTTAAAATGCATTCCCTCCTCTTCTCCAACCATTTCTGACTTTTTTTCTGCCTCCCTATAGATAAGTATAAGCGAGCTAAGACATACGATAAGCTTCAGCATTTTATTTTGGTAGCAAGTTGTATTTGTTTTGTTTTTTCTCCTTCTTTATATTGTATAATTATTATGTTTATATTGACTTTTACTGTTCTATATTGCTGTTGTACTGATATTATATGATTTAGGCCTACATATGTAAGTTAGCATAGGTCATGTCAAGTTTCCATTTTATTTGTCAAGTCTCTAATTTGTCCCAATGCCCTGTTGTGTATCCTATGACTCACACCTACACCTCCTGTGTAATTTGGCTCCTGAATGAATGGGGATGAGTGAGGGTGCTTGAGAGACAATGGCAGTAGGTCTAAAAATAGCTCCCTCTGAATGACCAAACCATCAAAACCAATACCTGGACCAATGACCCAGCCATTGGAACCACCCTCAGCATCCAAGAAACAAAAAATGAGGCAACCCACCATTGTGCCAAGGCTGCACATGCTCAGTAAGAACACCTGGAACCCTCTGGAATAGGACTGACACTGCCTGGACAGGTCCTCCCCATGGGAGATCAGAGGTATAAAAAGGGGTAGTGAAGACCCCTATAAAAAGGGGTAGTGAAGACTGACTCCTTGGGACGCCCTCTCCATCTAGACCAGCACCATGCCACATCACCTATCCACCCAGAGTTTCTAAAACTACACAATCACCCCTATCACATAACCTAACTTGCCACAGGTAAAGCTGGGGGACAGCAGCACTCAGTATCCTGCTCCTGCAATATGTGTGTAAATATGCTTGAGAGAGCCAAGGAAGAGGGCCATGGCTACAAAGGAAGGCAACCCCCCACCCCAGTCTATACCAGTCTGATCACGGGGTAAAGTTCTTTCCCAATCACAAATGCAGCAATTGGTCTGACCCTGAGCAGAGGGGCA
This sequence comes from Caiman crocodilus, assembly GCA_030014935.1. Taxonomy (NCBI): domain Eukaryota; kingdom Metazoa; phylum Chordata; order Crocodylia; family Alligatoridae; genus Caiman; species Caiman crocodilus. Next base: position 3,376,201 of record JAGPOW010001890.1, on the reverse strand, counting down.
AGACTTTCTAGTTAGGACCCTCTGGTTTTTAAGAGGAACACTGGTACACCCCTATCAAAATTCCCAGCCTTGGCTGCAGCCAATACCAAGTACTTCTGAGGAAGGTGCCCCAGCTCCCTGACACATTATATGACAATCATAACTCAGTGTTACAGGGAATTTGTCTATAATCTAATAGGCAGTCAAATAAAGATGTGGGAACAAGGAGAAGTAAGGGTTTCTTTTAATCAGACATTGAATCCAATTCAGTTCATTGGCCTACTCAGTTAATTGCTCAATAAATGTAATGGAAACTCTAGACTCCCTACTTGCTTGAGAACATCACAGTAGCACTTATATCTATTTGATCTTGAGCCTTTGAAGTAGGACAAAGGTGAGAAATTATTCTTCAGACCTTGATCGGAATTTGACCAATGTTGCAATCAACTTTCCAAGCTGGGCGCATTATAAAGGAACCAGTTCTGAAGTGAGATCTCAAGGTTGCAGATGTTAGATGTTAATACTAGGATATTGGCTTACTCCTCACCCTCCTCTAATGCAAGTCTCCAGCGCCCTTAATGATGTTATATTACTGCAGGGAAGTAATAGATAGGAAAGCCAAGTAAACTCTCCACCAATGGTATTAAATTAGGAATGATAAATTAGACATGCTCTTATTTGCAACAATAGTCAACTGCACTGAAGCAACAATCATCATCTCTGTGTTTTTCTAGTTTGTATTGCTGGTATCTCTCGCTTACTGTTACTATGTGCATCAGGTTACTGTAACACCTGTAACTGTTTTATTTCTGCTAGGAACATTACCCAGAAATCAATGGAAAGAAATCGAGAAGGAAAAAAAAAAGCAAGTTGCACAACAGAAAACAGGGTGGATGAGGTCCCCCTTTGGAAATGTCAACTCTTTATTTTCACTTGCTTCTTTATTATGGAAAATAAGAGAACAATTCTTATGTTGCAAAGAACTCAGAAAATCCATGGCAGGTCAGCAAGTTTTCAACACTATGGATTCCTATTCGAAATCTCTGGATTTATCTTGCAAATCATGTGGGTATTTGCACACCAAACAGTGCTATCATTGCATGGCACCTTTAAAAGGATCTCAAGGCCTGGCTGAGAATCGCTGAAACAGGCCTGTTCCTAAGGAGAGTAAGAAAACGCAAATTCCCATGAAGGTTTCTGAACAAAATTAAACCTATCGTTTTTCAGTTCTTTACCAATATTGGAAACAAAAATATATCACAACTGGGTTTTTGAGAATTGAAAAAAACAATTCTTGGGGTGATTCTTCTTTCGTTTTCAGTTGGGAAGAGGGAAGGGAAAAAAGGGAAAAGCAAAAGAGGGAAAATTCCTTCAAAACGAAACAACCGACTGATTTGAGGGGGGAGGGTTTAAGCTCTGAAACAAACAAACAAAAAAAGCCCGAAACAAATGTCATGGGCTTTCATTCTGAAATGCAGAACTCAGCTTTGCACTATTTTGTCAGCAAATACTTTATGTAGGCGGTCAGCCAGGTCTCAGGAAGACAGTGTCTTTTATACGGTCATTTGTGATGATACTCTCACTCCTGCCATGAATTGCACTCAAATAATACTGGTAACTTACACAGTGGGGAGCCCTTTACACAGTGTGGGTGCATTATAAAGGAACCTGTATAATTCTGCCTTCATTTACTGCAAGACTGTACTTCATTTACTGTAGACTGATGGGTAGAAAATGATATTTAGAGATTTACTTTTAGGAACTGGCTTGTAGGTAGAGTAGATATTGCATTAGAACAATGGGCCAGGGGAATGGCGAGGGTTACTTAGTTTCTACAAGTCTGCTGGTGACCAAGTTTCATGTTCTTAGCCTTCAAGGAAGACACTGTGTCCAACGCTAGCAGACAAACAGGCTGGGAAATTGAAAACATGCCCTGAGAACCCATAACAAGAGATAAGGTAGCATCAGGTCACAGTGCCCAGCTGCAAAGCCCCTGGCCTTCCCAGTTTTGGTGGGATACCCAATTAAGACACTGGTACATACCCAAATTGAGATCTATGCCTGCGATGGGCTTGTGTAAATGAAGGGGTAGGCTGACAGGACAGAACATGGCCAGTATGATGACCACAGGGAAACCACTCGACAATATCCAGAAATGAGGAGTAAAAAAGAATACAAAAGGAGGAATTTCAGAGCAGAGGGGGAGATCCCGAGGCCACCATGGACAGAGTTGAGACGCCACCAACCCATCACCAGCCCAGCAAGACACCACCAGCCCATCCTGTTCACCCTTTGTGGGGAGGGGTGGTCATCAACCTTTGACCTTCAAGACAGCTGACATGTGACATTCAAGCAAGAACCACGAGGGTGCTTGCATCCTGGCCAGATGCATCTTCCCTCTGTGAGAGCCCTGGAACTGGCAGATAACTAGACTGGGTGACGGGGGGGTGTTATTTTGTTTGCTTTGCCTGCCTTACTCTTATCTGCTATCACTGTGTAGCAGTACAATTTGCCTATTGTATAATGGAAGCGGTTGTATTGGGTCTGAGGGTTTGGGTCTGCCCAGAACAAGGCATCAGAGCTGGGTCATATATCCAGTGCCAGCAGAAACTGAAGAACTTCAAGTTTCAAAATTGTAACTTTTGGCATGGCTCCATCTGTCCTAGTGTGGAAATGAATAACCAACCATTCTTTCTCCTCGCCCATTTATCCAGGTACCCTGTGTTTTCTAGCAGTGAATGACAGAACATCCATTAGTCTGCCAAGGCAAGAAAAAAACCCTCCAATCATATTTTTCCTATGATCTAAATCGGTGATCTATGTAGATGCATTAGCTGATCAATGACCTCTGCAGAAAATTTAGAAATCAGATCGACATCAGTCAGTCAATACTGGCAAGCTTTTAAATGAATTTTTAACAACCATTATCCAGCTATTTATTTTTGTTCCAAATTTATAAAAGTAAATGTATAATACAGACTGTAACTGGCAAACTAAACTGAATTTAATTCCTCATTAAATTCACCATCAAAGCACTCAATTCCACCACTACAAAGTTATATTCTGCATAGATTACACGAGGCTCTTCAAAGCACTCAGAACTCACTAGCAAACTTAAAATCCTCAAGTTTGTTTCTTGTTTTGAAATAAAAAATGGCCTGATTTGGTAGAATGCCTGAGGATTGTGCTTTTCTACAAGATGCTTTAGAGAGACGATGGGCTGCTCAAAGCTCCTAATTAACTCACACAAACATCAATTTCTTTCAAACCACTGCAGCAATAGCATCAGGTTCTTCTCATTGTTTCACGGGAAACACAACATTTGAGGAGTTGTCCTGGAAATGGTAATTTTCACATACATCCAGGCCCTTGAACAAACAAACCTGATTGCATTTGTTAAGGCATTTGGGTCACAGCCATGCTCATGAGAGCAAAATGAAGACACTCTGATGAAATATGCATGTCCGCACGTGAACTGAAAAGTGGTTGCAGAAGGCATTGTCCCCCGGATGAGATTTCAGAGAAGAGCTCTGACCCTCTCTCCCTTGGAGCCTGGCCCCTGCATGATCGGGGAAGAGGCCAAACTCCTGCCAAGGCTGGACCAGGCTCCATGGGAGTTGGTCCCTGCCCCAGCTGGGACTTGGACAGAGCAAGCAGCCAGGGACACCAAGCTCCCCACTGCTCCCAACCCTGCATGTGCAACACCCCCTCCCCAAATTTCCTTACCTCTGCCTTGGATTATTATTAATTGTTTTGGCTCCTTTGTGTGAATTTCAGTGATTACCCATGGAAATATTTTGCTCATTGGCCTGTTTAGTTACTGGTGTCTAGTTATCCTCTGTCTTGCATTATTTTAGCATGTGATACAGTGTTCTTCTTGCCCTGTCCTGGGCATACCCTCCTCCAGCAGCTCCCTCCCAGCTGGAGGATGGCTGCTCTTCAGCAATCACCAAGCCATCTGTCAGCAACAGTTCGGAGAGCTTTTCGGGCTCCTTTACAGTGATAGGCTCAACATGAATGCAAGATACTGGTGCTAAGAATTATTCATCTTCCCAAGGAGAATTGCAGGAGGACAAAAAGAGACATGCGCTCCCAGATCCTGTTTCCGAGTTGGTTTAAGAATGCAAGAGAGCCCTGAAATGCAGGCTTTAAGCTCAGCACATCCTGCATCACTGCCCTAAACGGGGACAGGCTGAAAGACAGGAGGATGTGAATTCCTGAATCAGGGCCCACAACAGCTTCAGTGTAGTAGCATCTCCCAGAAACGTATCACGGCCTGACGCATCAGGTCAAGCCTTACGTAACACACCTGCAACAGAGTCAGATGGTCACGACATAGTTTACGACGAGTGCTTTCACCTGACACACGACAAGGGGCTAACGCAGGGGAAGGATGACACACAAAAACACCCTGAGTAACCTCCTTTCGACAATGGCTATTTAAAGCAGCAGCTTTGCAGAATGTCAAGCCGGTGAGTAAGCTCTGCTGCCCACCAGATGGATGTTAAAAAAAGACCTCCTCTGAACGGCAACGGTGAGAATTGTTACCATAGCGGCATTTCAGCTCCCCTAGACAGGCAGCTCAGCTTGTTGCATGAAGAAATAGACTTCTTCCTGGGGAAACAGCAAGTTTCCTTTTTTAAAAGCACCATTTCAGGGGCTTCTCACCTCCCCAGATACTAAGGGATCCGCTTACAGCTTTTCTTTTGCTTCAAGGACTGGAAAGAACTTGGCCGTGTTACTGTCTTCTCACACTGACCCTCCTTCTCAGAAGAAAAGAGCACGTTACTCAGATCCAATGTAATCCGGTGCAGCTCCACAGGAAGAAACAGATGCATCTGCCTGAGTCAGGGACCATACCAAGTCCCCGGTATTCCTGCTCCATTTCCCCACTGGGGTTTTTGTTCCCAAAGGAGCTAGAAGCATACAACACGCTGTAGAAAAAAACTACAGCGGAAGTTGAACAGTGCTCAACAGCTGCAACAGGGCAGGTTAAGCCAGAAGCCTTTGATTGAAGAAAGGATCACTTTAGCCGAGAAGCTCAGCTCTGCCTAATTTAAAAAGCCATATCCCAACAACTTGCAAGGCATGCTGGAAGATGAGTTCCTGTGAAAGGGCAACCCCACAGTGGGAAGGATTAGTGTGGATTAAGAAATACTGATAGATTAAAAGTGGAATAGTGGGGTTTGTTGGCTATTGGTATACACTGTGGTTTTGCAGGTGTGTAGGGGTGTCTTATTGGGAAAATCCTTGTAGGTAGTAAGCTGATGAAAGCTATTTTACTCTTTTAGTGTATGTTCTGCATTTTCAGGGCTGAATAATCTAGTTATTGTTCACAAGCAATCATATTTTGTGCAGGAATAATGCATGGGGGGGTGAACTAAAAAAAAAAAGGAAAAACTGTGCTAACCTACGGGGAGAGATTACAGCCCCTTGAATAGAGGCTGAACTCAGTAAGTTTTTGCTGGAACATGCAAATAGCATCTCATTAGTATCTATCAGCCCACAGTTTGTTGAATGATTGGGGTGGATAGCTATTGTCCTGTGGGCATGGGGGGGTTGTTGGTGGTGGTGTTTTTTTCACTTTAATGAGCCAGAAGCTGGCTGAGCTCACTGCTACCTCAAAGTATTCTCTGAGGTTTAGCTCTGCACTCCAGTACCGCTGTCTACTGCTTATGTTGTAGCTCAGAAGCAGGTGGGGCTGGATATAATAAGAAATCCTAAATCTCTGCATCTCAAGTGAGGAAAAAGACTCCTAGGTGTATGTCCAGGTTGCTTACTAGCATCACTAATGGCAGACTCTCACCTTGAACTTGAATCCCCCCGTCTCCCATGCCAAGGAACCTGTTGCTTAACCCGTGTGAATTGGTGATCAGCCAGAAGTAGGCAAAGCTGCCTATGCTGAGGGGCTGGTTGCTCTTTTATCTCGGGAAGCTCGCTAAGGCTTACAATAGGGCTTTCCTCACAAGTGCCAGCTTTGTTAATGGCTTCTGTCTGTCTCGAGAGTCTCCATAGGGAACCCTGCACCACAATCCATAGCTTCCTGCGATTGTGTGGGAATGTGACACTCCCTCCCGTTCCCGTGCTAGAGAAGAGTGCCGAAAATTTACAGTAAATGGCTATTTTGGGGTAGGACAATTCTTGGCCTTGATTTTTGATGTCAATGGCTCTGTTACCAAAAGCCTTGTACCATGCCCGTAGGAACCGTCAAAACTCCCCTGAGCTATATCGCATGAAATGCAGCGAGGATCTCTGCAAGGAAAGACACAATACATACCTACAGCAAAGCATATTGGCCTCCTCAAACAACCTCGCGGACGTTAATAAATTCTCATGTTTGCAAGAAGCTGTGCCAATTTCCCCCAGCCTCCGTGTCTATTTCCATTCGAAATAACTGCTTCACTAAGAAGGAAAGTTTTGTGTCCTTTGACCACATTCACTTAAAGAAAGGAAGTCTCTCCTTCAGGCTGGGATATCTACAGTAGAGGCACTTCAGAGGCCTGAGTAACCAACCGCCCCAGCACACCTGCTCTGCCTTGGCTCTAGCAGCTTCATTCACACATACCGTTCAGCTACTTGAACTCTGAGCTAAAGCTTTTAACCATGGCACAGAGAGAAGGGTCTTGCACAAAGGAGGCTGGACATGCATCTCGCTGGGGTCATCTAGACCCAGCACTCTTTCCTGCCTATGCAGGGGGTTGGACTTGATGATCTACTGAGGTCCCTTCCCACCCTAACATCCATGAATCTATGAAAGTCACCTTGCAGGCTAGCGGCCCAGTGCCCTCCAGGAGTCTCTGTGTAGTGTTCTAGCCACTGGACAAGTTTCCTTCACTCCGGTAGAAAGAGACTCTCTTTAACTCAGTGTCTACAAGCAACTCACCTTAATGCGGAGAACACTTGAATGTGGTTGTGGGGAACAGTTGTGTTGTGCCTGGGGTGCTAGAAGGGGAAGATATCTTGCTGTAGAGCTGAGGATGTGATAAGTGGCTGGGCTTAGGTGTTAATGTTGCCATACAGTAAAAGGGGCTACAGAGAATGAACTCTTGCCGTTAGAAATGTTCCTACCCTGGCCCAGTGGTGAGACACTGGCTGGATAGCAGTGGAAGCCTGTTATGATGTTACAAATAGCATTAGATGCCACTGTTAAGCTATTTACCAAACTCCCATAGCGTCTTACAAAACAATGTTACTGGCCTATCTAAACCACTTATGAGGAGCCTCTTAGGACTTATTTAGTGAGGCATGTTGTTTTTTCCTTCTGCATAGAAAAAGGCACGCTGTGTGTCTTGCACTGTTTCCTTTGGCAGTGCCAGAAGGTGGCCAGGAAAAGTGATTGCGTGCTGAGCACTGTGGTGTTCCAGGTTGGCCTCTCCTTCAGAAAAAGATTTGAACACGCAAGCTAACTCCGTGCGATAAATGGGGACGGGTTGTAAAGGGTTGCACGTGCCACCTGAGTTGCTGCTATGCCGCAGCAAACCCCGGTTTGGGAACTACCCGCTGTTGCTAATTGGTTATGACCTTTGATTGTCTTAATAAACTAGCTGAGCTGCACTGGATTCACCTGCCTCAGCAACTCCCAGTCCATGTGGTGCATCTGTGCGGTAGGCCAATTAAAACCCTTGCTGCTGGCAGAACGTCACCTTTCCTCCTTGCCAAGTTCATGATAGAGAACACAAATCTTTATTAAAAGCTCAAAACGTTTTCTGTTCAAGTCGCTTTTCCAGCAGCTGGACCACGGCTGGAGCTCTTGGCCGTGCTGCCACCTCGTGGGACAAGTGAAAATCACACTCATGTCAGAGGCTGAAGGAGCAGGTGATAGTGCAATGAGCAGAGCCCCCCAAGCACAAGGCAACGCATCTACAACCTCCCAGACTGGAAAAGACACAGCAAGGAAAGGGAATTATCCCCATCCCACCCTGTCCCTGTCCATTTGACCTCGCCCTGTTTCTTAATGAACTTACCCAGAGACGGGTATGTCTGTGTGGCAGGGGAATGGTGTTCACACACACGCGTGCTGTGTATATTATATCTATACATACATAGATACACATACACACACACCCTTCAGTGAATATATATAGTTCTCTGTGTATATGTGTGTGTGTATGTATATACGGACAAGTGAGACGCATAGAGATAGATATTGCCCAGGGCTTAACCATGAGTCTGACACAAGTAGGGACTCTACCCAGATCTAACAAACCCTAATGCGGGTGCCTTCACCACGAGACACTCCAAGGAACTGGAGATAAAGTACAAGCCTCTGGGCAGAAAATGGGATTGGGATCAGGGGTTCCTGACTTCTGTTTCGGCTTCTGCCATACCATGCCTCCTGGTGTTCAGCTTGAGTCTTGGACTCAATTCAGTCCCATTAATTGTATGTATTTATACCACACTGCCACTGCCAGATGGATTGCATACCCCTCTGTGGTACTTAGTCACTGCAAGTTGCTGGCACATGGCTCTCCTGACGCCAGCACTACCTGGCTCTACTTTTAAGTCCTCCTCTGTTGACCTAAGGGAGGCCTGGCTGACACGCCCATTAAAACAGAAAACCTCCTTAGGCTTGCAGGAAGGTCTTAGGGAGGATTGAGATGCAGACCTGGAGAGATGCCTGGCTTGATCCAGCCCCATTAATTAACTTTGGACTGATATTTGGCACACACCTGCAACCAGTTGTAGGGAGTCTACACGCGTGGAGCCTGATAATTAATATTTGGAGGCAATCACCCCAACAGCTGACGGTCCATTCAACACCTATCAAAATGCTGAGTTTACAGTATCATTCAATTTGAGATTGACCTTCCCACTCTGTCTTCCTGCCCAAATCCACAGCAACTGCTTGTAGAATTCAGGAAATCCATTAAATCATCTCTTCCATCCCTGCCTCATGCCAGGAGAGCACTTTATAGTGTCTCCCGTAGTGTTTTCTTCCCAACCTAGTGTTTATCTTACAGATTCTCTCATTTATTAGCCATTCATTCGCTCTCTCCTTTTCACCACTTCCCATGATTTGAACTCACTGGTCGGATTCTGATCTCTGCCCCCAGATTCAAATATGGGGTCCTGGAAGGAAGTTTTTTTGGTTTCTGTGTGATCCCCACCTCACCCTCCCATAGATAAGACCACACACCATCCCTATAACAGCACTTTCAGGTGACTGCTTGTTAGTCAAGCAGTTATAGCTTCTCCCTGAAGCACTTTATTGAACAAAATACCCTCCCTCTTCCTGCTCTTCAGTGCACAGGATAGGAGCTGCTTAGGCATTCAGGTGTGGTACATCTGAACCATGTCCCTTCTTTTTTTCCAGTGTATCAGTTACCTGATCAGCAGAATGGGAATAAAGATGCTGACGTGCTAGGGAGAACGTGCAGAGAATTTAATAGGCGGCAAGTGATTTCAGTGTAAAAAGTATTCAGTGGTTGACTTCTATTATGCTGGTAGGCTCTCAATACATACTCAATACCTAGCATTTTCAGAGGGAAATGCCAGGTTGCACAGGGAATCCATCAGCTGATAAATGAGGGAAGACTTAAGAAGCGAATGACTTGATAGACCTTGGTTATGGTGGGACTAATGTTGACTTGTTTTCTGCTTTTAATGAGCCTATTTAGATCATCCTGCTGTAAAATGCTGCTTTGGATGCACACAGTGGCATATGGTATCACTTACCCTTTAATTGTTCCACCTAGCTGCGATGATAGGATGGGAAACTCCTATTGGATTTGTTCCAACAGTATGCTGGTTAGCAGGGTACCAACACTTAAGAAATCCTGAATATTTAATGCTGTTCTTCCTTGCTTGTTAAGGCTACTGTTGCACATAAACTACCCATGTTATGATCACAGAAATATAGAGTTGAGGCCTCAAAGCTCATCCAGTCCAATGCCCTACACAAATGCAAGATTCGTACTTGGACCCCATCACCTCCATGTGCTCTCCAGATTACAGGGATTGCTTTGAGTGGAGCAAGGAGTCAGTGGGAAGGTTCTGCGCATGCTTTTCCCATTTATAAGTTGACGTACAGTTTTAGGGACTAATTCTCCATCCACACTTCACTTGCAGAGCGCAAAATGGGCTAAATACTCAGTTTGGACTGGTGTGAATGACTAAAGCATGTGTGGTTTCTGTGTTCACTTTGCTTTCATTTAATCTAGATGCATAGGTACAAACAATTAAAGCAATTAAAGAACTTTTTTTGCAAAAAGCTTGTTGGTCTAATAGAAGATACCATTTCTACTCCGAGTCCTGATTGCCTTTTTCTCTAGACCAATGCAGCTACAACCTGGATACCTAGGTACAAACACGCATAAATGCATACATGCATCCAGTGGCTTGGCCTATTATAGAGATGGGTCCATTCACGAAGCTTAGACTTCTTCCTCAAAGTTTGGGGTTGCATGGATCTGAGGAGATACATTCAGGGCCAAGTCTCATCAACAGTTGTGATGATACCATGATACCCTGCAGCCTTATTCTCAATGACCTGTGGCATGTAACATATCTGAAGACCAGTACAACACTCTAGCAAACACTAAGGGGCATGGCTTTTTTGTTGTATCTTTTACTGGAACAACTGTATAATGGGGAAAGCTGCTGGACAAGCTTTCAGGATCAGGTGCCCTTCCTCAGCTCTGAGTAGCTCTCTGAACAGTTGGTCCAATATGAGATATCACAAGAAAGCCTTGCCTCTCAGACACTTCTTGGACCGTCGTGGCTACAACAACCTTCCAGCCCTACTATACCCAACTCTACATGCTTTTAATTCTTGCGCTGCAGGCACTTTCACCTCACAACCATTGTTTGCTGTCAGACACCGGTGCTACTTGGATGTTGGTCTATCTACAGGGGCAATAAGTGGCCACATTAGTAGAGTTGCATTTCGCCCACTGCTGGCAACAGGTTAAATAGCACTAAGCTCCCTCTTTGCTTACAGTTATCTCTATGAGATAACCAGTACCTATGCTATTGGAAATTGGGGTGACGGCTGAATGTGAATCTGGAGATTATTTTCAGTTAAATTTGATTTCAAGACGACTCCAAGTTGTCTCTTGCTGGAAGGTGAGATTATTCTGCAAGGGTGGCTTAAGCAATCATCACCCATTGGCTTCAGGTTTATTTGATAGGCAGACAAGGTTCCTTGGGTGAATCTGATATCTTTTATTAGACCAACCCAAATGGTTGGAGAATAGTTATTAAGCAAGCTTTTGGGTTCAAAACCCCTTCGTCAGGCTGAGGAAGTGTCAGCAGTCGGTGCGTGCTCTTCCTGGATGGAAAGAAAAGTAAAGAGGCCAGCGGCTGGGCTGGGCTGCATACAAGACAGGTTTATTCGATGGCTTAGTCTTCTTGGCTGAAAGATGTTACAAAAGTGACCATGCAATGTCATTTATTGATCAGCGAGAAACTGATTCTGTCAGAGCTGGGAGACTGTCTTCTTGTGTTTCTGTTTTTAAAAAAGAAAACCCTTCAAGGATCTATACATGGGAACAGATTGCTTGTAAATAGACCTGCCTTCTACAAATTGATCGTGTACTGGAGGCAGCAAAAGCTTTTCAGACCACTGAGCGGTAAAAGGTACAACTGCTGGATGTTGTAACTGCTGTTTGCAACTGTGGCTTTGGCATTCAGACGAAATCTGAGCTACAAGGACTCTAAAATTAATACTGAACTGTGTGAGTGACTTGTTAGAAACCACTTTTCACTTGTTAAATCAAATGGGTCTTGAGCGATCATGTTTCTAGTACACAGAAAACCAGTTAGTGAAACAAAAGTACTAGCACTTTAGTTACTGTCTGATCCTGCAACCTTTGACAGCAATTAATTATGTCACTGAACAACATGGGCTGCAATTTAGCAAAACAACGGTTAATAAAGCCTAAACATAGGGTCCCCTGCACCCATCTCACCGACTTCAACCAAAATGAACCTGTCAATAATGCCTTGGGAAATTTTACAGAAATACAGCGCTACTGTTAGAGGGCTACTGTTGTAACTTTTCACAGGAAACCTCTTATTCCAGAGGGAATAAACCTCTTTCTGGTTTAATCAATGCCTCTTTCAAAGCTCTGTAAGTTGAGGCAGAAGCTGGCATTCCAGATAGGGAGTAATGCTGGTGTAATTATCCTAGCGTAGTTCTGCTGGTAAATCTCCCTGTGTAGACAAGCCCTCAACCACTGAAGATTACAGACCTTAAGGGCTGGTTGAATTGCCACAAACAGATAAGCAATGAGAATAAAAACTCTAATATAAAGAAGCAATTGCCTCTGACTCAGCTTTACAGCTTTGTTATATTTCTAACAAGGCACAAGGACAAAAAACCCAAGCCAAGTTCTGGAAACACTCTCAAGGAAGGTCAATGAAAAAAGAATAGATGATGAACTCTTTTAAAAACTCACTTTTGATGGCTGTGAGCAGGGGACACTCAACATCTAAAATACCAAATGCAATCACAATACATTACCATAAAGTGCATCTGCATAAAACAGTGTCCACAAACAACTGGAGTTTGCATGCAATCATGGGTGATGTCCAACAATTGTACTTTAATAGGGCACAAAGCTGACTTGGGTTCTCAACAGTTTTAGACTCAAGGCACCCCCTCGGAAAACTCTTAATTTTCACACATTTCTTGACCATGAAGCAACATGATAGAGTCGTTCTTCTGTTGCAAAAGACTCAGAAACACCACTACAGGTCAGAAGGTGATGGCTATGATGGCTTTCTATTTGAAATGTCTTGGTTTATCTTGTGAATCATGTGTAAGTGTTTGCATACCTAATGGTGCTACTATTATGTGGCATTCTGCAGCACCCTTAAAAGTATTTTGTGGCAGCATGGTTGAGCATTACTGGTCTAGTGTGATCCTCTTATAGGATCCAGTCTTCATTACCTTCACTCAGAGCTCATGTGGAGCAAAACCATACTCTGCAAACCAGCCCACTGAACTCAGAGACTCAATGAGGAGTGAGGTCCTATGCTGAGGCCTAATGCTGATGCATTAGAATGTGGTTTTAAGATCCCAGAATGAGATTCATCTCCTACAGGAGAAGCAGTGGGGAACATTTCCCCTGAAGATGATGGAGTTACTTTGGTTTAAACTCAGCATATGTAAAAGGAGAGCTGGGCCTTCTGGAGTGATCCTAGATGTATAATGGTTTAACTGAGATCAATAAGAGGCCAGTAGGAACAAAAAATGGTGAGCAGACAGTGAAAGGTTGCATATTTTTTTCTTTCTTTTGGCTTTTCTGTCTGTAGCTTACAAAAGTTCATGCCTTCCTGAAAGAGTCAGTCTTAAAGGTCCCGCCCAGCCCTGCCTTCTGCTTGGGTTTAAAAGTAGGAGAAGATAAAGGCTCAATCTCGAAAGCACCCTCTGGTCTGGGGGCCAAAGCATGCCTGCAGGTACTTGCAGGGATAGATTTGCTGCTTCTGTTTCATGGACTGTGAAGGTAAGGATTTCATATGGGTTTTCCATCTAGCTATGTCTCAATATCATTAGCTTTGTTCCCTACCAGCTCGAAAGAGGAATTTGCTGGCAAGTCCTGCCAGTGCACCTTTAATGCTGTATGTGTTGTATGTGCTTGTTAAATCCCAGCACAGCCCTTATCAATGCAAATAGTGATGGATGGGCTTGCTTTAAAACCGTGCACAACAAGAAGCCTGAAATATGAGAGAAAAGTTCCATTCCCAGTTGACGCTGGTCTCAATGCACTTTCTGGATAGATGGAAGGGTGTAGAAACAGAGAGTCACAATTACTGGTACAAAACCAATGTGCCTGCATATGCTTAATGCAATTGCTGAGGGAGTGAGAAAACCATGAAGAATGCTGCATAGGCAGACAGACCACTGCATACTGTGCCTGCATCCCTGAGACAGGCTGAGGCTATTAGAAAGTACTGCTGTCTTCTTCCATGGAGTCAGGACATATAGAAGGGGCTGGCTTTACATCTCTGGAAGCTAATGGCAAAATAATCTCTTGGTACAAGCAATCTCTTTGGTACAAGGAATTCTTCACTTCTGCTACAGGCTAGCTGTGCCCGTTGTCCTGAATGTTTTATTTTAGTTCCCCAAAGGCACATCACAGACCATCTCAGCTCATGCTAGAACTCAGCCCCCCACTGCTGGCACCTGGACATTGCTGAGTGAACGCTTCAAGTCGCTGTGGCTCGGCTTCACTACATAGCCTGCCAGAAGGAGGGGCATGGACAATCAGAGTTAAGGACACTTGTAGCTGGCACCCGGTTCTGGACGTCACCACACTGCTAGCAGTGAAGGTGGCAAGGTTCCCTGTGCCCACTTCAAGTGTCCTTTGCCATTCTGGTGTGAGATCCTGGAGCAAAATGATGAAAAGAAAGTCAACAGGGATTTATTATGGACTCTCTCCCCCGAGCAGAAGAACTAGGGGTCATGAAGTGAAAATAGCGGATAGTAACATTAACACTAACGGAAGGCAGTTCTTTGTCACCCAGTGTGTCATTCAAGCGTGGAACTTGTTGCCACCAGAGGTGGCGGAAACAGTGCCCCATCCAGACTCCTGGCGGCCCTGGGTGAACTTTTAGTATTGGACCCCTCTTCACCAGAGGTAATGATTTTGTTGTTGTTGCTGCAAAACTCTTTATCACATCTGCGGTACTGATGTCTCGAAACAGTTCATTCTCAATGGATAACATTGCCAGTCCCATAGATGTGCAATATTAACACTTTTTTTTTTTTTGTAATTGTAATTTTTTTCCTTTCTGTTGGCCACCCGGTTTGCCCATGCCTATGCCCAGGTTTGGGTGGAAGCTGAGAGTTTAGCCAGATTCACAAAGAGACGGGGGGCATTTTTGGAAGAGAGGGGCATCGGCAGCTAGAGAGCCTGAGAGTGAGGAGCACAGCCTGGGAATCAGACCCTCCTAGAGCTTCAGTGCTGGAGGCTGCGGGTGAGAGACAAGCAGTGGGACAAACCCGGGTCAGACCCAGCTCACCCTCCCTTCCAGCGTCCAGTGGGACCCAGGAGATTGGGCAAGACGGACCTATGGTGCGACCTGGCAGGTCTGCAAGTGGGCACATGCCGCAGGAGCCTCCCGCAGCTCTGCCTGTGCCGTGCCTCCAGACAGGACGCAGCTGCCCGCTCTGCAAGGGGGTGCCGGAGAGAGGGCAAGGCACGTGCCCATCCCGGTGGCAGACGTGGGAGCAAGCCCCGGGCGCGCAGCGCTCCGTGCGCGGGCGCCCCCGCCCGCCGCGCACATCTGGGCAGCGGTTCCCGCAGCTGCCTGGGGCGGCTTCGCAGGGGAGGCGCTCCGGCGGCTCGGCGCAGGGGCCAGCTGCGGGAGAGGGGGCAGGGCTGGGGGGCGGGAGGCTCTGCCCATGTCCCTGACGCTGCCGCCCAGCCCATATATAAAGCCCCTTTCCCACGCCAGCCCGGCTCCGGGACGCGGCTCCGGCAGCGGCGGGCGCGGATCGCGGCGCCGGGAGCGAGGATGCTGCAGCCCAGCCCCGGCCCCACGCGTGTCTGAGCCCCCGCAGCCCTGAGCCGAGGATGGACGACATCCTGGAGGTGGAGGGGGACCTCGCCTACGCCCTGTCCCACAATGGCACGCTCAATGGGACGCAGGACAACCAGTTTGTGCAGCCCGCCTGGCAGATCGCCCTCTGGGCTGTAGCCTACGCGCTCATCGTGCTGGTCTCGGTGGTGGGGAACATCGTGGTGATGTGGATCGTCCTGGCGCACAAGAGGATGCGGACAGTGACCAACTACTTCCTGGTGAACCTGGCCTTCGCCGAGGCCTCCATGGCCGCCTTCAACACGGTGGTGAACTTCACCTACGCCATCCACAACGAGTGGTACTATGGGCTGCTGTATTGCAAGTTCCACAACTTCTTCCCCATCGCCGCCGTCTTCGCCAGCATCTACTCCATGACCGCCATCGCCATGGACAGGTGAGGGCTGTCGCACGGCGGGGCAGGGGGGTGGCAGCTGCCAGCCAGCCCCACGTCTCAAGGCGTTTGCCTCTGATTCCTCACTGAACAGGTAGGGGGCAAGGAGGCAGCAATGTGGTACTTGCCAAGGCCCCTGTTCAAGGGGCAGAGCTGGCGTTCTGCATGGAGCTGGGTTTGGGGATGGAGCTGTGGGGCTGCGGACAGGTCATAATTGCTGGTAGAAACCCCTGCCGGAGAATACCCAGGTCCCTGGCAACCCTGCCTGCCTGGCCAAGTGCCCCAAGTCTTTTTGCTGTCTTAGTACTTGATTAATTTTCTTCCTAATTTAAGTACCATGCACACAGAAAGCAAGAGAGGCACTGAGCTAAAAGCATGCCTGCTTCCTGCCTTTTCATCTTTTTACACACACATATGCGCACCTTTTTGTACAAGAAAGGAAGTGTGCAACCCCTCTGGACTCACAGCTCACCTGGTGATGCTCTTGGGGAAATGCTGTTGGCTTAATGCAAAGGGGCTGTTTTACAGTGCCCCAGGGAAGGCTGTCTGACCAAGTTCCTCTGTATAGCCTACTGTCGTTATCACCATCATCGGAAACCTAAGGGCTGTCCCGCTGCTGTTTCTCACTGGTTTTAAAATAGTTAACTTTCCTGGATTCCTTCACTTTAACTCAGAGTCCTTGCTTAATGCACCATGGTGTATCATCTAATGATGCTAAATGTATCTGAACATACATTTAACACATGCATGCAGGGGTAGGTCTTAGAGATCCAGACTATTTGTCTGATTTCATTTGGAAAGAGCTAAGTAAAAACTTCCAGGTTTACCTACTCTCCTTGGAAAAGGTACTGTTGCTCTCTGTTCCTGCTTCATGTTGCTCTTAGATGGGTGCAGATTTCAGAGCCGAGAGGAAATTGGTTTAACTCGAACTGACAGGCTCTGTTATGTATTCTGTAGACTGCATCTGTCCTGCAGTTAGTGAGCAATACACACCTATCTTCTCTGTGGCCATGGTATGGGGTTACCCAGGTATCAGTGTATATTGCTGGCATTTTGTTTTTTGATGAGAAATCCAGCAAGTGGCCAGCGCAGTGCAGAGGCAAGGAGGACTACGTCTACCCAGGCACTTAGCCTAGGTTGGTGATGACGAGGGAGCAGCAGTGGTCCAGTGGTCAAAGCCGAAGAGTAGAGGATGGGAGTTCTGCAGCCCCGTATCACGTCCTTCATTGATCTGTTCTGTGGCCAGGGGGAAAATATTTCATTGAGACAACCGTGTTCTAGCATTTTCTCTTTGGCCCCTCTTTCCAGTCTCGTGATGCCAGTCATAAGAAACAAGATCAAATCAGACTCTTCTCTCAGATGTGGACTTATTGGCTAAAACATGCAATGGAACTGAAAAGTAACGTGCAAAGTGCTAACAAGATTTTCATCAGGGATTTTACCTCCCTTACCCCCAGTTTATGAAAGGTACCGTCACACAAGGCTTATTAGTTTGGTTTTTATTCCTTTCTCCTGCAGTAAAGGCTAATCCTTTTCTCTCTTAGGGTGAAATAAAAGTCAGACATAATGCCTCTAATGTTAATGGGGTTACACAGATGGGAATGAGAGATCAAGCCTGACTTGGCAGAAACAAAGGCAAATAGGAAAAAGTTAATTCAAGATCGTGTCAGCTCTGCCTGGGTATTAGAAAGCCCATTTCATTTTTCATGCTAGTGAGGAGAGTGGGGGGCGTTGTAACACAGGTTCCCTTGACTAACGGTTCCACTTTTCCCTCCCTCCCTCCCCACCTATCTGCTATAGTTGTTGGTTCCCTTCTACCCCAGAAGCATCTGCATTTTTGGATCTAACCTGAATGGAGCTGCAGAGTACAGGCAGTGAAGTAGGATGCTTAATTAGTAGCTTTTTTTCAGCTTTAAACCCGCAGTCCTATTTAATAACTGTTAGCTGTAAAGATAACTCATTTGAAGAGGGAATCTTCCTAATGAAAACTGAGACTTAGCACTGGAGCCAGGAGTCGCAAATTCATGCGTGCCAATACGTATTTCCCATAATAGAACTATAAGTATGTTGTTGGAAGCTTGGGCCAGAACTTCTGTTCAGTTAATGGTCCCAATGTCTTTCTTTTATGCACAGGTCCTTGATGCAGTCTTATCTGTGTCTTATTCAAACAGCCAACTCAGCAGATTACATTTGCAAGAGCCCTGAATGATTTGGGAGCCCAAATGCCATTGACTTGTAAAGTGACTTGGGGATGTCTACATAGCAGACACTGCTCTGACTCCAGCCTGTGCAGACATACCCAAGTCAGCTCTAAGCTACTTTGCTTGGGTGCTGCCAGTCACGTAACTACAGCGGCACAGGGTTTTGTGTGGGCTGCCAAACCCAGGCGAGAAGCTGAGTGAATCCTTGGGTGGTGAGCCAGCACTGAGCGTCACGCTGCTAGTGATATGCCCCTAGCAGTATCTGAACTAGCTCACTGAAAGCTAGCTTGGGTTAAGTCCCTGGGACAACCGTCATGACCGTGATGCAGGGCAGCTCGCCAGTGCCTAAATCCCCTTTCAAAATTGTAATTGGGTGCATAGTACTTCTACAAATGGTGCTCAGTAGCTTGCAAAGTAAGAAAAATGCATTTCCTGTACAAAAACCCTGCTGTAGGTAGGATCCGTGTGCCCAGGCAAGCGCCGCATCACAAAATACACAGGATTATGTTCGCTCAGCTCAAAGCTGAAATTAGAGTTGAGAGACAAGTGACAGAAATCAAGCAAATTTGCAAAGAACCATTTTGCACAACCAAAATCTAGGCATAGTAAACTATCTGACACACTGGTGGGGGTTAAATCTCATGTGCGTTTCAGCTCTTTGGAAATGGAGTCACTGAAGAGTCCCTTCCTTGCTTCCCTTTATTCAAGAAATAAGTATTCCAGCTCTGGGGAGTGCTGTAACAGCTGCTTTGTTATCTTATTTTTGGATCTAACAATAGCAATAATATGGCTGATGCTGAATCCAATTTTGATTTTCTCAACAGTGTTTCAAGACCAGGGCTTAAAGTGGGAGTTAAAGTAAGAAACTGTAACAGAAAGGGAGCAAACTGCAAACTCAAGCACAGCTTATGCAGGATGGGTGCAAGCATGTACCTCAGTTCCACTTGGTTTATATAATCAATGTACTCTGTGACAGCTATTAAGTCTCCGTGAAACGGGCTGTTTTTAGATCCAGGAACATGCACTTGCAATCAGACAAGATTGCAATTCCCATTGTCAATGGAAACAAAAAAAAAAAAATCTGATGTGGGTTATATTACCGCAGTGAATTGAGTGACTGACAGCAGTGGCTAGATTTGTAATTTCCAGGATACTTGAAGAATTCACACCATCAAACTGTTCAGCAAAATAAAGGCAAAATGTGCTCTCTAAATCATTTCTATAGCACGCTTGCCAGAAGATACGAAGCTGCCTTCTAAAGAAGCAATAAGCCTTATGCCAAAGCCAATGAGAAAACACATTTTTCAAGCTTAGATGTTTGTGTTAAATTCAAGCACGCACGACATAACCGACCTGAAACTGGATTGTGCGAGTAGTTTTACAAATCTTGTACTTGAGAATACAGAGCCGAGCTTCTAGCAAAAGTTTACTGCAGCTGCAAGTGGCCAGCACCCCTGACAAAATCAGGCTGGTGGTCAGCTCCTTTGGAAAATACCTTGCAGTGTCAGAGCTGTAACAGGAAGGCCAGGACCTAACACTTGGAGCACCATAAGAGGCCTGATCCATAAAGGTGATTGAGCACACCCTCGATCATTGCTAGATTTCCCTAGACCATTGCTAGGGAGCTGAGCTGGCGTAGGATTGGGCCTGAACATCACGGCAGCATTGCTCGCAGAACTCCCCAAACGCCTCCCTGCAGATTGCTCAAAAGCGTTTGCAGTGTAGCATTGCATTTATATTTTGCAAGTGGGGACTCGAGTCCTCTCCTCTGCAAAGCTCAGACACCAGGTTCAAACCCTCGCAGGCCCTCACTTGAGCATCAGGTTGTAATTCTGTTCTGAATCACCTTCTCAACACCTAGATAGGAAGAGGCCAAATCGACATGCCCTTTGGCTAGAATATTATGCCTCTCTAATCACCTACAACTCTTTGAGCAGGAAATTAGAAAGAATAACTACAACTAATTGTAGGGTTACTCGTAGTTAAAAGAAGACAGTTCTGTCAGTGAGGTAAGCAGCTATCACACTCATTACATGGGATGCAATTTGCCCTCTGCGCAGAGATCCTGTTTCCAGCTGGAGATCTCATTTGAGGACTTTAGCAGTGCACAAGTTCCATGCCTGCCTCTGCAAGGGGATGCATTTCAACCAGGGAGCATATTTGAGTAAGATTTCCGATCACCCAGATAAACACAAGCAGTCGTGGAAGAAACCCTAAATCTGCACACACCTTCAGTCAACTTTGTGGCCAGCAAGACTGTTCCCAAACTGAGACAGTGACTTCTTTTTGCATTACTTGGTTGAGGAAGGGTGAATAGGAACATAAATCAGAAGCCAATTGCTAGTCTGACATCCCAGCCTTGTGCATTTTTGCAAATCAACGTGTGACATCACTGCCTCCTCCAGGGAAAGCCCATTGCTTTGACTGTTGGGATTTTAGAAAGATTTTAATGAGGTATGTTTGAATCACATAGCAATGTGTGCTTTATTAAGCCTAACTAAGATGCAGTGCATCATCTGCACACAGGGAACTTGAATAATCTTCTGAATGTCAGATAGTAACAATGAGTTCATAGATGACCCTGCAGATCCTTTGCAAGTTGAATAAATCAGATTAATGTCTGTGGATGATGTAATTAGTCACCCCTGAAGGTTTTTAATTAGTCATTTTAAATCTTTGGTAGCTCTTTATTTTCAGTCACTCTCCTCTTAATGTGTTTAGTTGTCTGAAGCATGTTACTTCTGTCCATGCAGGGCAAAATACAATATTTAATCTACTGCAATATGAAGGCCAAGGTGGGGAGTATAAAAACTAAAGGGATCTAAGGATGTATTAATAGGGGTAATGAAATCAAAACAGGCTGGCTCATCTGAGCGCTTGGTACCACTCACCACATAGAGTAGCTTCTAGACAGTGGGAGAGCGATGCAGAGCTGCTGCATTTTAAGAGCGAACCTGGCTTGAGGTCCACAGGACAATTCCTGACAATGAGACTGAGATTTCTGTAAGGAATATTTATTCCCTGCTTGCAGAAGGGCCTGGAGGGTATCTATCTTTTGTGGTCCAGGAACCACACATTGCACCCTGCTGACCAGAAACTACATATCACAGAACAAGGTGGGCATCGGTAAAGGCCCCACGGGGCCTACAGAAGTGTAGTCCATAGGGGTGTTTTTGTTTGCAAGCAAGGGGACTGGATAATCTCTTCCCAGATATTTTAGGGGCTCTGGATCTCAACCCAAAATGCCACCTCTACAGGGGCAGAACCGAACTGACCTGTCACTGTTTCGGTGGAGTGGGGCTGTACTTCAGGGAAGCTTGCCTCCTTTCTTATCGCAGGGCTGCTTGGCCGAAGCTCTTGGAATCCAGCAGTTGCCTCTGGCCAGGCTGAGGATTAAGCTGGAAAGAGCAAGTCTACTTGACGAAAAATGCCTGTCCGTGGAAAAGTTTTCATTTTGCACAAGAAAGAAATTGAGACCCTCTGAAAACGCTTGTGGGGGGGGAAATGAGAAAGCTGTTGTTAACCCAGCGTATGTGAGCCCGAGGCACAATCTCTGCTCTGAATTACCTAGATTAAGGATTGACCCTGGCTTTTCCATATCCCT
>JAGPOW010001890.1:3330917-3354398 GCA_030014935.1 Caiman crocodilus | reverse complement strand
CCCTAGGTGCTGGGCTTTGTGCCATCTGGTTTTGATCAAAAATTCCTTCCCAGGTGTGAAAGCCGTTTCCATGTGTCTTTCTAGTGACAAAATCCTTTGTCAGAAAATTCCCGGAGGGTCTAAGGGAATGACCACCTCTTTTTCACCCTCTAGTTTCTGGATGGGGCGTTGTCACTTCCTTGGCTGGCAGGTGAGAGGATTAAGCATAGAGCAGAGGAGGAATCCCTATAATCCGGTCTTGCTTTGTTGCCAGATCATCCAGCATGGTGCACCGTACCACTCAACAGTCGCGAAGAAGCCATGGAGCCAGTCTAACGTGCCCGAGTTGTGTCCATCCCAGTTCAGGGGTGTCCTGAAGCAGAGCAGAGGTGCTGCAAGGCATCATGTGAACATACACTCCCCTGCTGTCAACTTAGCAAGGGAAAGAGGGCATGCTTGCGGAAAGAGGCAAGGCCAGGCTGCATCCCTAATTCATGAAGTCCCTGGGCTGCACTTCTGCCTATTAAAGTCTGGCATAAATTGGAACTGCCTTCAGGAGCTCTTCCTTCAATTGTTCTCCTATGTGTTTTTTAGGAAGATGCAGTAAGGAATTAATTACCAAAACCAATCTGCTCCTTCATGGCCTTCCGTTCCCAGCACTTCTAGGAGAGAGATTCCAGGTATCCTCCTTACACAGCCTGCATTGCCAGTGTTGCTGAGCATCTCAACCTTTGCTGTATTTATCCTCATGACAGCCCTATGAAAAGGGTAAATCTAATTGCCTCAGTTGTACCATATGTGAAATGGAAACACAGAGAAAGTAAGATGCTGGGAGTCATAGTGAATTAAACCTGGATCTTCAAGGTCCCAGGCAAATACTCTCATCCTTAGACCACCCTTCTTCCCAGAGACTGAAGGCAAAACCCAAAGTGAACAGAAATGTTAGTCCAGCATCATCTCTTTTATTAAAAAGAGAACAGTAGCCATCACTTCTGGTCCTGAAATATTACCGTCGCCTAGGCAAAGCTTCCTGGAAGAGATGGATACTGCTGGTGACGTTGCTTTGCGATCACGCGAGCACAGAAGATTCCTGTACTGCAGCAAGGGCGCTAAGCCTAATGCCCTAAAACCACAAGTAGAGTCAAAGCACTTAAGGTTAGCATATTACCTTGCAACTGAGAAACCACACCGAGGTGGTTCCAAGTGCATTAGGTTCCTAGGAGTATTAAGTCAGCACTTCAGAAAGGCAAGAGCCCATGAGAGATCTGAGATAAGGGGAGGATACAAGCCTGCCTTTGGCATAGGTGTAAGATGGGGTATTGCATCGCCTAAGTCACCAAAATTGGGGCTAGGAGGATGAAGGCTCTACAAGAGGCTATTTGGAGCTATCCCTGCAGATGGGGAAGGGGGCTAGGTTTAAAAAAATGCAAAGGAATTGACAGATGTTTGAGGGAAGGGTGAGCTCTCTTCTGCGTGTCTGTAGCTGTGGGGCTGCTACCAAAGCTTATATTTCAAGGTGGAAAGGAAGAACATGGAGCAAATCCAGCAGACTCCCAGGCTGTCTGCCAGCCATGACCTGTTCCTTTCTTCCCCTTGGCCTCCGAGACATAACTCCGAGCCACTGAACGGTGCCCAACCTGAAGGACACTTCACTGTGTTGCAGCAAGAGTCAGCACGTTCCCTTCAGCACACAGTGCAGGGCTGGGAGCCAGGAAATTCATTTCTAATCTAGGCACTAGCACAGATCCCCCAAATGACCCCTGGATGCGTTGCTTCCAAGCTGGCTTTAAAGTTAGCGTTGTCCCAAATGTTGAGTGACTGACAAAGGACACGTGGGTGCTGACTTTTTCAGAGGGATTCACCACCTGTAGCCCCTCCTGCTTTTACCTACAGCGTCATGCATTCAGCACATTGGAAAATTTGGCCCCAAATGTTTTGGGTTGAGCGTTTGGCCTTAGTTCCTACTTCCATGTTCCTTTCTGTAGAATGGGGCCAAAGCAAATTGCATACCAAGTGAGAACAAATAATCCTCCCATCGATTCTGCTGCTGTAATTACCTATCAGCGTAGTCACAGAATTGTAGAAAAGAAAGGCTGGGCTGGACCTCAGGAGGTCACAGTAAGGGTGGCCAGGACCTGGATTGGGCTTCCAAGAGAGGTGGTGCTATCACCTAGCTTGGCGGTCTTCAAGAGGAGGCTAGATGGTCACCTGGCTGGAGTCATCTGACCTTGGTCCTCTTTCCTGCCCGGGGCAGGGGGTCGGACACGATGATCCATTGTGGTCCCTTCTGACTCTGCAATCCATGAATCTATGAATCTACAGCCAGTCCAACAACCTGCTCAAAGCAAGATCAACCATGACTAAACCATTACAGTCAAGTATCTATCTAACCTACTCTTAAGAGCTTCCAGGAATGGAGATCCCACAGCCCATTTCAATGTTGAACCACCCTCACAGTTAGACAGTTCTTCCTATTCTCCAACCTAAATTTCCCCTGCTGCAGTTTGAGACCATTGCTAGTCCTCTCCCCTACAGCCACAACCAACTGCTTGTCTCCATCCCCTTTATAGCTGCTCTTCCGGTATTTGAAGCACAGTGTAGACATACCCCAGCATGGGAAAATCAAGAAGCTAGTGTTACAAATCCTGGCTTGAGAACCGCAGCGGAGCAGAGGCAGGAAACTCAAAGCCATGAAGAGAGTTTTTCCAAATGAAACAAGTACCAATTGGGCACTATTATCAGCAGACAAGCATGAAACTGCTAGAGATCAGCTGTGGATTCTGGCTTCTTTAAACAAATCACTTGGATAATTGTATTTGCACAGAAATCATCTCAGGTTGCAGATGATACAAAAAGCTCAGTGCTAGGCAAATGCAAATCTCTAATTAAATGAATATACAGCCAGGTGGTATTATATTATGTGCGTTCTGGAATCCGCAATGGTTTTGCAAGTGTCACCTACAAATCTCATCCGCTGACTAGGGGCAAGAACCAGGCAGTAAAAATCTCTGATAGCACGCCTCTACCGATAACCATCTTTAGATTGGCTTTAAATTGCAACTGTCACATGTCACTTTGACAGAGCTGGGGTTTACAAATGCTGGTTAATGCATCGCACTGTAGCACATTAAGTGCTGTGACAGCAAGTGATGTGTCGAATGGAAAGAGCATTTACTTCATTCTTCTTTCTTTTCCTTTAAAATAACCTCTGGTGACAGGCCTTGCATTTGGGATTCATTGCAACAGTCAGAATCGTACAGAGACTAGCATACCACGGGGACCTTCAGTGCAAGTGATATTGTAGGTGGAGAAAAGCAGAGATGTTTGCAAACCTTTCAGCACAATCTCAGGTTGCTGCTTCTGGTATGTAACAAATGCATTTCACTGGGGGTTTAGGAGAAAACTGCTGGAAGCAACAGCAAACTCTCGTTGAACAAAATGATGCTCTGACGTCCTAGCTGGGGAAAGAGGTTTGGGAAAGCAGCAAAAGCATTACCTGTAGCCTTCTGCTTGGGAAAGAAGCTTCGCTGAAAGCTTGGTCTTAGGCAGATTTTATCGTTTGAGGAAGTGAATAGAAGTGAGAGCTGGCAGCAGTGACATTTCTTTGGAGAACAGCTGGACTGTCACTCAACAGTGGCCTGAAGGGATTTTTTTTGCACGTTCAGGTGATGCAAAGAGAGCAGAAAAATGATTGAGCTTCAGAACAGAGGCCTCTGCTCTTGAAAACACTCACTCCTTGGAATATGAATAGGGGAGGGATTTGCAATGGAGCGCGGAGTTGGAATGGATCTTGAGACCCCCCCTGCACAAATGCTGTTCCTATAACGGGCTTTTGTATCTGGCCCCCAGCTTCCATTGTTATCTCTCCTACCAGGCACCTTAGGGTGGCTGAGAGGAATAATACCCGTCACATATTGTAGTCCCAGGGGGACTGCTGCAAGTTTGGGAGCGACTTGAGCCTTCAGATAGTAGGTGGTAGGTAGCAAAGGGGGAGGAAGTCTTTCCCTGGTGTGAATCAGAGCTGAAACACTTTACATTTGACATCGCTCCTTTCACTTGATACCGACAATACAAAGGGTCTGGGGTGATGCAGTCCTTAGCTCACATATTCGGCATGGGACTTTCAGGCTATCACCGGGTTATGCTGCTCGTGCTTCTGGCTGAGCACTGGCTGGAGGATCCTGGCTGGAGGTCAGATTTTGGCAACTGATTCCAGCTGAGTCTAAGGATGTATCACTCGTGTGAATGCCAACTGTTGCCAGACAGCAGACACTATCGTGGGGACTCTAACAGTGCATTCATGCAGAGTGTACCAGAGCGGACTGCACTTTCAGACATCAGCAATGGATTCCATTTGTTTTAGGGCTGGAAGATGGCCACTTAATGACTAGGTGCCAATAGCACAAAGATACTCTCTCTCATATGCGTTCACACATGTACATACGTACACACACACATTTCTTTCTCCCCTCCCCTGCCTCATTCCAGGATCACAAACCCGCAGGCTGACAGCTCAGACAGAAAATAAAAGATTACAAGTAGAAATCAAGGGAGGGCAGCAGACCTTTTTGATAAAGGAGTCTATGCAGCAGACAGGTCAACATTTCAGTGAATGCAGAAAACCGGCTAGAACACGAGGGCTACATCAGACTGATATCATGACATAAAAGTAAGAGAGGACCTAGAGGCTCAAAGATGGGTGAAACAGGAAACTTATGCGAGACAGCTTAGATGCACTGAAGGCTCTTTCTAGGAGTGTAAGTACCAGATCAAGGAATTATTCATGGTAATAGCTTTATGAATAATACATTCATAGTTCTAATGAGAGCACGTCTGCAGTCTCTGTTTGGTTAAAGGCTTTTCTATTGCTTTACAAGCTTTTATATATCTTTCAGGCTAACAAAAGCGACATCTTTTATGTATTTGCCTTCGGTTCAAAACACACGGTGCACCGATGATCCAAATGGCCTTCTGTGAATTCAGATAAGGATCTACAGGTCCCTTGTCTGAGCAATGAGAGTTCACATTTTTCCTTGCTACACGTTCCTGATGCACCAACTGCTCTGTTTTATTGTGGCATGAAAGCCTAGCAAGCCAAAGCCTAGTAGGAAAGACACTTCCCTTTGTATCAGATCAGTGCTCTAGGATGTCATCCCTTTATGACAATGGATCTGTTGCAGACATCTGTGAACACTTGTTTGAAAAATAAGGAACTCCGCTGCCATCAGTGGTGACACTGGGTCCTCACACACTTTTGTATTCAAAGACATGCCTTATGCATTCATTATCTGTCATCATCGTGCCTAACAGTACTGCTGTTGGACCAGGACCCTGGATAGAACAAAAAGATGTCCCAAAACACTTACAGGCTGACTTGGAACAGGGGAAACCACTCCTAATTTCCTGTTCTCTTAGTCACAGTTGGTACAGGGTCCCCCGGGCTAGGGAAAAGGCAAGTAACTTCCTGAAGTTAGCGTGGGCCGGATTGGAGGCACAGAACTACTGCCAACTCCTTCAAACTGTGGAGCTAAATCCTGTCTGCAAGGTAGTGCTTGGAGATCTCTGCATGACAGGACAGCCACGTCTTCCAAAAGAGTACTTTGCTTTCTCTTCTTAGCTGGTGACAGGGTACAAATCCTTCAAGCTGACTACAGACTACTTAGGCATGCCTTATTTTCTTCTACTCTGTAGAAGTTGCGCCCCACTCACCTTTATGTCTGAGCTCCAACCGGAAAGCATGTAGCTAGTGCCTGCTGCCACTCACGAGTGATCTGTTCAGGACGGTGTGACCATTTGGGCTGGGAAGTAAAGGAGTTAACTCCATCAAGGACTGTTGTGCTAAGGGCTACCAGTTGGCTGATAACATCGCTGTGATCTTCAGGCAGGGTAAACCAGCACTGCTGTGTTGGCTTAGAATCACAAAATCACGGAAAATGAGGCTTGGAAGAGACCTCAGGAGGTCATCTATGCCCTGCTCAAAGCAGGACCACCCCAACTACTTCATCTCAGCCAAGGCTTTGTCAAGTTGGGTTGTAAAAGCCTCCAAGGATGGAGAGTCCACCACTTCTGAGGGTAACTTGTTCCAGTTGTTCCTGATATCGAACCTAAACTTCCCTTGCTGGAGCTTGAGACCATTCCTCCTTGTTTTGTCATCTGCCACCACTGAGAGCAGTCCAGCTCTGTCCTCTCTGGACCCACCCTTCAGAGAGTTGAAGGCTGCTATTAAATCCCACCTCAGTCTTCTCTTCTCCAGACTAAATAAGCCCAGTTCTCTCAGCCTCTCCCCATAAGTCATGTTTCCTTCTGCCCAGACTCATTTGTCTACATCCGTTCTCTAGCGGGGAGGCCAAAACTGAACACAGTCCTCCAGATGTGGCCTCACCAGTGCTCAACGAAGGGAAAGAAGCACTTCCCTCGATCGGCTGGCAATGCTCCTACCAGTGCAGCCTGGTATGCTGTTAGCCTTCTTGGCAACAAGGGCACGCTGCAGGATTTAAGTGAAGCTGTGCTGCTTTCCACCAGCTGAAGATGTGAACCTCTCTCCATCTCTGTGTCAAGCCCCAGTGTTAGTCTGGGTCAAAGTAATAGACACAAATAAGCAGCTGCCTGTTCTGCCTTCATTGTTAGAGCTGTGCTCAGAGGTTGAAGAAGTCAACAGCTCTTCTAAGCTGTAATCCAGCTATTTGGGGTGGAAGGGAGGAAGATGGGGATTAAGCAGACAGAATCAGCTTTGCTATTTGCAGTCAGTTTTCGGGAAGAGGTGTGCCATCCACCAGTTGCTTCCTGTCTGTCATTTGCCTTGCAAGCAGTAGCAGCTGGGTATTTGCGCAGACCGGTTGTCTTTTTGTGTGCAACAATGAGACTTTGATTTGACTGTTCCCTTTCACTAGGGCTCCTCTTGATGGACCCTCTGAGAAGTTTTGGTAAGCTTTGAGCCTGTCCTTACTTGCTGTCATTAGTTCTGCTCAGCTGTATAGGAGAGGTCAGCTGGCATGCAGGCTTCCTACCAGGCTTGCTTTTCTGTTTTGCACTGCAAGCTTCAATCTTGGGAGCCACTCAGACTGTCATTTTTTGGTCTCCTCACCCTAGGGGCTTTTCCTGTTCCTTCTGTTTAACCACTGATCTCTGCAGGAAACTTCTCCCCTTCCTTACTGCCACAGAGCAGATGGCTCATACAGCTGCAGGTAGACTCTACACGTACTTATTTAGGAACAAGAGAGAAATTCCCATCATCTGCACTGGTTACATGACTACACAGGTACTTGCTGAATAAATAAATAACATTTAGCAAGGTCTCATCCACCAACATCAAAATGCTTTTACAAAGTAGGGACTAAGGATCATTGCCTGCCCTCTTCCCATTTGACATGTAGAGGAAACTAAAGAACAGCACATAAGAGATTTGCCTTAGCGAAACTGTGGTTTAAGAGGAAATAAATTCAGGTGTTTCATCCACCGGCCTCTTGCCCTTGTACCTAGATTCTGCTGCCTGCCTTTTGTAGTGCTAGGAAGACTGACATACTGCTGCTCTAGAAAGTCAGGCAGACCAGGTGAATATAGCCTTCATGAATGCTTCATCATGGCAAAAATGGCAATGGATGGGTCTTTCCTCCCATTACTCTTGGTTATCCCTTACCTGACAGCCGTCTCCTCCAGGAGTGCAGGGAATAGGCCTCCAACTCCTTAGGGACATGAAGCACTTGAAGCTCCTACTGGAACCAAGTCTTGTCAGGGCCTGGCTGCCAATGTCTCCTCTCCCCATATGCCACAGTCAAGTATGTTTGACTCCGTGTCCTCAAAGAAAGCGAACAGGATTCCCTGCTCCCTTGCAAGTCCCCAGGGGAAGTCAATAGACAAATCCAGACACCCCAGTGCTTGCTGCTTTTGATGTGCTGTCTTTTCCTTTGCTCTTGATCTTTTCCCTGGTTGGTTTAAAGGGGACTGGAGGAGGAAAGGGAATAGATTTCCCCTTAGGGATGGGGGTGTTTTTTTTCCCCTGTGTAAAAGGTCCTTTTCTCCTCTATCCGTTTGGATTCTCAGTCCTTTCCCTACCACAAGTGACACTGAACAGTGTGACACTGAACAGTGTGATAGCAGGCATGACGGTAGTTACTCGCTCTCAAATTTAAACCCAAAGAATCAACCCTAAGGACTTGTATGGCCTGCTTATACTGTGAGCAAAGAGAAGTAGGTTGCCAAGTTAGTCTGCAGTCAACTAGAAGGCAGGGTAGACTTGCACCTCATAGACTAACCAAAGTATATAGTCATGTGGGTGTGGGTATGTAGCACAAGCGTTTGTGGGCTTACTTAATTGGAAGCTGTGAAAGGGCCATTGCCAACATTTGATGAAGTGCGTTCCACACACACACACACACGTATGCATGCATGCATGTATGTATATGCATAGCACAAGCTTTCACAGGTTGAAGCTCATTTCAGATGCAGAGTTATATATGCAGCACAAGCTCAGCCCACAAAACCTTGTGCTGCATCCATCCATCCATAGCCCACAAAAGCTTGTGCTATATGTCTATAGCTATCTGTATGTATATACCTATATAGCATGAGCTTTTATGAGCTGAAGCTCACCACTCAGACCCGGGAGGGAGAGCAGCGATCCCATTCAGAGATCCCAGGGTAAAACAGTAAGAGCAGAGCCAGGTCCAACACTTACCAGGCACGCTACCTGTGGGACTGCACTCTCTGTAGCAACATTTACCACATATCTCCAGTCAAAAAAGATGCTTCTGTGAACAGGAGAATGTGATCCTTATGCATTTCCTAGGCAGACACATAATGTTGACTTCTAGAGAAAAAGGAGCTAATAGAGGAGCAAGGTCTTTTCAAACTACTATCCAAACGGGGGCTCCCGGCACAGAAAGCAAAATTCACTGAGCCAGGGACTACGCCACCCTCTTTGGCCCCGAGAGTGACATTTTAAGGTAGACACAGACATGTTAGAAGCAGCTGTTTGTCGGGGAACAGCTGCTCAGAGGTGCCGGGGATCTAGGATCAGGACCGGAGCTGCTGGGCCAAATTCTAAATGTCCCTCCAAAGTAAGTCCAGAGTGAAGTCATTGGCCTGAGAACAGCTGCTTTGGATTTACACCTGTGTAACTACGAATTCACCTTTTGATCTTTCTGCTTGGGGTTTCTGTGGGGCCTCTGTTTCCTGGTCTTTCTTCAGATTTTGCCCCCACCAGATCTTTCTTTATTCAAACCGGCAGCGTTCCCTTAGCATGGGGCTGCGGGGACTGTGTTGCTGGAGGAGCGGTCTTTCAGCTGGGAGCTCCACCTCCCTGCAGTCTCATCCCATGAGATGCAATGACACCTAGCTCTTCCATAGCAAGAGCAGAGGTATTTGTGTCTCCTTTTCAGCCCAAATACTGATTCAATTGGCAAATGCATGCTGTATGGTACTGAAATAGCCACTGGAGTTTTGTTTGGAGACTTCCCCCCTTGCTTCTTGTCCTAAATTATTTTGCCATGTCACTGTATGCTGTGAAATAACTTCTGTATAGCAGTGGCTGGTGAAGTCATCCTTTATCTGTAACATATGTATTGGTTTGGAAAGAACTTGAGGAGCCTTTGAAATAAAAGATGCCTCATAAATGAAGATTTTATTATAATATTCATCTTGCCTCCGTGGGGGTGGAAATGACTGCCGACTGGTTACCCAGGCAGGCTCTGCATTTCCCAGCGCTATGAAAAAATACCTGTACTACCCTGAAGTGTACTCTTCTTTACTAACCAATATACTCTGAGTTGCCTTGATATAACATAGCCCTCAAGGGAGATTGTATTGTCATGGTAACACCTAAAAAAACCCACGATTAAATATTTAAATAACAAAAAGTGACATTACTAATGTAATTTTTTAAGAAGGGAAATATCTGGCCTGATAAGGTGTTTGCTTAGTGTCAGCCCAGTGTACTTAAACCTGGCAGAGTTATTAACCTCCTGACAAATGGGTTTTATAATGGCTGCAGCAACTGACCTCTCGCTCAGTAACTGCAGGTCTGTAATGCACATCAAAGGTTCAGATTTGGGAATTGGTTTTTCTGCTTCCCTCAAATGAAGGCTTTGTCTTTAGACACTTTGCTCCCTTACAGAAAGAGAAGCTTATGCTGGTTATTATGGTTGCTTCAAGGGGGTTTTGTTTATTCTTCATTACTGAAATGCCCAAACTCTCACAGCTCAGAGAAGTCACAGGGAGGGGCTCAAGCCACAGACTACTTGCTTTCCAGCAATCTGAAGTTTGGGTCCATTTCTAAACGAGCTTTGTAATTGCTGTCCTCCCTCTGTGCATCTTGGATGGAATTTGAGCAATAAAGGCGAAGCACTCTACCCTGGCCCAGTGTTCATAGGAGGAACTTGACTAGTCAGTAGCAACAGTCGGTTCCTGTTCTCTTTGGACTAGCCATGGGAGACGGTCACAGTCATCTTCAGCAACAGGTTGCAGCTGTTTTACTTTTCTGTCACTCCCCCCCCCCCACCTATAAACAAGCCAAATGCCAAGAGTCGGGAATGATTCCTTCACATTCATCCCCGACTCCCTTGATGGCATTCATTTGGGAGAGAGTTTAGGAAAGCCAGAAAGAGATGAACCCCTCCGATCCAGCACCTCCATGATATCTCTGCCCAGGCTGCATGCCCGGGAGTCAAGGGCAGCCCCTCTTGCTTCTCTGTCCTTCAAAACCCAGGATGTCACTGCACAGACTGTCTGCCAGAGCATCACCAGGAGCTGCGTTC
Source organism: Caiman crocodilus (assembly GCA_030014935.1). NCBI lineage: Eukaryota > Metazoa > Chordata > Crocodylia > Alligatoridae > Caiman > Caiman crocodilus. The sequence continues at coordinate 3,343,668 of JAGPOW010001890.1, read as the reverse complement.
TTTCCTGAGCTGCAGTTTTCTGCAAGAGCTGCCTTGCACCCTGCAGCAATTCTTTTATCTACACTCCTGCTGGCTTTTATGGGACCACGAGATCTCCATGCTGTCATCGGACTGCCTGGCCTTGCAACCATAGCTGGGAGGCACAGGTGGAACTGGGGTCAACACCTCCTTATAGGACCGGTCAGCAAGAGAGGGACATAGAATAGTCCACTCTGGCATGTAACTCCAGAAGCTAACCCCTCCATGAGTACGAGCCTGTGTGCAGCAGATCAACCCATGATACTGATGCCATATTCTCAGACTGGCCAAGCTTTCCTTAATAGACCTCTATGCACCATGCCCAAGAGAACTTCCCCACGCAAGCATGATCGGCACGCAACTGTTTGCGGTTTCCTTCATTTCTCCTGATCTATTTGGTGCAATGGAGATAAATTCACTTTATCCCACAAGGAAAATGCTCTCTGTCCTTGACTTTGCAAGCACATTTGCTGGAGGTGGGGCATGGGAACCTGGCATTCAGAATGTAAGGGGTTCAGCTAGACCCTGCATAAACATGCGGCGTGCTGACAGCAGCTAGACTTCTCGGACAGCAAAATGTTCCCCACCTGTATTGCAAGCATGGGTGAGATGTAATTTTTCACGTGCCTCAAATAAAAAAAGAACAACATGCCTCACCCTGACAAACCTGCTTTCTTCCTGCTCAGCAGCCATAGCAAAAAGTAACTAGGGTTGGTGGAGAAATAGCCAAGGCAGAATAAAACAAGTGCTTTCTCTATGCACTGTTCAGTCCTCACCCTTGGCTGGTAACCTTCTCCCAGGAAAGAGCTGAATTGCCAGGTCTGCGTGTGTACCGTTTGGCAGCTTTCAGATGGAGATTTCAGTGCCAGCAAAATGCCAGCTGGCATGTGGGATCTTTCAGCTGGTTTTGGAACTGGTGAAATCTTTTGGGCTATGCACAACAGAGCTTGTCTTGCCCTGGTCGCTTCTGTTATGGCCGAGTCAAGGGACAGACACGAGCAGAGACAGACAGGACTGGGAAATACACCCCCTGACAGGTCTTTGAGAGGAATGAGGGTCAAAGCATTAGCAGTCAGGAGGACGCCTGGGGATGACCAAGTTAAGGGTCAGGAGGTTGCCCGAGTGTCATCTCAGATGTCCCCAAAACCTCTGAAAGCCTGATTTTGTTCTGAGACTAGCATACATTTGACAGCTCCACAGCAATTGGTGGGAATACATCCTTCCTGCCTTCCCCCTGTGCAGCTGTTTACACTAAAGTAGATGCAAAGGGCAACCACAGTAACATTTTGTGTGCATCCTTGCCACAGATTCAGACAGCTCTGAAGAGAGAAATGGGAGGAGTGAATTGCTTCCAATAGACATATAACCTGGCTAAGCAGGGGCAGAGTGCTGTCAGGAGTGGGTAGCTTCTCATGCCCTTGGGAGATAGTCCCACCAGTATCAAAGGCTTCAGAAGTCACTCTGGAAATCACGTAGCACCACAGTGCTGGTCTGTCTTATAGAGAGCAATTGGAGCATCCAGACTAATACCACATCCTCCAGGAAAGCAGGTCCTTCCCACAACACCACACATTTTGCTTCAGTGATCATTTTTCTCCCATTGAAGTTGCTTTTAGAGGGGTTTGCAGCATACAGCAAAGCCCTCTAGCCTCCAAGCCCAACAGCTGGTCTTAAAGGAAGGTCAGTTATGCTGTGCTGCATTTCTGGAGGTATAAACCAAACAGTGCTGCACAAGAAGAGTGTATTTTAAACTGGGATTCACTTCTCAGCTGGTTGACTCTCTTTGAGGTGTAAAATGCTCGCATCCTAGCTTGATTCGCATCGTGCACTTGGCCTCCCACAACATCTGAATGCTGTTTTGTAAATCGTGGCAAAGACAACATGCTTAGGAAGGCCCAGGCTGACCCTCATCTCCATATATATCCTAGCTTGATATATTTGGAAGCTGGGTCTTTCCAAGGAGAGGCCTGTGCCCAAACCCTGTCACATTCCACCCTGGAGACTGCCAAACCCTCTGTCCTCTTCTTTGGCCTATAACATCTCCCCATGCTTGGGGGCAGAGGCAGCTTTCTCTCCCTATCCACTCACCACCTTGAAGACCAAGACTCTGGCAACAATCTGATAGGGATCTGGACTGAAGCTGTTTTTGCATGAGAGCCACCCACTCGTGCAAACAGTCACGCCATTGCAGCACAAGAGAGGGCAAAACATGTGGCATGTACAAACACCCCAAGATACCAAGCTAGGCTGACCCCAGGCCCTTTGCTTAGAGGGAAAGGCTCTATACCTCATCAGCAGTGCCCAGACAGGTTATGAAGGGAAGCTTTATTTTTGATGGGAACATATATCTGGGATCACTTATGTATACTAGCTGCAGATTAATATTGTTCCCTTCTCACTCATGCTCAGATAGGTAGATAAACACTATTATTCTCCTGTTAATGGTGGCAGCAGTTGGGCAAAAGGACGTGAAGGCCCATTTTTTGGATGTGCAGGACATCCACAGCTCCACTTGAGCTTGGTGAGGGCTTAGGTGCTCATCATCACAGATAACAAAGCCCTAATTCCCAAAGGCACCAGGATATGTAGGCACCTCACTCTTTTGGATTTCCAGAGGAGTTAGGTGCCTCAGTGTCTTTGGGGACCTGGGCCTGTGCAACTTGCCCAAGGCCTGGGATAGAACAAGGTGCAAAACCCAGATTACTCATGGCTGCGCCTTCACCACAAGCCTGTTCCTTGTTTTTTCTAGGACACATAAAATGTAGGATCCAGGTGCAATCCTGGATGTAGGTTACAAATGTAGGATGCAGGTTCTCCTGTGGCTCCTCGGGCTGTGCCTGCCTCCCCTCACTTGCCCATCCCTATCCCCTGCCTGGTCCCAGCCTCCCGACACTTAGAAAGGAAAAAAAAAGCCCCATACTCATTGGCTGCAGGACTGGCAATCAGGGCCTCTGGGTGCTCATGGCAGAGCCCTGCCCCCATGCAGTGTGGGGCAGTGGGAGGCAGCAGGGAAACCCCTGCGATGCAGGTGCAGCGCGGCTCGGCAGGATGCTGAGCGCTGTCTGGGAGATGGGGCCATTGGGGCTGAGCGCTGCTGGGCTCTGGCTGACACGTGGAACCGCCCCAGCTCCCAGGTGAACTGAACCGGGGGCTGGGGGCTTGTTCAGGTTCCCAGTTCAATTCCCCAGCTAACTGATTTTTTCCCCAGCACTCTGAATGCTTCCCTTAGCTCTTCCCAGGGGGCATGGCCCCCGGATGATGTGGGATGACAGCAGGCTGCCACTGCCAGCTGGTGATGGCAGTGGCTCTTGGCTATTTCCCCAGCTGGCAGCAGCAGCCTGCTGAAACCCTGTGCACATGTCCACGGGCTGCATCCCTCCCTGGGAAGAGCTGAGGGAATGATCAGGGAGCAAATCAGGAGCTCTGGGTGACAGGTGGAGCTGCCCCAGCTCCCAGACAGCATGCAGCACCCTGCCGAGCCACACTGCACGCATGCCATGGGGCAGCTGCCACATGGGTGCCAGGTAGGGGGTGATCCCTGCTGCCCCCAACTGCCTCATGCTTCATGGAGGGCTCTGCCACGAGCCATCAGAGGCTCTGATCACCACTGCTTTAGCCGGTGAGTACAGGGCTTTTTTTTTTTTAAGTGCCAGAAAGCTGGGCCAGGCAGGGGATGGGGATGGGCAGGGAAGCCATGGCGGCTTCTCCTGCGGCACCTCCAGGCTCTGTCCCAGCAGGGGGAGCCACGGGGGCTCTGCCCTGCTGCCACGTGCCCAGCTGGTGCGGGGACTGGGGGCGAGATGCAGGTGTAGCTTGCTCCAGGTGGCAGCAGAGCATAGGCCCTGCTCCCAGCACTGCCATACCCACATCCCGCACCCCCCGGCTCCCCTCCCTGATCAATGCGCCTCCCACCACTGGGGCAGCTTGTCCCACTCCCAGCCCCAGTCCCTCCCTCCCCACTTCCCCAACCCCAACCTACTTACCAGCTGGAGGCAGCTGTTTAGCTACCTGTTTAGTCTATGGTCGAATCTCTGAATCATAGATTTATAGATTCATAGATGTTAGGGTCAGAAGGGACCTCAATAAATCATCGAGTCTGACCCCCTGCATAGGCAGGAAAGAGTACTGGGTTTAGATGACCCCAGTTAGATGCCTATCTAACCTCCTCTTGAAGACCGCCAGGGTAGGGGAGAGCACCACAGGGTAGGGGAGACCCCCAAGGTAGGGGAGAATCGGCCAAATCTTTTTCCAAAAATTTTCCAAATTGATTCAGATGCTTGGGGTTTTTACTTGATCTCCTGATTCAATTTGGATTTGGAGATTCAATCCCTGAATCAGGCTGAATCTCCTCCGAATTGAATCAACCACCAAAGCTTTGCACAGCCCTGTCGAGCACCTCCTGGCCCTCCTGCAAGGGCTCTGACCTCCTGTGATTGCGGGGAGCATTATTTGCTCCTTTCGCAGATGCTGCCTTCTCCACAAGACTATTCTTATGAAATGATCTCGCTTGCTTACATCTTCCAGCAATAGACCTCTGTCTACAAATATCCGCTCACCTGATGCATACCAGAGGTGCATTCTGTCTCATGCTCCTGAAATTTAATTTTGATTTTAATAGAAATTTGTGGTTAAAAAAGCAACAAACTCCTTTCTTTCTTTTTTTGGGTGGAGAGACAAAATTTCAACTGACAACCAAAGTGGGTTTTTTTCAGTAATAAACTACTGACGTTGATTTGGTGCCTGTATATTCTGCAGCCCTTTATTATTCTATGTCTGATCTTTAGGAAGAAGAGCGGGCTTGAGGATTTCTCTTTTCCCCTTTCAATTAGATGCTTTCACATTGACAGGGCCTGAAAATAAATGTAAAGCGTCATGTTTTCCTCAAGAAAAACCAAACCAACGACCGATCAAAAGGAAGCTTTCCCTCTAGGACTATATCTTGCCCCAACATCTTTGTAATCCCAGAGAAACATCATACAATGTATGCAGAGAAAAGATATATTATACAAATACACACACCATATAAAAAATATATAATTCTCTTACTTTAGGGCAGATTATTTTAAATGTCCTATTGCATAGTTTCTCCTCCTTTCTCAGAAGCAGCTAGTCTTGGCCAAACCAGGGGTGGCTGGCTTGGGAGAAGCCAAAGACTGACTTTGTGGATGGGGTGTGAACTATTTGGTGCCTGGCATAGTGTCTCTGCATGTCTATGGCGTGCCAGTCATGACACTTAAGCTTTGGGGACTTCGCAAAGCAAAGAACAAGGAAATGCATCCTCTGTTTGGCACCTGGGACATGGGCCTCAAACAAAGCTACTTTCCTTCCAAGCAAGCCTCAAGTCAGGTGGTCGCTCACTGCTTTCCATGGCAGGGTCTTGATTATGCCATACGCTTGCATATAAGCAGTAGCGATTTGACAGTCATCCCCCGTGGGTGATCCATTCATCAGGGAGAGGGATTGTCTAACATTTGGAATACAATGGGGAGCCTTGCTTTGGGGAGACGCGCTGTCCAGTGATTAGAGCTAGAAGCTGCTGAGGTGGGAGTCCCAGGTTTCATTCCCAGCTTTTCCTGAGAAAAGCAAGGCACTGGATAATCTGCACCATTTCACTGAGCCTCGACTCAGAGTTCTGTAAAATGGACATAACAGCACCTACCTGAAAAGATGCTTGGAAACTTAACATTTGTTCCAAAAGCCAGTCTGCCAGTGACACTACGGAAGTGCTAAGCATTGTTATTCAAGGGTGCTAATGTGTTACTGCAGCAACAGAGAGCTCAGGCAATTGTGAATACAAAGCCAGATGGCTTGAAGACAAAGCACAAAGCCGGACAAGGCAAGGGAAGAAGAGGGAGTTCATTTGTCTTGTGGAGGAAACAACAGAAATGCTGATGAGAATGACTTTACTCACTATTTGTACAAGGCATTAAGTGGCATTAAGGAGAACCAACCAGGGGATGGGGAAGGGCGGATGCTTCAGGATTAATGCACAGTACAGCTGGTTGTAAAAAGCGATTATGACATTTTCTTGAAAACTGTGCCTGTGCTTTTTTTCTCCCCTTGTGCAAATTGGAAGCACAAGTTTCTGACCCAGTCTAACACACAATCATCCCTGAGGAGCTGATCTGAGCTGCTTCTTGCTGAAAGACCACAGCTATAAATCCAAGTCAGGAAATCTTTCTTCTAAAATACCACATTTGAACAGGAAGGACAGCATTAATACTTGGCATTATTGGCCCCAGGCTCTGAGGATATTTTATATACGTTAACAAGCTGATTTTACCATTCTCCCTTTCTGTGCTGTTATCCTCATTGTACAGATGGGCAAATGAAGCTACAGACCGGTCCAGTCAGAGCCAGTTGGTAGGAGAGTTAGACTATATTAACTCACTGCTCCGAGCACAATGCACAGTACTTCTGCTTTGCATTTTCCTGCCTTGAAGATATTTTTGTTTTAGGCTAAGTTCAGTAAAAACCCCAAATCAGGGAAACCTTGGAAAAGGGATAGATATAGAAAAGCAGAACAAATTTTTCAGCTTTGCAGGACGGCAGATTATTTGTGCTAGTTGCCAGCTTTACTGCAGCCTCACTCTTGGAGCAAAGAGGTCTGGGGGAGACTCAGATTTAACACACTCTGAGGAAAACAATATTTTGAAAATACTAATCAGACCCAAGTGTTATTCCTTGAAATATGGAGTTGCAATGTGTCAGAAGTAAATATCCCAAAAAAAGTCAGGAATAAAAAATAAATTGCCATCTGCACTCAGATGATTTGTTTATGTTGAATTGCTGTCTCTTGGCAACTAAGAGCTATGTGAGTCTCCATATGTATCTAGCTATTAACACATACCATGGCAACAGATTGGATGCACAGGATTGCTCTTGCACTGGGTTGTCTCTATTGGGGCGGAGAAGAAAGAGTTTGGGTTTGCTATGTATACATAGAAGAAGCCTGCATTTAGGCTGCTGGACACAGGCAGAGTTTGTGGTTCTCTCTGTCTAACTCCCAGCCCCTGTCTGTCTGAGGCTGTCTCTACCATGTACAATTTATGGACTTCAGGAGCTGGGCTGAAGGAGCATGGAAACTGGTGGCGTGGGACTGTCTTTATGCATCTTCAGCTAGTAGCTAGCTGGTGGCAGAATCCTTCCTCTACTTGTTATATCTGCAGGCAAAGTGGAAGGCTACTGGACCTCAAGAGAGGCTGTGAATTTGGATGCAAGGGTAGCTGCCAAACCTTGGGAGTATCCCCTAAGGTCCAGACTTAGAGTGTGGCTCCACTGCATGTTGTAGACCACAGATTCTCAACCATCGTGCTCAACCGGGGTGCCTTGGGAGCCTTTCAAGGGTGTCGCAGGGTGCCACGCAGTATTAGCACTCTTAGACATGCAGCCACGATGCACAAGATAAACCCATTAAAAGCATTCTGACCTGTGGTGGACTTCTTAGGTCCTTTGCAACAGATTCGTTGCTTCATTGTTTTCCTGTAGTCAAAAAACAAGGGAAAGCTAAGAGCTGGCTGTTTCCAAGAGGGACCTTGAGTCTAATGAGGTGGGCCTTGTTGAGTCTAAAAGGGTTGAGAACCACTACACTGCAAGACCCACTGCAGTGCAAATCCCTGAGCTAGCTTTAAATCGCTCAGGGCCTGGAAGTGGTCTAGCTGTAGCAGCATGGGGTTCGGTGAAAGCTCTTTACGGTGGCATGCAACAACACAGCTCGAATGTCACCAGAGTGGGTCTTCCCTAAATGCTGGCTCAGATAAGGGGGGTTAAAGAATGACATGTGAATGACGCTATGAAAGGCAGAGCTCAAATGAAAGACAGACCCGTCTGTTCAGACATGCACATCTTGAAGCTATCAGAGAGAGCAGGGCTTATATTCAAGTATGTGGTTCCAGACAATAATGTGGGGAGAAGGCCAGGAAGGGGATTTTACTCTGGGATTTTGCTTCCTGGCCATTTCTGAGCTTTGGGAATGGCGATTCAGTAAGACACTGGCCCATGGAAGCAAAGAGCTGCACAGAGGAGATCTAAAACCCCAGGTCTACTACAGCGTAGCAAGGGGTCGCTGCGGAGGAAAATGGAAAATCCAAGACGCTTCTATGGAAATGACGCTTACAGCTATGGGACCGAACAGGGAGTGCTGAGCAGATATCTCAAATTCTCCCAGAAAGCAGGTCCTTCAGAGGCAGATCACAGCCTATTACATGTTAGTGTACTTCTCTGTAATTTGCCATCATGCCTGGGGTAGAGGCATGGAAAGATCAGCTGCAGAAGTGACACTTCTTATCTAATCAAGGCAAGCGAGTTGATAGCCTCAGCGCTCTGTTAAAGAAGCTGAGGCAACACTTAAAAAACCCAAACCAAAACAACTTATATTTCTCCTCAACTGTTCATGTCAAGAAGCAAGAAAAAAAAAAAGAGGCACTTTTTATAACAACAGAATTAGTCCTTGTAGAACAATACACTTATTTAATAATTATAAGAGAGTGCAATAAAAAAGAATGGGATAATTATCCTTGGCACACGCTTGTACATATCTCAGACTCTTTTATGGCCTCCACCATCGTGGTTCTCTTAGCAGCTCAGAACCTTTTTATTGCATTTATCCAACCGACACCCACCTGGAGGAAGGATTATTATTCTATTTTTTCTCTGATGGACGCCAGAGACTGTGACAATGAATTCTTCAAGATTTAGTAAGTGAAACTGGTTCCTCAATCACATTGAAAATGAGAATTAGGGCCAGTTTTTCAAAGGTATTTAGGCCTCGAAAGATAAAGGTAGATGCGTAATGGAAATTTCTGCTGTGCCTAAGCACACACTTTGGCAGTCTTACCCACTTCAACAACTTTTAGAGATCCCATGACACGCATCTGCATCCTTAGGGGCCTAGATACCTTTGTGAACTTGGCCCTGGTTCCCTCAAACTTTTGGAGCTGGGGCTTCAGAGTACATGTAATAGTTTCCAATCATGGAGATGGTCTTTGGCTCTATGAAGAATTGAACCTCAATCACTCAGGTTCCAGGCTAGCACCGGACTCGCTGCCCAGCGGTACCTCCCCTTTGAATGTCATTTTCTCCTCATTATGCCCGTGTTGTATTGCTGCAGTCTCCCTCCCTCTGAGTCGTTTGCCTTGTGCAGCTCTCATCCCCTTCCCTCTGCCTTTCCCACTTTGTCTCAGTGTCTTGTCTCTGTCACAAATGCTACAGCAGACAACACTGGAGACAAATCGATGGCAATTGAAAGGGTCTCTAAGCTATTCAGCTGGGTTTTATTTCATCATTATGACAATTATTTGTGCATTTCATCATCTGGAAGGCTTTTGCAGCTGCCGAGTGCTTTAACTGATGAAGAAAGTTCTCTAGAGTGCAATGCCAGAAATTAGATTTGAGATGTAAAAGTGGTTAGATTTGATTGTAATCAACTATTAATGAATGAAAGCATGAAGCCTCGCGGATAATGGGCTTGCATTATGTTCTGAAGGTCATGACTTTAAATCCTTCAAACGCAGTTCTTTGCTATTAACAGGGGGTGGTTAATAAGAACGGAGATCCCAAATTTCAGACTCCAAGCCAGATTTCTCAAGTATGGGGGAGTTAAACCTTTACTGTAACTCAGTGGTGAGATACTTAAATGAAAGCAGATTGCCGCTGAAGAAGCTGAGTGCTGGAAGGGCCCTCAGGAGGTCACATCTAGTCCAATCCCCTGCTCAAAGCAGGACCGGCCCCAACTAGATCATCCCAGCCAAGGCTTTGTCTGGCCAGGTCTTAAAAACCGGTATGGATGGAGAGTCCACAACCCTTCTGGGTAACCTGTTCCAGTGTTTTACTACCCTCCTAGTGAGAAAGTTTTTCCTAAGATCCAACCTAATAGGAACCCTTACTGCAACTTGAAACCCTTGCTCCTTTTTCTGTCATCTGCTAGGACTGAGACCAGTCATCCTCTTCGGCACCACCTTACAGGTAGTTGAAGGCTGCTATCAAATCTCCTCTCAGCCTTCTCTTCTCCAGACTAAATAAGCCCAGTTCCCCCATCCTGTCCTCAGAAGTCATGTGCCCCAGCCCCCAGCAATGTTAGAAATGAAGATACGGCAGCCGGGGCATGAATATCTGAGCAATCAAGGTCCCTGGAGAGTTTCTTCTCTGTCTGCTGGCATGTGTGAAAACCCGTGACAGTATTCTCACAGCTCTCGTGACCTGTGCTAACAGTAATATGTACTCCTAGATGCTTAAGAACGTCCCATTCTGCCTAGGAAAACTTTCACAATCTTTGCTCTCTCCTATGCCCAATGAAGGGTCAGTGTGTCCGAAAGCTTGCAAATAAATACAGTAATTTGTTTGCAAATATCTAATTGCTCTAATAAAAAAAACACCACCTTGTCCACGAGTTTTGACTCCCAGGAGACTGAATTTACCGGTGATGCTGAAGGACCTGCAGGTCACACTGAGGAACTGGGCGCCTTTGCTGCCACGTCTGTTTTGAAAAATCTCCTTTCCCTAAACCCGGCGGAAAACTGGATGGCGGGGACCAAATTTTTCGAAGTGGCCAATTATTTTGGATGCCCCCATTTTAGGACAGCATGGGCCCAATTTGCTGAGGTAGCGCTGGCTAAGCTCACCTGGAGTCACGGGCCTGTGGCAAACAGAGCCACAGAGTGTTCGAGCGGCATGTCTACGGATTGGGCTTTGGAGGAAGAAAGCGCGGTACAGCCTGGCTCGTTGCTGATGGAGGGATCGAAACCCTGCTGCCGATTTGAAAGATAACGAGGTAGAATCAGAAAATTCAGGTCGTGTACGCTGAAAAATTCCTACACAGCAAGGTTCATTAGATGGTCAAATATTCTCATCAGGGCAGTGCTGGGAGCCTTGTTGCCTTGAGTCTTTATAGCTAGATTTGAATTCAGGCATTACAGAGGCTTTAGAGGAATAATTATCAGTCTGGATTAGCTGCAAGGTGCTGATAAGGTTTCTTGGTGCCGTTGGGCGGAGGCACACAGCTGGCAACACGCATCTCCTGCGTGTTTCCACATAAACCTCTATTTTCCCTCTTGCTGTGAGTCAGTCTCACACAGAAAGGAAATACATTGCCTACTTTGCATTTTAGAAGGGAAAAATAAACCCCTGTCAATCTAAAACTGAATCTAGCAGCGGGGAGCATGGGAGTTTTTGCACGCTGGGAGCATTGGGATTAGGCTGCTGATGTTTCCAGGGAGTTGGCCCTGGAGCGGCTACCTGTTGGGCTGCTAGGATTCGACATGGAAAAGGAGGGGAATTGAGGACAAAGAGCCCCTCCTTTTTGTTACAGGACCTGCTGCTGGAGAAAATTTCAGTGTAAACCCCTTTCCCTGTTTCCCCTTCTGCAAATGGATGCTTCACCTCTCCTCCTTTCCGCTGACCTGTTTCCAACAAAACGAGATGCTTGTATTATGCTAGCGGGGACCACCTTTTTGGGCAAGCATGCCACAGATTAATCCTGAGTCCCCCCCACGTGCCACCTGACCCCTTTTCCTTGCCTCTATTTGCTGCTTGGCTTTCTGCGCCCTCCCCAGTCTGCTACGTGTCTCACGCGGAGGCTGCCCGTGCCACTCGAGCAACACACTGGCCACCCCTGTATTAAGCGCTCATGCCTGCAAGCACCTGAGTCCCCGCAGCTCTCACTGACTGCACTATGAGGGGAAGGCTCTCAGCATATAAGACAAGTGCATCTCACAGTATCATATGCTGGAAAAAGAGACCAAAAACTAGGCTGTCTTGGAGGTTGCATGCATTGTGGTGCAGGTAGCCAAGGAGCTCTGCAAGGGGAGACATCCAGTCATCAAGGGAGGGAGAGGGGAATGAATGAGACTGTAAGCTCTGTACGGCACGGGCTGTCTTTTGCACCTTTTGTACAGTGCCCAGTCTGGCGCGGGGACTGCTGCACACCTGGGTTTTATGGCTACCACTCCAGCGCGCTGATCACGACAGTGTAGCAATGCAGGACCTGGAATATGCATGAGACAGGAGTAAAATCTAACCAAGGAAAAGAAAACCTAAAGGGGCTTGAGCTGCACCACACTCCCAGGAAGGAGTTGGGGGTGCAGAGACAAGCACTGCAGCTTTAAAACAGCTCGGACAGGAGGAGAAGGCAGCCAGCCATGCCCTGGGCTTCCCCGAAGCCTTGCACACAGCGGGCCAAATTCTCCTCTCGGTGCCATTGCTGGGGTTCCCTTGCAGCTACTGAGACAGCAGCAGCGAAACGAAGTGGAGCTTGGCTAAGTCTGCGACTCAAAAGCTGAGCCACCCATCCATGACAACAGGCACATTTCCTTGGAACCGTTTCGCTTCTGGGAGGCAAGGGAGAGAGTTTCTCTTTCCTCCGCTTCACAGAAGACCAGGGTCACAGATGAGACGTTCCTGGGGTATATTTGTCCTCCTGCTTCTCCTGAATTCGTTCGGACACACTGCTCTCCCGGCCAGCCAGAGAGGTTCAAGACAACCCACAGGTGGGAACACAGAGGACGCAGCCTGTTTCTCCCCGCTGTTTCCCCTGAAAAGGTTTTAGGAGTCCAAGCTGAGCAGCGGGAAAAAACAACTGATGGCGCTATCGTAGCAGAAGAGCTACGTTCTGGGCAGGTGAATAGGCTGGAGGCAGCAGTCTGGCGCAGCGCTGCACAGATGGCGTGACTACTCTTCACGTGCCTTTCCGAGGACCGCTTCCAAATAGGAGAGAACTATGCGTATTGCAATGAAGAGA
>JAGPOW010001890.1:3317911-3330817 GCA_030014935.1 Caiman crocodilus | reverse complement strand
GGCTTCCCAGAGTGCAGCATTGCAAAGCCAGGTGTCAGGCGGGTGAACTTTACCCTCCATTTCTGTCATAGTTAAGGCAGGCTATTTAACGTATTAAATTTAATCCAAGGTATTAAAGTCTTGCCTAAGCGTTCCAGCCTGGACCAAGCATTACCCCCAAGATCACACAAGGGTTGGGTGGAGTGAAATTTGGACCCTTGCACCCCTAAACTGCAGCTCAGTGTCATAACCATCAAGTTGCCTTTTCCTCTCTCATTTTCTTCCCTTTTGCATATCAACTGGTGCTTTACATTGTTCAATGCATCTGGGAAAGATCACATAGCCTGTGTCCAAGCCAATGCAGCACTCTTTTTCTACAACTTCCCCTGTAGCATCTGCAAAGCTGTATGATATTTTATACTGTAATACTGGAGTTGCTATGTAGTACTGAAAGCAGGGTGGAGATGCACCTTGTAGACTAGCTGAATCGGAGAAAGACGCATAAACTATAACACAACATTTTTATCATTACCGTTCCTTGTTAGACTCAAGGAACCCTTTGTTAGACTCAAGGCGCCCTTGGAAAAGGTCAGCTCTTGGTTTTCACTCATTTTTGACTGCAGAAAAATAACAGAGCAATTCTTCTGTTGCAAAGAGCTCAGCAAGCTCACAACAGGTTTTAACACTCTGGACTCCCATCTGGACTCACAACAGGTTTTAACACTCTGGACTCCCATCTGAAATCTCTGGGTTTCTCTTGTGAATCCCTCCTGCACCTCTAATGGTGCTGACGCTACCTGGCACCCTTGCAAGGATCTCAAGGCACCCCAGGGTGCTATATCACCCTAGTTGAGAATCACTGCCTTCGAGTATGTGCAGGATTCAGTCTCGGGAGCAAAACCATGTTGTTTCTTGTGTAAAGGAAGGTTTTTCTGTTGAGCCGTGGCAAGTAGCAAAGCTTAATATTGCTAAAAAGAATCAGTTCTTGAGGCCAAGTTGCTCCCTGGGACCTGGCGTGTTGGCCGAGATTGTGGAGAAGGAGATTATCTGAAGGCTGTTGTGACCATCTCTGCTCAGGACCTGACATGTGCAGTGGTGATAAACAAGCTGTTGCAGCAGAGCCAGACTCTGCATCACTGACTTCTTTTCCAAGTGGAAGCTAACCTGCAAGGCACCAACGCTCGTTCCTGCTACAGAGACCGAGTGAGGAAGAATGTCCTTTTTCCTTCCACATTATTTATCCTTGGCCTCTGACAAGCCTCATCTCACAGTCATTGAAGGATGGAATAGAAGGGCTGGGAAGGGCCCTCAGGACGTCGCCTAATTCAACCCCCTGCTCAAAGCAGGACTGTTCTTTCTTTTCTACAATTGAAGTAGTTTATTATTTATTGTTGTAATTATTTTCATAAAGCAAACAAAAATCCATTTTAAATATAGACTTTTTTCCCATTCCCCCCTTGGCTTTATTCTAAAAGAATTAAAAAAAAAACCCACCAAAAGGAACCCGAACAACAACCACCAGGAAAAACTAAACGCTAGGCTCATAGAATAGCACCCCGCCGGAGTCTACAACCTGCAAAGAGGTGGTAATGTAGATTAAAAAAAAACCCCACTATGCATTTAAGTGAGGCAGAGTCAGCCATTCAGAGAGTTGAAGCAATTATTGTTTGCGGTTTAGCGTCATGCTAAACCCAGGCACGTTGCTCGTCCAGCAGGGCAATCCCACTCTACAAATTAATACTGTGGGATTAGGCTCAATACAGCCTCTCTCTTTGTATGGTGAAAGAACCAGCTGCTGCTTGGCTTGGGCTTGCTAAAACAAGAAAATTAAGGAACTGATTCAGGATATGAATTAATGCCAATGAGTAAACCATTCTGGGTGCAATTATATACACACACTAATGAAGGGAAAAGGAAGTTAAAGAAGAAACAACGAAAGATCATGTAGATAAAAGAGGCGGAGGTGTAGCTGTCTCTGTCAAGGAAAATTATGCGTCCCTGCAAGCCGACATTGGCATCCAGGGTGGACAACTGGAGACACTCTGGGTTAAAATCCATGGCAAACAAGGCACAGGGGACACAATGGTGGGAGTCTAATACAGACCTCCGAACCAGGATCAAGAGCTCAACCAGGAATTTGGCAGGGAACTGGCTGAAGCTTCACCCTCCCGGTGCAAGGTTGTCAACGGGAGGCATCAACTACCCAGACATCTTGTGGGAAGAGCGCTCGGCCAAATCCAAACGGTCGCAAAGCTTCCTCGTGTGCATGGACAAGCTCTATCTGACTCAAGTCTATGGACTTACAAGAGGCAAAGCACTGCTCGACCTGGTACTGGCTAAAGGGGATGATCTTATCAGCAACCTAATGATCGAAGGGAAGCTGGGAGACAGCAACCATGAGCTGATCACCTCCTCCATTCGCCGTAAAGCAGGCGAACAGTCAACAGTGTCAGTCAACAGTGCAGAAGTCCTCGACTTCAGGAAAGCTGACTTGGACAAGCTCAGGAGGCTTGTTGGCAAGGCCCTAAGGGACTACGACCCCAAGGGAAAGGGAGTTCAGGATGAGTGGTTGCCCCTCAAGGGAGCGATCCTGAAAGCACAAGCAATGTCTATCCATCTCAGAGGAAAGGAAGCAAAAGGGCACAACAGCCTCCCTGGCTCTCCAAGGAACTAGTGGACCTCCTGCATCTAAAAAGAAAGACTTATAAAAGATGGAGAACTGGATCCACCTCAAAGGAAGAGTAGTCTGCACTGGTCTGGACCTGCAGGGAGCGAATCAAGAAAGCCAAGGCTGCAACTGAACTCCAACTGGCTACACATATCAAAGACAATAAAAAGTTCTTTTTTAGATATGTGGGGAGCCGGGGGAAAAGCAAGGGCAGCATTGGACCCGTGCTAAACCAGTAAACCAGATGGGACAACTGACAACCAATGCCCAGGAAAAAAACAACCTGCTTAATGGGTATTTTGCATCAGTTTTTCACCAGTCCCAAGGGATGGTCCTGCTCAATACGGTACGGGATGGCCAAGGTGAGAGAGAATTGCTACCCTTCATCAGTGTAAACCATGTGAAGGAACACCTTGAGAGGCTGGACACCTTCAAGTCAGATGGCCTTGATGGTCTACATCCCAGGGTACTCAAGGAGCTGGCGAGCATCATAGCCCAGCCTCTGACATGGATCTTTGAGAACTCCTGACGCTCTGGTGAAGCACCCACAGATTGGAAGAAGGCCAATGTGGTGCCTATCTTCAAGAAAGGGAAGAAAGTAGATCTGGGGTAACTATAGGCCCATCAACCTGACCTTCATCCTGGGGAAGATCTTGGAAAAAATGATCAAAGAGACCATTCTTGACAAACTGGCTGATGGCAACATCCTGAGAGACAGCCAGCACGGGTTTGTTGCGGGCAGGTCTTGCCTGACCAATCTCATCTCCTTCTCTGACTAGGTGATGTTTCACCTGGACACGGGAGAAGAGATTGACGTCATAGATCTTGATTTTAAAAAAGCCTTCGATCTGGTGTCCTATGATCATCCACTGGAAAAATTGGCTAACTGTGGCCTCGGCTGCATCACAGTCTGACGGCTGGGGAATTGGCTCTGAGATCAGACCCAGAGAGTGGTAGTCGATGGAAATAAATCATCACGGCACTCCATGACCAGTGGGGTCCCCCAAGGCACCGTCCTTGGGCCTATCCTTTTCAACATCTTTATTAATGATGTGGACATTGGTGTCAGAAGCGGACTGGCCAAGTTCACCAGTGACACTAAACTTTGGGGTAAAGCGTCCACACCTGAGGACGGGATGGTAACCCAGGCCGACTTAGACAGACTCAGAAAATGGGTGGCTGAACACCTGGTGGTGTTCAACACCAAAAAATGCAAGCAAGGTACTCCACCTTGGGGAAAAAAATCCTGCAGCATGCTTATAGGCTCGGCAGTGCTACGCTTGCTAGCACCATGGCCGAAAGGGACTTGGGGGTCATGATTCACCACCAGATGAATATAAGCCACCAATGGGATGTCGCAGCTGATGAGGCAAGCAAAACTCTGGCTTGCATCCATAGATGCTTCTCAAGCAAATCCCGGGACATCATCCTCTCCTTGTACTCGGCCTTGGTGAGGCTGCAGCTGGAGTACTACATCCAGTTTTGGGCTCCGCAATTCAAAAAGGATGTGGAGAAGCTTGAGAGAGTCCAGAGGAGAGCCACACGCATGATCAGAGGGCAGGAGAACAGGCCTTATGAAGACAGGCTGAGACCTATGGGACTCTTCAGCCTGGAAAAGCGCAGGCTCAGAGGGGACCTGGTGGCGGCCTATAAGTATACATCAGGATCTGGGGGAAGGCCTGTTCACCAGAGCACCCCAAAGGATGACAAGGTCAAACGTTCCCAAACTTCTCCAAGACCATTTCAGGCTGGACGTAAGGAAGAAGCTCTTTCCTGTCCAAGCCCCCACGGCCTAGAACAGACCACCTCCGGAGGTGGTGCAAGCACCTACTCTGGACTCCTTTAAGAGACATTCAGATGTTTATGTTGCTGGGACCCTTTGACCCCAGCTGACTTTCTCTCCCTGGAGCAAGGGGCTGGACTTGGTGATTGTCTGAGGTCCCTTCCAGCCCTAATGTCTATGAAATCTATGAAAGGCAGCAGGGTCAGACTATTTCACCTCCAACACAAGCCTACAGCATGAATCCACTAAGTAAAAGCATGTGACTATTACTTACATGCTCCTAGGGACATCTCAGCAGTTGTCAGGGAGCAACAGAGATCTTGCCTTCCAAGTACAGCTACTGCAATTACTGCTATTTCCACTGCTCTTTCAGGGAGGGTGGATGCCACAGCGGTTTGAGCTGTGTGATGAACTTGGCCAGTGGCGCCAATCAAGACCAAATTTTATGATATGGGTACTTGTCCACCTGGACCTGGATTAAGAGGTTATTATACAGAAGTCCCTCAACAGTGCTTGGATGTAGTGCCGGGTGCCAGGTTTGACAAATGTCACCTCTCCAATTCCACAACTAGTCTTGTTTTGTCACCTTCATTCCTCACCCCAAATTCTGCACAGACCTGCTGCAGAGCACATTTCAGTCCCCAAGCCGGCTAGAGCTAGAGAGGCATTTTAACTGGCTAAGCGTCAACTAAAGAGCCTTCCCAAAATGGGGAAAGCTATTGGAAGAGGGGGTTGAGAAAGACACTGGAGAAAAATCAACCATAGCTAAACTGAGAAACAACCAAGTTGCTGCAGGCAAATCCGTAACTGTAGAAGTCAGGATGTCTAATATCACACTGCTCCATAGGGCTGTGTGTATAGGATACAAAACATGCATATAAGCTGTGTGGTGGGGCCTACCTCAACCCCCTCCCCGCCTAGTACTTCAGGGTTTATTATAACATATAGGAGCCGAGGCCTTCTGACTTTGCTCTCATTGAGAAGTTATTTACTGTATTAACTGACCCACTGATTAGAAGCGCAGAACCTGGGTCTCTTCATTTCCACATGGTGTTTCTACATTTTTCAAGCCCTGACCTCTCTCTTTCTCTCTCTCTGTTGCAGGTACATGGCTATTATCCACCCATTGCAACCCAGGCTGTCGGCCACAGCCACCAAGGTGGTCATTGGCATCATTTGGTTCTTGGCTTTACTGCTGGCGTTCCCGCAAGGCTACTACTCAATGACGGCAGAGCTGCCCAGCAGGGTGGTATGTTTGGTGGATTGGCCAGTGCTTGAAACCAAGGTGTACGAAAAAACGTGAGTCTTCTCTTTGACAGAGATGGGAAAGAACAAAAAGGATGTAAAATGGTATGACACCCCAAAGCAGAGAAGTAGGTGGGGAAGGACTCAAGATACCTTACAACTGGTATCTGTTGGTAGGGAATACCTCCGTCTGATCCCAAGTAATGCCCCCTGCCCGTTCCATGCTACCCTGTCCCATAGACTCTTTATGTTCCAGGGTATGAGGGAAAATTCTTCCAGCTCACAAGGCATGTCACCCCTGTACCCAGAAAACAACTTCATCATCGCAGTAATATTTAATATAGCAGCTCGAAAGGCCACAGAAACCTTTTCCACTACACATTTTGCCCAGTTCTACCATTTAACTTCTATTTTCAGTTAGGGAAGAATAATCTACTAAGGTACAAGCAAATATAAACCAAAAAACCCCAACAGTTTAAGAGCCAGCCTCTGAAGAACTTGCTCACATTGAATAGTGCTTTACCAATAAGCCAGCTCATTTATTTCACCTGTATAGAGAGGGCCCTAGGTACCAAACCCCACTGCATATCATCTTGCAATGCAGGTAAAATACAAGTTAAATTGGATCTGTTATGACGGATGATCAAAATACTCCACCCAAGTCAATGTTCTGCCTGGCTGCATTCTGTTCTCCAAAGCTAGCTCTTGATGGAAATGTCATGGAGGAATGAGAGAACATGATAATCAGTTTGCATTGATGCAGATGGCTTTTGCAGTACTCTTATTATGTATGCATGCATCTAAATACGGCTTTATTTCAGATGGCAACTTCCATACAAACTGTACTTCATACAGCAAATGCAATCCGCAGGAAAATGGGAAAAATCGAGACACAGCAGAAAGACTTGGACAAAACAGGGGGAAATTCAGAGTTGAGCAACAAAAATGATCGAGGGACTAGACTGATGAGGGAAAGATCAGAGGATACACTGCTGAGGTCATGAGTGCAGTAGTTTGAGGACCACTTCCAGGGAACACCAAAATGAGAGAGAAACGGTTTAGAGGTGGGCTAGGGCAAAGAATCTGGGGACAACGACATTAAGTTAGGCCAAATAAATATTGGTATTAAGGTTGGCTGCTAAGAACTATTCCATAGTCATAAGGCATATTAGATTATGAAAAACCCTTCAAGGGATCAAGGGAAGCCCATACAAATCAGGCAAAGCATGTAAGACTACTATGTATACAGAGAGTGGTTCTGCATGGAGGGATGGCTCCTTCCAGCTCTTATCTCAATGGGCCTATGATTATATGGTAATACTATTTCTCCTATGTGCTCGAAGCTCTTAGGTCTTACACTTCAGAGACACCACCTTGAAGTACATGGACTCTTCCCAGCTGCTATTTTGGCAGTTCAGCCTTGCTGAGCAGGCCTCAGGATGGGTTGAACCTAAGAAATTCATATCCATTGGATACATGAAGGAAGACAGGCCTGGTGTATAGTAAAAAGGCTCTGTTGAACCAGATAGGGATAAAACCAATAGGGATACTTTACAAACTACACTGAAAATCCTGTAGCATCCTGCAAAAAATAAAAGCCTCTCTGAGCGTTTTGAAACATCCTGTAGAGTTCACAGTAGTGGTATGATCCTCTGTAAAATCATATGGGGTAGTTTGCAAGCACAGAGGGAGGAGACTACTTCATATGGCAAATTCTGTAGGAATTTTTGCACAGATTTTCTATTTGCAAACAATTGACTCAGCCCTAATTACTACAAATCTGTCCTTTGGCACCTGGCTTACTCACTTTTGGGCAGCTGTCTTGTGAGATCCAACATGGCTCCTCGCTTCTCACCAAAGTCACTTGCAGGTCATCATTCATGCTCATTAAGCCCTTAACGTTAGACAGTCGGGTGTTCTTCACACACACGTGTGATACAGAAACCAGAGCAGAATTGGCAGATGACTGGTCTGGTAGGAGTTTTCCTAGTTTGAATACATTTTCCTCCCACTGAGGTTTCATTTAATAATTTCTGGCATTTCAAAAGGTTCTGGATGGTCCCACTGCTTTTGACAGCACAACAGCCTTCTGTGCTTTCCACTTTGATGTCTGGGAGGCTGGCTGTATCTGTTCCTTTTTAAAGCAGCTTGTCGTATGGCAAGTTAAATGTCATGAGTTAAAAAAGACATTAGTGATCTAAAATCCTGTGGAATGATCAATTAAGGCCTGGCCCAGGAGTCTCATTATCAAACTACACGATGCGCTGGAGCCAAAGCAAAAATATTCTGCAAGAGCCATTTGAAGGATCCCACAGTGCAAAACAGGTAATGGCCCAGAATTCACATGAGAGATGGTTTAGTCAATTAACTGTGACAGGGGAATGGCAAAACATTAAGAGATATTCTTTATTGTTTGCATACTTGGAGAGACAGGCATGGTCTGGAGAGCTTGTCACCTAAATACACAGTGGACAAGACGCCTGCTTCAGGTTATGCTGCACATCAGTGGCAGAGCAGAGCCTAGGAATCAGGTTGCCTGACATCCAGTCCAGCACCTTGAGCCACAGTCTTACGCAGCATTACTTACTGACTCCTTTGAGGAACTTCAAGGTTGTGCATGTTAAGTTGACAGCCTGATAGAACCAGACACCTACCTATTAGGGCTACTGCTTAGATGCAAGTGCATGTACAATTTCTTACGTGCTCTAATTCATGGATTTGAACCAAGTGAGAAATCTCAGGAATTCACAATACATTTGGATGGACTGTCTTGGATGGCTGGAAGTGTGCCTTGGAGGCTAGATTGTCTTGGAGGCTGGAAGTGACTCAAATAACATAACCCTTGCTATCAGTATGACTTTTTGTGCATCCTTCCTTGTCTAAAAGCTGCAAACAAGCAAAACAATAGGTGAATTTCTCCGGTTAGGGAGACAGGAAGAGAATCAAAGCTTCAGTCTTTGAGTGGCAGGCACTAGGAAACACTTTCTCTTGTCATGGTTTCATAGAAAGTTAGGGTTGGAAGGGACCTCAGGAGGTCATCTAGCCCTCTGTTCAAAGCAGGGCCATCCCCAACTAGATCATCCTGTTCCAGTGTTTTACTACCCTCCTAGTGAGACAATTCTTCCTAATACCTAACCTAAACTTCTCTTGCTCCAACTCGAGACCATTGCTCCTGGTTCTGTCATCTGCCACCACTGAGAACAGTCTAGCTCTATGAAGGCTCCATGTAGGCTCAATGTATCCTAGGTATTTCATCTTCTAATCACATTTTGTTAGGTACAGTGACATTGCCACTATAATAGGAACCTAGGGAATGCTTATAAAAAAATTTGAGTTGCAAGCAAGATACTAAAGAAGAGAGATTGTTTATTAAGCCTTCCATGGTACTATTACCTTCTGCTACAAGGAAAGTGCAGTAAGACGCTAAGAACAGCTGTAACGTGCTTTGGGCTCTGTCTCCTGCAGCAGGGCTGCTTTGCTTAAAGCACAACCAGCTGTCAGTAGAGGCATCACTTTTGTTACTATGAATTATATTTGGTATTCCCAGAAACCCCAGTCTCGGGTCAGGACCCAGCCATGCTAGGTGCTGTACAAATACCACAAAAGGACAATCCCTACCTCAGAGGGCTTACAGTAAAAAATGTAGGACGAGGGAAAAGAGAAGGATACACAGAGATGAATGAGATGGCAAGGAAACGATGAGATGATGTAAGTCAGTATGTTATATAGTGCTATATAACGAGTACTGTATAGTGTCATGGCATTTAAGAGTCTCTATACTAATACTAGGAGCATGGGGAAGAAGCAGGAGGTACTCGCACTCCTGCTTGCAAACAAAAACGTCAACCTGGTTGGGCTAACTGAAATCTGGTGGGACCCTACCCATGATTGGGCAGTAGGCATTGAGGGATGTAAGCTGTACAAGTGGGATAAGGTAGGGGGAAAAAAGGTGGGGGT
Organism: Caiman crocodilus; assembly: GCA_030014935.1. Lineage (NCBI taxonomy): Eukaryota > Metazoa > Chordata > Crocodylia > Alligatoridae > Caiman > Caiman crocodilus. The sequence goes on along the minus strand of JAGPOW010001890.1, from coordinate 3,321,185 downwards.
GTTGCTTTCTATGTTAAGGAGCAATATTCATCTTCTATAATCAAGATGAGACCAGAGGAGGAGCAAGTAGAGGTATTGTGGGTCAGAATACAAGGGGGCTGGGACTTGGTAGTGGAGGTCTGCTACAGACTGTCACACCAGGAGGATGATCTAGACCTAAAATTTGCAAGGCAGCTCTCAGCGGTGTACGGTCAAGAGATATGGTTGTCATGGGTGACCTAAACTACCCTGACATCTCCTGGGAGGAGCAGTCAGCCAGGTCTAACCATTCACATAGATTTTTAACCTGCATACAGGGCCTTCACCTAACCCAGGAGGTATACAGTCCCGCAAGAGGAAACACCTTACTGGACTTGGTGTTGGCTACAGGGGATGACCTGGTGGGGGATCTGCAGGTACAAGGTAACTTAGGGGATAGTGACCATCAATTGATCGAATTTACCATCTGGTGAAGGGTGGGAAAGATAACCAACAGGGCAGAAGTGCTAGACTTCAGAAAGGCCAACTTCAACATGCTCAGGGATTAGTTAGCGAGGCACTGATGATCAGGGGCATTGGTGAGATGGGGAGTCCAGGAAGGGTGGTCGTTCCTAAAAGGAGCGATCCTTCAGGTGCTGAAGAAGACAATCCTATGGTGCATGAAATGGGGAAAAAGGGCCAAGAAACCCTCTTGGCTGAAAAAGGAAATCCAGAAAAGCCTAGGGGCAAAAAAAAGAGGCATACAGGCTGTGGAAGCAGGGGGTAGCTACCAAGGAGGAGTACACCTACTTGGCTCACCCTTGCAGGGAGCCAGTTAGAAAAGCCAAAGCTGCAATGGAACTAGGCTGGCAACAAAAATTAAAGACAACAAAAAGTCCTTCTACAGGTATATAGGGAGCAAAAAGAAGGTGCAGGGTAACATAAGACACCTACAAGGCAGACTAGGGCAACTGGTGACTGGTAAGAGGGACAAAGATAAACTCTTTCATGAGTTTTTTGCGTCTGTATTCCTGAATATGGACTAGGATAAATCTCCCAGTTGGATTATAGATGAGCACAGGAAGGAAACCAGACGACCAACTGTTAGCACCACCTTAGTGAAGAGACACTTGGAGGGGCTGGATGCGTTTAAGTCAGTTGGACTGGATGATCTTCATCCAAGGGTACTGAAGGAATTGGCCCGTCATAGTGGAGCCACTGTCACGGCTGCTTGAGCACCCATGGTGCTCAGGTCAGGTCCCAGAGGACTGGAAAAGGGCTAGTGCGGTCTCTATTTTCAAGACAGGGAGGAAGGAGGATCCGGGTAACTATAGGCCAGTTACCCTCACCACTATCTTTGGGAAAACCTTTGAAAACTTTATTAAGGATCACATTTGTGGGAGTCCAGCAGGAAAAATAATGCTGAAGGGCAACCAGCATTAGAGCCTGCCTCACTAACCTTGTTTCTTTTTATGAACAGGTCTCAAAACGCTTAGATGCAGGGGATGAGGTAGATGTCATCTACCTAGATTTTAAGGAAGCCTTTGATATGGTATCTCATCCTAGTCTCATAAATAAACTGAGCGACTATGACATAGATGATTATACGGTCAGGTGGATGGCAAATTGGCTAATGGGACACACCCAGAAAGTGGTGGTGGATGGGTTGGCATTGACCTGGAAAGATGTGGGCAGTGAAATTCCCCAAGGTTCGGGCTTGGCCCAGTGCTGTTCAATGTCTTCATCGGTGACTTGGATGAGGATGTGGAGAGCGCTCTGTCCAAATGTGCAGATGATATCAAATTATGGGGTAAAGAAACACATTAGTGAGCAGGGAACGAATCCATGAAGATCTGGACAGGTTGGAGAAGTGGGCAGAACAGATTAGGATGCAGTTCAACAAGGACAAATACGTGCTGCACCTAGGGAGAAGGAATCACCAGCACGCTTGCAGGCTGGGGGATGACCCTCTCAGCAGCACTGTAACAGAAAGGGATCTCAGAGACATAGCTGACTCCCAAGTTGAACGTGAGTCGTCAAGGTGATGAAGTGATCTGTAAAGCTAACTGCACTTCACCATGCATTAGTAGGTGCATCACAAACAGGCCCAGGGAGATGATACTTCCCCTCTATGCAGCAGTGGTGAGGCTGCAGCTGGAGTACTGCATCCAGTGTCGGGTACCACACTTCAAGAGGGATGTGGATAACCTTGAGAGGGCTCAGAAGAGAGCCATTCATGTGGATAGGGGCTTGCAGGTCAGATCCCTTGAGGGATCTCTGCAAGAGAAAGCAGAGAGGTGATCTTGTGGCCATCGACAAATTTATCGGGGAGGGGAAGCAAGGGATAGGAGATGCTCTGTTTCCCAGGGCACCCCTTGGAGTAACGAGAAATAATGGCCACAAACTGCCAAGAGAGCAGATTCAGGTTAGATATCAGGAAGAACTTCTTCATGGTAAGGGTCGCCTGCTTGGGCCTGAGCCCACAGCACATTGAGCTGGGTCAGAGCACCTGGCTGGGGGTCAGCCTGCGAGCCTAGGGCTGCTCCGACCCAGCTCAGCGTGCTGCGCAGGGGCTGTCTGGGGCACGAGGGCAGTAGCCAGCAGGCAGCCCCTGCACTGAAGCACCCTCATACCCCGACCAGCCCCAGCAGCATCTACATGTGTAATGCAGCAGTGTAAATAACTTGGCTGTAGGACAGTACTTATGCCTGGCACTGCTATCCTATAGCAGAGTTAATTGGTTTACTCTATCCTAATAGCCCCACATATGTAGCTGGTGGCACTTTACTGCGGAGCTACTTAATCAGCTCAGCAGTCAACATCTCGTGCAGATGGGCCAAGCGCGAGAGAAATCAAGTGCCATTGAGAGCCGAGGTCCTGATTTTTAATGGGATCATACAGCACCCCCAACCTAAACAAACAGCGGCCCGGGCAGGGGGTGGTGGCGGGAGCTTCTCCTGCCATAGCTGGCACTAAAGTTCCTCATGGGGAATTGTGGAGATCAGTCTGTGATCGAGGACTCACTTGTTGCTGGGGAAAGGAAACCACTAAAAGCAAAGTTCAGTGCCTTGTGACCCATCTCTGTCCTCACCTCCAGCCTGTCGCACGCGTTCAGTGCCGACTTCAGTGGGATGCAGCGCAGAGCCAGTTCATTACTTTGTTCGTGAGTACATGCCATCATCTAATTAAGCCAATCGGGTTTCAGAATTGAGCAGGTCATTAGTCCGAATCTTCAGACTTGGCTCAGAGGCAGAGCACAGATCCGATACTTGTTAACAGCCCGGGGCTGTAATCACCACATCAGTGAGCAAATTAT
>JAGPOW010001890.1:3296524-3314360 GCA_030014935.1 Caiman crocodilus | reverse complement strand
ATGATCATGGGCAGCAGGGCTGGCCCTACGAGGAGAGGCTATGGGACCTGAACCTGTTCATCCTCCACAAGAGAAGGCTGAGGGGGGATCTGGTGGCTTTTTACAAACTGGCCAAGGGAGACCAGCAGGCTTTGGGGGAGTCCCTGTTCCCCCGTGCGCTGCCAGGAGTGACAAGAAATAGTGGTCACAAGCTGGCAGAGGGTAGATTCAGACTAGACATCAGGAGGCGCGACTTCACTGTCAGGGTGGCTAGGATCTGAAACCAACTTCCAAGGGAGGTGGTGCTCGCTTCTACCCTGAGGGCCTTCAAAAGGAGGCTAGATATGCTCCTAGTCAGGGCTGTTTGACCCCAGTACTCTTTCCTGCCATTGCAGGGGGTCGGACTTGATGATCTGCTCAGGTCCCTTCCAACCCTACCAACTATGAAACTATGAAGTGCAGATCAGCATATGACTGTGATTTGGCGGCAGACAGGGTCTTTCCTGTGCACAATCCAGTGAACAATGGAGCAGCATCTCCTTTGCAGGAGATAGACCTCTGATCCCCTGCAGGAAAGGAGCCAGATGGTTGAGGGGTTGTTTGAAGCAAATGAATTGGGCAGAACCTGTCTTCATCTGGACCACTGAGCCAGCATGCCAAGTGCTGAATATTTCAGGCTATTTCCCTGCTGTTTCCCTGCTGACACAAGAGCAGTGACGATGGCTGTGCTGGGAAATCTCATGCTTATAACGCCAGCAACGATTTCTCTACTCTCACTGCAGCGCAGCAGCAGTTCATTTTCCCAGCACCCTCCCACAATGCAGCTAGCTGCAATGCAAAGCCCTCAAGCAGTGGTTTGCAACTAGGAACTAGGATGCTGCAAGGCCCTTTCCGGGGTGCCGCAGAACCAACACCGCCGCTGCCAGGTGGAAGTGTCCCGCACAGAGCTGGACTGAGAAGCTGCTTCAACAGCAGTGCACACTCTTGCCTGCATAGGTTGGCTGGCTAAACCTCATAGAGCCAGGATCATCTAGTCCTGCCACAGCCCTTCCTGGCCCACCCTGCATGCTGTTCCCAAAAACAGAGGGGTGCAGGGCAATTCCACCTGGCTGTGGCAGTACAACAGTGGTTCTCAACTGGGGCATTGCCTAATTCAAACAAGGAGGCCTGCCCCGAATCTAAAAAGGGTGAGAAGCATTGCTGTAGAGGAAGTAGGAGTGGGGTTCTCCCTGCCCCGATGGCTGCTGTTTCTGTGCACACTTATCTACAATAGTCATCAGTGCAATTCTGAGTCTGTCCTATTGTTACCTCTGATATGTTTAAAAAGGGTGTGAGACGCAGCACATGAGGGCACCCTGTATAGCTAACGACTGATATACTGACTCCGGACGGTCCTATGCGCCAGACAGTTGCAGGAAAGGTCTAAATGAATGTGACCCCCTTTGCAAAACAACACAGCACTCTGAGCAAATAACCCCTCTGGGCATTTGTACACGTTATGATCTCTGAACAGATGTCTGCGGGCCGGCATTCCCTACAAACCGGCTGCTGTGGCTGAATTACTGATATATCACCCTTTGGCAGGCACACTTTTCCACTGGGAAATCACTGGAGTTACCACAATGCTTGACAGAAATGATGCAGCAAAGACTCGTGGCTCTTTACCCCCTCCCGGTTTCTGTCATTCTACCAGCATGTGTCCCTTGTCTGTCTCCCACGTGGACCTGGGCAGGATGAGGGCTTCTGTGGCGCGCAGCCCTCGTAAGGGAACATCGCTGCTAATCCCAGGCACTGTTCTGCTTTGCCCAAAATAACTGTGCAGAGACAGGTGGCCGGGCTGCTGTTAAATGCCTCGCTGGCTCTTAGGGCTTCTGGGGATGACTTCAGTTTATTTAAGGCAGGCAATGCTATCAGCGAGCTTTGCTGGAAGCCCTGGAGCAGGGACAATGGGGAGCACTCAGTTCAGGCAGCCACAGGCAGGGAAGGTCAGTTCACAGCAGGGGCGGGCAACTCTTTCGGGCGGAGGGCCGCTTGGTGAGTTTTGGTGAGCTCTGGAGGGCCTCGTGGGTAGCCCCGTCCCTTCAGTTGCCTGGTCATCATTTTGGGACTGAAATTCCCACCCCCCCTAACCACTGACCTTTGCCACCCCTTGCGCTGGAAGTACTCCTTTTGGAGAGAGGGCCTGGGAACCGAAAGTTACACCCCGTCATGTGGTCTGTGTCATAAGACCCACCCACCCAAGGCCAAACTGCCCCGCTCGCCGTATCTGCCCTGAACAGGGAGAACGTAGGCTCTGCCCTTTGCTTCTGGGTGTGCTCTGGCTGGTGGGCAGGGTGCTGGCATACCCCACGCAGGCTTTGTGGCACGAAGCACAGCCCTGCAGAAGGAAATGATTGAGACATTCTCATGAGAGCCTAGCAAATGATGTATGAGCCCAGACTTTGCAGGATGGACAGGGGAATCAGTTTGCTTGTGGCAGGGAGTGCATGCTCAAAGACGCACGGAAATATTGACAGAGCTATGGCAGCCTCTCTCCATGATCAGGCGTGGAGGAGGGTCCAGAGACCTTTGCAGAACACACGCAGCTCAGTGGGGAAAGCCCTTATAACCTTCTGTGAAGGGATCCACTTCACCCACTGCAAATAAGCCGGCTGCAGATGCGGTCCTAAGGGAAAGGCCCCTGGCCACACCACGCACTTGTAACAACGACAGGCACAGAACCCAGGCACCCCGCGACTGAAACCAATGAAAAGTGAACCTTTGGCAGAAAGTTTCCACCAAGGCTGGAACGGGTGCCACTCTGCGCAGCTGGAAAGCGAGAGTGGATCAGCAGGGCTGCTGCAATGATAAAACACTGTGCAGGCAGCTGATGAGAAGCCTGGGTGATCGCCTACTGACAGGATCTGCATTACGCAGGCGCTGCCAGCCTGGCTGAATCTTTGCCTAGTTTGCTGCATGTGGCGCTTCATTAAACATTAACACAGTCAAAGCACTGGGCATTTCTTGAGGGCTAAATGAACGCTTGCCACCCCAGGAAAAGCCCCATGCCAAGACCACTGATACTATCTTCTGAATCTGGGCTTCTGTAATAAACCCAAAGCAGAAGGATTGGTGCTTGCTCCCTTCTGTGCCTTCCAGTTGGTCCCTTTCTTGAATAAATGACGGACAGACTGAGTCTGCTCTCTGCTGCCATTGCCGGTCCATTCCCTGCATAGCAGGAGAGTATTTCAGCTCTTCTGAGATCGATGTGGCATATGCAGTTATACACTGGTTACATTTTGCCAGTTACTTTTTAGGATGACCACTTTGAACGCAGTCCGTAGGAACTGTAGATGCTGGTACAAATCTTTGGAACTCCACTGGCTTTGGTTCAAATGGCCTCAATCCAATTTCCTCACAAACTCTACCCAGGCAGCCCACTGTGGGGTGCCAGTTTTTAAGGTGATCTGGCTACGTGGAGGGGAGGGATGCTAAATTCAGCTTCAAATAGAAATTCAACCTGCCAACGTTAGTGCCTGCTCTATTATTTGTTTGCTAAACAGTGTCACTTGCTTCCTGGGTCATAGGAGTGTATTTTAGAGACGGAGAAATAGAGTAAAAGGACAGCAAGAGATCATTCGGTCCAGCCCCACTGCTCGTGGCAGGATCAGCTCTGTCTAAAGGATGGTGGGAGCATCTTGCTGAAGTAGTGGAAGCCTCAGACTGATGTGTTCAAAAGCCTCTGGTATTAGCAAGTCAAATATGATAATGAAGATGCAGAGAAACACAGCAGCCGCGTCACGCAGACTCTCTTCCTTTTAACCCAACGCCGCTCCCCGGTAGGAGTTCTGAAACGCCGGTGTGACTTTCTCTCCGTAGAAACACAAAAGGAGGAAAGTAATCTCAAATTGCGGGGGCCTGGCACCGTGAACTAAGCTATTATGTTTCCATAAATATTTATACCAGCTTAATTAGTCGTTCTAATTGCACCTCTAATTACAATATGAATTAGCATCCCCTGATATTAAATGTCCTGAAGTGTAAGTGATAGATATTTGACAACCTCATACGAACCCAGAGGACAGACTGCACTGCTGAGTTCAGGAAGCCACGGTCATCTGCGCAGTGCTAATTACATGTGGTAGCTAGTAGGGCTGCATGACTTGCGGACGGCACTTACGGTGTACATTTCTTTGAATTCTAAGCAAATTTAAATTGACAGCCTGCACCCTCTTTCATGCTTGGTTTCCAAGATAAATTTAAACCCTGGGCACAGGCCCTTGCAAGGCTAATATACCATGTAAATCCCACAGGGATTCTTGTTGCAGAGGGCCTGATGTGTGCTGCGGGTCCTGTGTGCTTTCCACACCTTCAGCAAGCCATAGAGTAGGGGCTGCTGAGCTGCTCTGACACTTCCCCAGTTGCTGAATATCCTCCCACAGGACCTAGTCAGGGAATATCCTCCCGTAAGACCTAGTCAAGGAGCTTAAGTGGGACTAGATGGGTTCAAATCAGCAGGTCCTGACAATCTCCACCCCAGAGTGCTGAGGGATTGGCAGCGGTCATTGCAGGACCCCTGACACAACTTTTTGAGCACTCGTGGTGCTCTGGTGAGGTGCCAGAGGACTGGAAAAGGGCCAATGTGGTCCCCAGTTTCAAAAAAAGGGAGGAAGGAGGACCCAGGAAACTATAGGCCAGTTAGTTTTACCTCGGTCCTGGGAAAGCTCTTTGAGAAAATTACCCAGAAGCACATCTGCGAGGGACCAGCAGGGGAGATTATGCTGAGGGACAATCAACATGGGTTCATTAGGGGCAGGTCCCGTCAGACCAACCTGGTGGCCTTCTACAACCAGGTCACAAAAGCCTTGGACGCAGGTGTTGTGGTGGACGTAGTCTTTCTGGACTTTAGGAAGGCCTTTGACACTGTCTTTCATCCCATTCTCATTAAAAAATTAGGCAACTGTGGTGTCAATGCCTACATAGTCAGATGGGTTGCAAATTGGCTGGAGGGTGGTGGATGGTCATTTTCGACCTGGAGGGACCTGGGCAGTGGGGTCCCCCAGGGCTTGGTCTTTGGGCCTGCACGCTTCAACATCTTCATCAGCAACTTGAACGAGGGGGTGAAAAGCACCTTGTTCAAGGTCACGGATGACACTTAAGATGTGGGGAGAAGTGGGCACACCAGAAGAGAGGGACAGGCTACAACTAGATCTGGACAGGTTACAGAGCTGGGTGGATGAGAATAGGATGGGTTTCGAGCACAGATGCATCACGAGCAGGTCCGGGGAGGACCTCAGTGCGACGCTGTCCAGGCCGTAGCTGGAGTACTGCATCCAGGTCTGGGCGCCGCACGTCAGGAGGGATGTGGCCAGCATGGAGAGGGTCCAGATCCACCCTCATGGTCAGGGGGCAGCAGGGCAGGCCCTACGAGGAGAGGCTACGAGACCTGAACCTGTTCAGCCTCCACAAGAGAAGGCCGAGGGGGGATCTGGTGGCTCTTTATAAACTAGCAAAGGGGGACCAGTGGGGAATGGAAGAGTCCCTGTTCCCCCCGAGCACTACAAGGAGTAACTAGGAATAATGGCCACAAGTTGTTTGAAAGTAGGTTCAGGCTAGATATCAGGAGGCGTTACTTCACTGTCAGGGTGGCTAGGATCTGAAACCAACTTCCAAGGGAAGTGGTGCTGGCTCCTACCCTGGGGGTCTTCAAAAGGAGGCTAGATAGACACCTCGCCGGCGTCGTTTGACCCCATTACTCTTTCCTGCCATGGCAGGGGGTCGGATGTGATGATCTGCTGAGGTCCCTTCTGACCCTATCAACTATGAAACCCCCAGGCAGACCTGCCGGCAGTACTGCTCCCAGGTACTGCACATTTTACAGAATGGTGAACGTCTAATTTGCAAACAGGAGCATTTGCACCAGAAACTTGATCCCCGTGAAACACGCTCAGCAGAGCCCATTGGACCTGTGTGTCCAGGCGGAACCGCGCTATGCTGCTTGAAACCAAGATTTATACTAACAGAAAAGAAACCGATAATTTTTCCAGTTTGGTTTTCAACTCTGTTTTCAGTTGTGTTCAAGACTTGGGCACAAGGTCAGGTCACTGTTTGGCTTCACTCCATTGGGGTTACCCACCACAGCTGGAAGCTCTTTGCTACTAGTCCCCTTCCCCCCCACCCCCAAACACAAGAGCATCTCCCCTTTGACTCAGACGGGCTAGGCACATGCTGGCCAGTGAGCTATGCTACAGCCCCTAATAGAGTCAAATGAGCGTCTCAAGACACGGCAGCCTATATAAATACATCTGTTTTGTCTTGCTCTTAGTGTTGCTTCATTTAGTTTGACAGTTTGGTTATGATGTGCAAAGGCAAGTGAAGAGTACTGCACTGGTGATTACACGGTCAGCGATTAGCTGGCGGGCTGGGGTGGCGCAGGCGCTAAGGCTTGTGGTTACCAGCCCAGAGACCGCACGTGGGAAGCCATAGCAGATGCACTGGCAGTGTGGCCCTGTCAGATTCCAGCAAATCCGCAAATTCTGTTAAATACCTTGTCACGAGGACATGAAAAAGGAGGGAAGGAAGCTGGTGGTCTGATAATGCTATCAGGATTCTGGTTTACTGAGCCTTTTGGCACCGATCAAAGAGGAAAAAACAGAGAACAGGATGTTTTCTGCTTTGAAATTAACTGTGAGTGGTTCTGCCAGCAGCATATATCCTACATAGGTCCTATATAGGTATATCCTGTATATCCTATATCAGCATATATCCTCTTCTGCATATCCTCTTCTGCATGATCACTGTCTCATGAACACGCTTCCTTACCCAATACTGATGACACTGTGAACATTTGTCCCATTCCTCTTTCACCACCTAACGATGCTAAGAGGCATCTGCAGTGAGCTAACGAGTGACCGTAGAGCCATAGCATTGTCATTTTTCGTTTTGGGGTACAGGGAAAAAAGAAATCAAATGAAGAGGTCTGGCTTACTAGGTGACTTCCATCTACCTGGCATCAAACCTGATGGAGACAAAGCATAAGGAGCACACAGGCACAAAGAGGGATAAGGCCAGGCACAATTTTTTTGCTCTCACACATGATGCTCTTCAAATCAGATATTAGTTCATGTGACAAAAAGGATGTTTCTCCTTCGAGTCTATATGCTCCCAGAATTTCACTGGCAGTGCTAGCTGCACTACAGCGCTGTGCTCAAGGCATCGTGCTGCCCTTGGGTAAGCCAGCCAGGGCAGGACTAAATCTCACGCTCCCTGCAATGGGAGTTTGCAGGAAGAATGCAACAGCACTCAAGTGTAAGGAAAGCAGAGCCAAAACCCCATTGGGAATCAAGGAAAGGTCAGGTTCCCAATCACTCTGGGTCTGCCTAATGCTGGCTGATGGTTTTCATCACCCAGACCCAAACTGCTTCTTCCCAATACGTGCATCCTGAAGCATTCCCCAACCCCAGTGTCATCATTTGCTACCCCAGTCCACAATCCATTCCCATCATCTGGTAGGGAAGCAGTAATCTCATTCTCTCCTTTACTGCCTCACCTTATAACAAGGAGGTAGAGTCAATACAGATCCAAAGGTGCATAAAACAAGCCTTCAGGGGACAAAAATTAAAAGTATCAAACTTCCACGCCTTCTAAGGATTTGGGAATTTTGTTCAAAACTTTCAGACAAAATTTGCAAAGGGCAGAAATTGAAAAAAAAATATTTTGACTTTGTCATTTAAAAAAAAAGTCAAAAAATTGTAGTGAGATTTTGTTTCAACTTTGCTATTTCATTTCACTTTGTTTCAGTGTTTTCTTTTATTGACACATTGGCTTTAATATGCTTTCCCTATTTAATGTTTTAGCTAGCGTGTTTTTTAATATTGTAATGCAGGATAAAAGTCTTAAATTCATAACAGCAGAATTTGACCTGACTTCTGGCCAGTTCCCTTTCATTACATGAATTTAGACATGCAGGTGCTCTTTATTAGTGCTCTGATACTTCAGCAACTAGTATTTTAAGAATACAGAATCATACATTAAAAATAGATATGCCTGCGTGAGTTTGCTACCTCATTCACTCTTCAGTTTAGGGAATAAAGAAAATTTATTGCAACATCAGTGACTGCAATAAATGCTTAGGGACATTTATTTCTTGGTCCTAGTCACCAACCTGGATTTCAAGATACTAAATACTATATGCAAGGGTTCAGTATCTTCTGAGGCCAGTGGCTCCTATTACTATTATCATTATCAATCCGCCTCCAGGTATTTCATTTAACAGGAAGCTTTAATGATTACTGGGTAGAGTGGAGACTTGGCATGCAGCAACCCCAGACAAGCACAGATCACGCTTTCTTGCCCGTTTTTGGATGTGCAATTAAGACCCGGTGTTGAGTCATAAATCTCCCACTGTGCTGGGGTGACTAGATGCTTCACGGAATAACATGGTCCATCTCTTCACCAGTTAGCTGTTGGCAAAGAAGTAGATTTTTTTTTGCCCAGATCACTATACGTTTAATTACTTATTTTTTCTGGAATCCCAAATTCATGATGCATCTGAGCAAACATTACACCCTGAGCCATTAGAAACAACATTCATGAGACTGCCTTCAGCTGAAAAACTGGAACCGAGAACTTGCATTTCATTACCCATTCTAGTTGCCATTACTTGGTTGCAGCAATCTTAGATGTGGGACCGTATCACCCAACCACCCACAACCCGGCCAGCGTTTCCAGCTGAAGAACAGACAAGCCACCCCAGTGTTGTTTAGACTGCAGGCTCTTTGGATCTGGGACTTTATTTCTGTTTGCTCTTTGTAGCCATTACACTGATGAATCACTTCTTTAACAAGTCACCACTCCTGTGTTGGATTATTCTCTAGCTGACCTAAAGACTGACCTCACGTCATCTACTCTGTGGAGGTTCAGCATTGTGTTTTATGGGATTGTCCTATCCACGCTGAGTGTCTCAGATGAAAGGCTATATATCAGAGCCCTCAACATACATTAATTAAGCCTCACAACAATCCACTTGAAGCCTGAATACAAATCTGGATCTGAACTACCGTGGACTTTGATTCTGATGGAGGTTTTTGAGCTGGCTCCTGTCTCTGTAAGGGATTAAATCAAACCCTGCTTTCAAAAAACCTCCCAGCTTTGACTTGCTAGAGAATGACTTAATTGAGAAGAATCTTAGAGGCTTCGGTCTTCTCCATTGTACAAATGGATCAACTGAGGCACTAATGTTTCTCCAGGGACAAATAGCAGCAGCACATAGTGGTGCCACTATTTGTCCCTGGGGAATGCCCCTGCACATGCGGGCTGGAGCATTGCAAATTGCCCCAGGTGCGGCCAGCACCTGGCTTAGCCCCAGCAGCCTTACCTGGGGTCCAGGGGGCTCCCAGGGCTGCAGGGGCAGCAGTCCAGGTGAACAGAGCCTCACCGGCAGCTGCAGCATGGCTCTGGCCAGCCAGGCTCTGGTTTTGGGCAGCACATGCACCATTCTGCTTTTTTTTTTTTAACTTTTTTTTTTAAGACACCAGGATTTCCTGGAATCTAATTTTGACTCTTTGCTGCAAATGTGCAGCATAGGGAACCTTTGCACGTGCACTACGTGCATTTTGCAGCACCTCAGAAGCCTTTAAGGTGCCACAAAGCGCGTGTGCGTGCGCGCCTGAACGTGCCCTCAGAGGGCCAAAAGGCAGAAGTGGCCGTGGATTTTGAGTGCGCATCTAGAAACACTCTGGCCCTCATGATCAGATATGACAGCTGTGCTTGTCATTGAAAATGGTGGCTTTGGAGGTCACGGACGTGCGGTGAATCAGAACGTGAGCTGAAGGTTAAATGCAAGTAATTCTAGTTACTAGGAGAATGATATAACTACCACACCTTTTTGTCCCTCCACGAGCCCTACCCAAAGTAAGAGGGCTAGTGGTGAAGGCTTCCTCCCCGCTGCCTGGCTCTTCAGCAATCGTTTCTCTACTCTGGGACTTCCCAAGCCATCTGTACTGTCTTCAAATCCAGTGAGTATTGAGCAGCTTTGTCCTTCAGGTGGGAAAAATGAGAAACTCAGCTGCCTCACAGTGCCCATCTCACTGCATCATTCAAACAGTGAGGGCTACTTCTCCCAGGCTGCCCTGCCACATTATCCCTCTTTCCAAATGCCGTGCCTCACATTTGCAACCGTGCAAACTGGGAGTAAGTCTATATAATCTGGCGGCTGCACGAGAGCAGAAGGATACCTGCTGTCCGAGCAGTCTCCACGCCCAGATGTTCACCCAGAACCAGACTTTTACCAGCTCATGCAGTCAGCTGTCCATATTAGCACACGGCAGCTCCCCTTCTCAATTACACGGGTGACTCAGACCTGGTGAAAGGAGCTTGGTTAGCTCTGGAGATTAAGGCAGAGACAGAATCATAGAAAATTTGGGTTGGAAAGGACCTCAGTGGTTCACACCTAATCCAACCCCCTGCTCAAAGCAGGACCATCCCCAATTAGATCATTCCAGCCAGGGTTTTGTCATGCTGAGCCTTAAAAACCTCCAAGGATGGAGATTTCACCACCTTTCTGGGTAACCCGTTTCAGTGCTTCATCACCCTCCTAGTAATAACGTTTTTCATAATATCCAACCTAAACCTCCCTTGCTGCAACTTGAGTCCTTTGCTTCTTGGTTTGTCGTCTACCACCACTGAGAAGAGTATATATATTCTGTTCAAAGCATCTGGGTGAGTCCTACTAAGACTGGGACAGTAGATTTAGCCTGTCGGGTTTATTTCACCTTCTCTGGTGACATATAGCTTGAACTAGCCTGCGTCCTCAAGCCATCTTACATGCCTTCATTCATGGATATGATTGGGAATTGGGGGCCTAGACAGCTTTGAAGATCTGGGACGGTGCTTCTAAATGGCTCAGACCCTTTGGATAATGCCGTTCTTTAATTAAATCTTCTGCCACTGAGGATTTATTCAATCCTTTGAAACCGGGCCATTCAGTACAGCAAGGAGCATAATGTTGCTCCCCTCCATGGAACAGAAGGCAGAAACAGAAGAGGTCCGGCTCACACAGAGGGATAAAAGGCTCAACACTTCTAGGGTGAGAATGATAATGTTATGAGAAGCCGAGATCGATCTTTCTGGAGAGCTCCTTATTCCAATCGACTTGATGTAGGTTCCCGTCAGACACTGAAATACTTGACTGATTGCTCGCTAGGGCAGAAAGCACTTTATTTGTAGGGAACCTTAGGAGCGATAATAGGGTGTTTCTTCAGCCAGCAGCACGATGGCAGGAGGGAGCATCAGGTGTAGAAATAGCTCAGACGCACGTTTCACTGCTTAGCAAGTCAAAGCTCAGGAGGATGCCATAACACAACAAGACGTGAGGATGTCTAAGGACTATCTGCCGTGGAGGCTTGGAAATGACTAGACTGCGCAAAAAAGCAGTGGTTTGAAGAGAAGGGGGGATTTCACGACTCTTTTCAGAGCTAAGGGATCTTTTGTGCTTGGTGCTGCTCGAGTTTGGTGAAAAGGCGGCCCCTACTCCAGCCACGTTGTGGCTGAGATTTTCAAAGAGGCATTTAATTTCACCCGAAATTGGGTTTATAATTCACCTTGGCCCCTCTGAAAATCCCAGTCTTCATTCTTAGCTGTATGAAAAGATACTACAAGTGCAGGAAACTTGAATGGGCAGGTGAAACTAGACCTAAGCATTTTTTTCAGTTGTCTTTGCCAGGGAATTAAATGCTTAAACTTGAAATCCAGCCTGATTTTCAGCCGCCTGCCATGTTACAACTTCCAGGTATCACTTCTGCGTGACTGTGCTGATCTACTTCCTGCCACTTCTGGTCATCGGATTTGCCTACACAGTGGTTGGCATCACCCTCTGGGCTAGTGAGATACCCGGCGATTCTTCTGACCGCTACCACGAGCAAGTGACAGCTAAGCGGAAGGTAAGCAGCCTTCCTCTGGTGTATGACGGAGCTATATCGGGGAGCAGACACAGAGCAATTCAGCCTGAATGACCTCTGGGTGACCAGCTATTCAGAGCACAAGTCTTCAAACAGAACAGAACCTGACTGCTTTTCAAAAGTAGCCAGAGTTTGATGCCTTGGGAGTGCAGTTGGAGACACCACCAGGGTCCTGATTTTCAAAAGCGGCAAGACTTTTGAAAAATGAACACTTCAGACAAATCAGGCCAAGAAAAGAGAACAGGAAGCCCAAAACTCAGGAGGGAAGGGAATTTTTAAACAGGTTGGCATTTTTTTAACAGGTTATTGGTGAGACTGCACACGTCAGATGACCACAAATGGGACTACTCAAATATAAAGCTATAACTTCCAATCCAGCCCTCATGGCCAAAAAGCATTAATACTGGTTGGCAGAGGGTGGTGGGGTGTGAAATTACTTTGGTTCCATCTAGTACCTACCAGAAAGCGGTACAAAACCCGTCTGAGCAATGACTGGGATCCCTTAGTGACAGTCACCATAGAAAGACCAAGGTTAAATGGAGGAGGCAGCAATAACTTACTCCTAGAAGCAGCCTTTCCAGGGCAGGGCTGAATGCTGGGGCCAAGTACGCACAGTCAAAAAGCCCGAGGCTGAATCGATTCAATCTTTCTAGGTTAGTTTAAGCTGCACAGATCAAACCCAGAAGCAAGTGAACAGGCATTCACTGTTGATTCCAGAAACGCAGCCACATGCCAGCAGTGGCCCAGGCCAGAAGCTGGGGGGCTGTAGAGCACACCTCCCTGCCCAGCTGGAGTAGACAGTGTGGGCCAGGTCTAGCCCGCCCACCCTGAAAAGTGGGGTTTCCAGGGGAGGTGCAAAACATCCTGGGATGCTGGGGGACTAAGGTAACTTGAATCTGGAGAGGATCTGGGACAGAAATTCAATCAACCTAAATCAGTTTAGTCTGATACTACATCCATCCAGGTTTATCTTAAACCAGTTGCAGCTGTTTTGAAAGCTTATACTGGTTTATGTGTAATTTCTGTCCCTAACCAAAAAGGCTACAAACAGATGTTGCGCATGTCCTAGGATAAACCATTTTATCCCAGAGCAAAGTGCTGTCATTGAGGCATCCATGTCCATTGTCCCACGATAAATCCTAAAAAGGTTTATGCATCTACACCTGCTTTATGTGCTTAAAAGGATATAAATTACCAAGAAGTTGACCTCATGGGTGACTGGTACTGCCTTAGTCAGGAGGGGTATGTGTCCCCCCTGTGACCAGTCCTGCTGACCAGGGGGAGTCCCCCCAAAGCCAATGCTGCTGACCAGGGGAAGGGGTCCCTCCACAGCTGATCTTGTGACAGCCAATTGCTGCAGCTACTTCTGGGAGCGGCTGCAGCGATCAGCCGGTGCTTGCAAGGGGGGCACTGACACTCCTGCCTACCCCTTTCCCATCACCTAAGCAGTGAGCGCGGCCGGTCATGGGATGCACCAGCCCTCTCAGGGGGTGCACGTGCACCCCCGTGCACCCCCTACACGTTGCCACTGCCCTACCTTCTCCTGTATTCACCCACGCAGGTTTCTTTTCCAGTACATATGTTTTCCCTCCAAGCTCACAAGGAATTTGGAGGCTGATTTAATGGCCTTTCGTCCTCCTACAGGTGGTGAAGATGATGATCATTGTGGTGTGCACCTTTGCGATCTGTTGGCTCCCCTACCACGTCTATTTCCTCCTGCAGTATTTTAACCCCCACTGGTACATGCAGACATTTATACAGCAGGTCTACTTAGCAATTATGTGGCTGGCCATGAGTTCGACCATGTACAACCCCATTATCTACTGCTGCCTTAATGACAGGTGAGTTTTGACCATTGCCCCCCAGCAGCTGTGTTTCAGAGCACAATGCAGAGGTGATGGATGGCTGGGATGTGGCTGGGAGGAGGTGGAAAGGCAGGTTTAGTTACAGCAGGTGCAGCTTAGGGTGGAAGCAACAGCTCGAGGGTAGCAGTTGAGAACACTACTGAAGGCTTCTGGGTTTTTCTGCAGAGTGCGCGTTAAATTAGGAACTCTGCTCCAACCCAGCTCTTGCCAGCGATAGATTTCAAGTACTATTCAGAAGAAAGGAGGCCTTGCTATTCTCATTTAATGGAAGAGGAAGCTGATGGGCAGGGGGAGAAGTGACTTGACTAAGGTCATGCAGCAAGTTGGTAGCAGGGCTGGGAGCAGAGCTGTGCTTCACAGTCTAGCAGCTGGAACATATGACCATGGTGGTGTGGCATCAGTAGCAGTGAATATGAGGGGCTGGAAATGAAGTCTGCCAAGTACCTCCAGACCCAGAGCAGCATGTACAAAGTCAGCCGCATGGAGACCACCGTGTCCTCGGTCATTGGCAACACCGAGGAAGAACTTGAAGACAGCAACAAAGGGAAGCGTCTCTCTGTGGACATGACGTCCAACGGCTCCTCCCGCAGTGACTCTAAGACAGTGTCTGAGAGCCTGAGCTTCTATTCCAACACCCTTTCCTAAAGCTGCCACCGGGCAAGCCACGGCCACGACACCCAGCCTCCTACCATGCCCCTGGCCTCCATTCAGTGTGTATCCAGGTGCCCTCACATCTGCCTCTTCCTGCCCAAGATGCTGCAGCTTGGCCGTGACAGTTGCTGCTGCTCATCCCTTCTGTCTGACAAAATGTGACAACCCCTCTGCCCTCTTTGTGGTATTGTGCAGGTGTTTGCTGTACTTGATGCTTCACTAATGACACTGAGTGAATATGACTTCTCATTTATGGTTCAGCATGACAGAAGGGCAGGGAAAAGGAAGGCCAAACCTATTAGAAAGCTGTCCTAGAATCGTCATTCCTGGTCCCGCTATGCCCTTGAATGTGAAAAGCGGTGTTGGCATTTCCCCAGTCTCTTCCCATCTTTGTTGATGAACCTACCTACTCCCATGCTCTGTGCTGGAAGCTCAGGAATAAGACAGAGGAATGCTATCAGGAGGGCACAGGCAGGCTGTAATTCAAGAGTAAATGCAAAGTTAGCATCCATCTCCTTGCTTACCGAGCAGATGTTGCAGACAAGGTCCTTTGGGTAAATCCAACATCTTGTATTAGGCCAACTCAAATAGTTGGAAAAAATTATTCTTAATTAATAAGGCCAGGCCTTATTGTCACTCTCTCCTGCTCCTTGCCCTGTTCTGGATTTTGCTTAGTGTAATCTAGAACAGATCCTGTAGTAAAAAATCAGGACTCCTGACCACCTTGCACGGTTTAGCCTCTTCTGCTCCTAGATCTGAGAACTTCAGTTCAACTTTGGATTGCATCCTCCATCTGCTAGGCTCCCCATGCACAGTGCAAAATTTCTGGGGTATTTGTTCCAGGGCCCAATATGTTTAATTAAAAATGGATACCAGAATGCAAAAAGAGGGAGCAAACACTGTCACAAAACACAGTTTGCCAATTGAACAGATGCCTGGCAACTAACATGCCTCCTATTTTTCTCAATGCAGTCAGTAACAGTATCCAACAAACATGCAGCATTTTTTGGCCTTTTCCTAAAGGACTTTCCTCAAGGCAGTGATATATTGTGAGTGTGATTTGAAGAGTATTAGGGGAAGGGGGAGTCAAAAATATACAGAAGCATTTGTTTCACAAGGTTATCACATACTAGCTAAAATGACTTAGCAGTTGTAGACAGAACCGTTTCTACCGGAAACTGCAGTTTTGTCAAAAAAATTTAAATGTTTTGTGAGTGTGCATCAGTTTCTATGACACTTCTGACAGCCAAGTGTCTAAACAAATCATTTTAACTTCCTTGTTTTGTTTCAATCCGGTAAAAACTCTTCTTTTTGGCTCTATCCTTTTTTTGGTGTTTATACTACTACATTTATTATAGATCTATATTTCATATTTTTGTATATTTATATTATACAGTTTCACCTTGCTTGAGATCATTTCCAGTATTGCGGTGAAATGGTTGTGTTTCAGGTTAGGGTTTTAAATTTCTCTTACGTGAAAATTTAATTTGCAGTTCCAGTTGGCGGGAAAACACATTTCAGGATGTCAGAGTTTTCCACGGGACAAAACCTCAGCTCAAATGTTACATTATGATCAAGCTCTAATGTTGATTATCAAGTTTGCTTTAGACATATTATAAACCTTGGGTGCATGAAGCAGCAATAATATTATTCGCAGCTTGTAAAATGCTGGTCTCTATAAGAAACTGAAATGCTGCACACAGGAGTACAGTGATTTAGATACAGAATAGGGGAGCTCTGTGTGTACCCCTGTTCACCCACTGAAATGTAAGGTGTTAAATCAGCCATCAGTTGGGCAGGTTCTTTACTATTCAGCCTGTGAAGTGGCTGCCAAAGGATATAGCTGCTATATCGATCCCCGACTTGAATAATTTTTCTAGACAGAAATACACTTATGTAAATAGGAATGCCCAGAGACATTTTCTGAACCCACAGATTTCTCTAGTCGGAGCATTTCTGCTGCTAGGTGCAGCTGGCAAGAGCCTCCTTGTACCCCTTTAGTCTACGGTCCACCCAACTCCATCGCTCAGATGCCGTCTGCTGGACACTACATGGGGCCAGGGCCATGTCATTCTTTACAGCCATGACTTCGTAGGGTTACAGGGTGCTACCCTTCACACGTAACACTTGCTCCCATTGTAACTGCCCATAAATGGCCCACTTCTCCCATTCTCAAGAAGATCTCTCATCTTCTCTATCCTGTTCCCTTGCTGCCACTGCATCCGTCAAGCCGCTGTGCACTGACATCTTTGACATGGGGAATTGGAAAGGTCATGGATGTAGGTGAGGATTTCCTGCATGCGGACTTCAGCCCCACCTGACAGCACAGTCCTCCCACCACGCCATCGAACTGCGCTCTAGTAGCCAAAAGAGAGCATACGCCTGGTCAACTGAAATGCCTTAATGAGCTCCTAGTGAATGCACTGCGCTGGGTGCTTGCTCTAACCTCGGACGGTATTGTAACAAATTATTTTAATCGTGGGGGAGGTTGTCTAACAGCCCTTCAGCCAAGCATCCTGGAGCTGTACTGCCAATACGTTAAGATGGTGCCACAAAGCACAACCGAATCTTGATGCCAGCTCTGAGCCGAAGACTGACTTGCATGTGCAGCCCCATTGTGTCATACGGGTGAGAACAAGACCAGTGGCTGACTTACAGTAACTTTCCTAGCAACCTTTAACTCGTCATGTGGGAGAAACCCAAAGACGTGCATGGGGAACAGCAATGAGGTTGTCACATGAAGTATTTCTTGTACATATTGTCCAAACTTCCAGCTGATGCTCTTTATACCTAAGTGTTTTTACTTCAAGTAATAGCTTGCAGCGAGGTAGAAGTAGGAAACGTTACCACTTTCTGTTGTGAAATTTAAGCTCCGGGGCACACAGTCACTGGCATCTGTATGCTCTCAGTGTTTACAAAGTGTCTTGAATTGTTTAGGAAGTTGGGGAAGGGAGAGCTGTTCTTAATAACATGCATGTCAATAGCATGATACTTGCAGAGTCTGCATCTTAAAGCACTATCTATCATGCAGGTGACAGCTGGTCAGCCCTAAGCATGGTTCTGCCTTTTTACACAAGTGAGCCAGATTCCCAATGAATTTAAATGGGTATAGTGATAATGACTTCAGTGAAGCCTTTGCAGCAACTCCCTTGATGTGGCCCAGTTGATTGGGAATGTGGCCCAATTAAGGGAACACTTCTAAGGAAAAAGGCATTAAAAATATGTGCTCCTTCCTCTTAGACGAAGCCAAGGTTAAGAAATGCAAGCTGTTCTGTGCAAGCTGTCCAGCGCTGCACACTACAGATAGTGCCACATCCAACTTCCCTGAAGAGCCAGGTCACTGGAATGAGCGGGGTGGTTTCCACCTGCTGCAAAGACAGGCTGTTTTCAGGATATGAGGGTCTG
>JAGPOW010001890.1:3271577-3296424 GCA_030014935.1 Caiman crocodilus | reverse complement strand
GTGCCACATCCAACTTCCCTGAAGAGCCAGGTCACTGGAATGAGCGGGGTGGTTTCCACCTGCTGCAAAGACAGGCTGTTTTCAGGATATGAGGGTCTGGAGCCAAGTTTGGAGATGGACTATTGGCGCAGGCCCATGTGTCAGATGGGTACAGGAGTCTCAAACAAGTAACCTAGTTCTGGTGACTTGCTGTGCTGTGCAGCCACGATCTCTGCCTGCAAGTCCTCAATGCTGATTAAAGAGCTCAGAAAAGAAACATGGGGGGGGAATAAAAAAACCCACAAGCAAATTGTAAGTCTAGTCAAAATGATATTACATTGTTCCTGTCAAATGAGTGAGCTGTAACAGAGACCTTGGGCTCTGTGAATTTCATTAAGCCTGTTCTCAGGTTTATTTTCAGTTCTCTGACCAGAAATCCAATTGCAGAACATGATGATTTCTTTTCATCTTTCTTGACTTTTTACAATGCAGAATACTAACGTTCTGAGATAATCACAGCAGAGGTCTGTCTCCATTATAACACAGGCATGACTCCCACGGACATTACCGGGAGCTGCCAGTGCTCTCCTGGCAGGGAAGAGATGCCCAATCCGTAGCAGTATATTTACTGCTGCATTCACTGCTGAAGTGCCAGCATCAATGCAGGATTTTTTTCTGCTTCCACATCACCTTAAGATTCAAGTAGACACGGCACCAATGCAAAACCCTGCTGCTAATGACCCCAAGACACTGGTGGGTCTTTCTCTCTCTTCCTCCTCACAAGAAGCTCCTTTTGAGCCAAGCCAGATCTCCATGTCATGTCTAAATGTGCCAAAGCTGAAGCTGAGATCTAAAACAATCTCCCTTGTGCGGACTGGTAGGATGTGTCCCGTCTCTTCCAGGAACCAGCTTTCCCCTAGGAGGCTGGTATTCAGATATGTTATTGCAAATAGGTAGAACCTGCCTCTTGACCCTGGTCTGTCCTTGCCAGTGCCCTGATGTAGACGATGACCCTAGGCTCAGACAGGGCGCATTACTTCACCAGTCCCTGTTATTTCTCCATGAGAAAGCAGACACTGGAAGCACAATATCTAGGGGCAGCAAAGGCACTGTCTTTACAATGCCGAGGCTTTGTCTCAGAGCATCAGACTTTGCATCTGCAGAGCTGAGCCAAGCCGTGATGCACCAACTAGCTCTGGTGGTTTCAGAGATCCATCAAGTCCCTGGTCCTACTCCCTACACAAAAGCCAATGAAACCAAGATATAGAAAGACGATGTTTTGTTGTTCTGCATGAAATCGGAGCTTTTAACCTCTTCTGATAGATTAGGAGAGGCAGAAATACCAAGTTTACTGTGTGTAAGCCTGCCCAAGCATGTACAAATAAATAGTAGAAATAGAGCAGGAAGGAACAGGCCACACTCCATCCTATTTCCCAGGAAAGAAGACATTTTTGCAGACAGGAGAAACTGCCCTCACTTGCAACCCATGCAAGGAAAGACAAGTTCACTCTAGCTGCTAAGCAGGGACTCCACCTCCAATGTCCAGCTTCCCACATCTTTAATAATTGCTCCCGGGCTTGTATTGGACTCCCATCAGTGTTCCCAGGAGAAGCTGCTTAGCTCAAGAGGGGAAAGACCAGCCCCTATGAAGCAGTCTCGATTTACTACGTTCCTCTAGGAAAGATGAGCGCCTGCAGTTTATGATGTTTAAGTAATGTAGAAAAAAAGCCCAGTGGCTCTCAACAAGTTATCCCAGATGCCCTTGGCTGGGGAAGTGGGATTGCTGCTTCTCTGCGGGAGAATCCTTCAGGATTGGCTTCGTGACTATATTCTGAGAGTTGCAATTCTTTTTCTGATCCACAAGAAGAGGCTCCCAGACTCAAGTGTTTTAATCTGATACTTGTAATTCCCCCTATATATACCCAGCACAAAATGTGTCAGATCCCAGGGCTCACAGAGGTTTATCACTTGTCAGTCCCCTTGTCCACAGCCCAATGTTTTAACCATCCAAAATGCCATGCGCATGGAGGGCTGACTCAGTCGTGTGGCAGCTTAAAACCCCCTGGTTACAGCTTACCATCCCCTAAGGAAGAGGACACTAAAATCTCAGCAACAGCTGGAGAAAGATGAAAGAAATCAAACTTAGCTTTCCCTAGCCATACGCTCGACATCCCAGACGAAGCGATTCTAATTCTGTATAATACGATACACTTAGGGAAATAAAAATCACTGCCTGATGTACAAATAGCTTGTGATGTTTCATTCATGGTCCAGTCAGTTACAACAGCATCATATGAAATGGCCCCTGTAGTAGCTCTGTGTAAGAGAACAAACCTACAATTGGTGATTTGGTTTCCTGTTGCATCGGAACAAATTTTCACAATAAATGGTTATTTCGTCATGCCTGCGTTGTGTGCTGCCTGCTGCATCTGCGGTGCTCATAGCTGACAATCGCTCTGTGGGGGTGGCCGGCACAACCCAAATGTAGAATTGGGGTGGAGATGTGGGTAGGATGGGGGAGGAGGAAGGGTTTTCCATTGGAGGACGGTGCTATCGCAGAAAGTTGAAACCTCGATGCACAACGGATAAGAATGACCTTTGGACGGCCTGCAGTCCCCATGGTGTAAGCAAGCGTAGAAGGACACGTCATGGCTCATTGGAGCCTGCAGAAAGTTGGTGTGAAAGGTCCCAGGGGAACCACCATATTACAACAGACCAATGTGTCACTGAATGCAATATCCCACCTTGCAGAGCAGCCCTTGGAGAGTACTTACTAGCACCTTTCTTCTGGCTGGAGGGCTGAGTCAGATCCTGCTGTCTGGTGATAGCCCATAACAGCACAGTGATTTGCATTGATGCAGTGCTAACCAGCTTAGAGAGGACCCCACTTGGCAAAGAATTTAAGCTCAAGCCTAGCTTTAGGCAGGTGACTGCTGTGGGACATCTGCTTACGTCAAGATTCAATTTGTTCCTTTACACCAGACATAACTGCCCCAAAATAACAAGTCTAATAATGCGACGGCCCATAGCATAAATAGGGATTGAGCTTTGCTGGAGAAGGCTCTCACCACTGCCTGATTCAGGTTGGGCTTTTGGAAATGTGCGCTTTCTGTGCGTGGCTGTAGCAATTTACCCCATCCTGATCTACATTAAAACCTCCTCTTGCTAGAGGGGGCACATCTATGCTTGGGCAGCAGTGTTTAACTTTGGAAATGGAGGCATACAACAGAACCAGATGGGACAGTAAAGTCCCGATCGTTTAAGTGGGCGTCTCATTCGGGACACAGCAGATGGAGAAAAACAGCCCCACGCTTATCAACAAAGATGGCAGATAGATCATGAGCAACAGAATATCCTTACTGCATCAAAACAACCAAACCTCCTTGTGATCATCTCTCACTCGTTCTAATTTACAATCTTTAATTCGAGGAGGGTTGCAAAGCCAAAGCCAATTAGCCTCTCTGCCGAGATGCCAGTCTCCGATACACACATGCGCTAACTAAGCCTCATTGTTACAGGTTATCTTATTATGCAAAAGTCTCCCATGTGCTCCCATCACACCATGGCTTTGTGTGAGCAATTCCAGGGGGAATCGTCACTGTGGAGGGAAGACCACGTGCAAAGACGTGCTGCTTTAGTATGGGGCAGAGACTCTCAGGCGGAGGAAGAATCGTGGCTACCCCTGGAGCCCTTAGCTAAAGCATGTCCCAGGAGGGAAACAGAGGCAGAGAAACACTTACAGGTGTGCTCATTATTTGCACCTGGAGCTGCATATCCTCTGTGTAAAGAGCAATATGTTGTAGAAACTCATGTGTCTGCTCTATGCATCCTCTATCATGTGACCCTATGGAGTTGAGCTGTGAACACAGAGTACCCGTGAAGGGGGTACTGTGGGAAGGGGCGTGCTTAAATTATTTGGGAAATTGGGAGCTCAGCACCAACCCTAGAGTTTGGCAGCTGGTGTGGGTGGCCCCTTCCTAGGGACAGTAGCAGAGAGCTACCCAGGAGGCATGCCAGAAGTCACAGGAAGACAAAGAGCTGCACCCTGCTTGGACCAAGGGGAGCTGAGAGGGGAGGGCTACGGACCCCGGGGCTTTCAGCGCAGCATTTTATATCCTCGTTGCTTTACTGTGAATGACTGCAAAAAGCAAAAGAGCAATGGAAGAAAAAGCAGAGCCCCAGGAGCTGACTCACGCTGTGACTAAGGCAGAGGAACTCAGTTCTCCAGATGAACCTGGAGCACGCTACATAACGGCGAAGCCTTAGGGGTACAGTAAATTGACCTGGATCCAGCCCCCAACAGCAATGAGTGGTCTTAGACAATTCCTTCTGTAAGCAGATATTTGCAAGGTACTAAATAATGCATTTGTTGACGACTTATCGCTCCATCAAATGACTCACTCTGGAACGCTTACTGAACGGCTTATTATGGGGTTCATGAGTTTTGTTGTCAACTCTCTTATAAAGACCTAACCTTCCACAGACCTTCTCTGTCCACTTATCTCAATGCAACCTGTTAACCCCCTTTCCTGTGCTACTGAGAGGTAAGAGAGAAGCAGACCCTTCATTCCACGAAGGCCTGAGAGGCAAGTAGAATAGGAGGGATGCTACAAGAGCTGTCCAGGGAAAAGGTCAAAAGCCATCTGCAGGGACCTCAAGCAAGTACAAAGTGCGCTGGGAGCTGACAAGAGCATTCATGCACTTGTCTGGACAAAACGGAAAGCTTTTCCCTGAGAAATTTGATTCTAGTTGATGCTGGTTGTATCAAATTTCCTGGAGCATCCCAAAGCATCTATGAAGAATCAGAACTTGTGGCAGAGGTGATATCTTTTATTGAACCAGCTACATTTTGAAAATACGTATATTTATTTATTTTTTAAATCTTTTTTTTTTTTTGCAAAAATCTAGCTGGCCTAATAAAAGATATAATCTCTATTACAAGTTCTGATTCCTTCTGCCTCTAGACCAACAGGGCTACAACCTGGATACCAAAGTATCCATGAAACCTATTTGACCTCACCCTGAAAGGTTGGCAGGAACAAATAAAGAAGGTTTTCCCAAGAAGCAGATCATCCCTCAGCTTCCTGCGGTGGGGGCTCCTTTTACCTTCCTTTGAGAGCAGCTGGGTGTAGCACGCCTGGGACAGATGAGAAGGGATGTCCTTGGACCCCATTAGGATCCAGACTCACCATGCCAAGTTGCAACGTGACCCTCCTTCCCCTGCCAGCCGGTCTCTGTCTTTTGGAACCTCTTCCCACGCCTCCTTGCCTCTCATTTGAACTGTTCCCTTCCCACCTCGGACACAGAACAATGCATTTACCTGTCTGTTTCATTTGCTTTTCGGGATCTCTCTCCTGAATTATTCCTCCTGCAGCTGGCAACCTGAATCCCATTCTCTGAGTGCAGGAGCCATTCAGAGCTCAGGGTTTCCTAAGTCACAGAGGACTGGGATTTGGGTTTCAACCCCCATCCCGGACCAATCCTCGGGAGTGCAGAGGCCCAAATTTCACTTATCATTGTGGCTCCTTCTTAAAAGATGACTGAGAACCAAAGGGACCTGGAGTGACAGCTCATTTGTCATCTGCTCAGCCCCAGGCAGCATGTTTAGACGCAAAGATGAATGCACTCGGGCATGAGTTTGGGGAGATTTTCACTCCCATTATGACACCAGTCCACTGTACAGAGTCTGCCAGCAGGGGGGAAAGTCCCCGGGTACAGGAAGTGCATAAGATGCCTCTGTGCCTGAATTATGCCTTACCCCAGGGTTGGACAAATGTGTCAGCTCACCTATGCTTTATAAGCCCTTTCAAGAGAGCAGACTGTAGCCGATACACAGCTGCCTCCCCTCCTACAACACCTTGTGTTAAGATTTGGTTTGGGCTCAACCTATCATTTAGCTTGAAGACATTTTATATGGGTTCCAAGGATGGTGGCGAGCTATCAATTAACAGTGTTGAATCCCTCTCCAGGCCAAAACACCTGGTAGGAGACTCCAAGTCACAGCTGCCCTGCAAACCCTCATTGACTGCAGTGAGCAATTCTGCAGGCTGAGCCACTAGGAGAGCAAGCCCTGCATTTGGATCAAGGGGGGGGGTAAAGAGTCACACAAATTTGGAGATAATGAGTCACGCACTCTTTACAGTGACACAAATTTGCTTTTTTTGGGGCTGGCTTGGATGTCAAGCAGGGGTTAGCTGCCCAAACGTTGAGCCACCCTGACTGCTACTGGCTTGCATCCCTGAAATTATCACAGCACAAGGAATCAGGGAGGAGGGAGCATCCAGAGCAGGTGAGGCTTGATATGCAAAAGCACACAGAACCAGCAGCTCTCATTACAGCACAGTGTTGGGGCAGGGTAAGAGCAGGGAGAGCTGAATCCTGAAGTTGCCCGGCGAGCAGTGCCTCAGAACATCTGGAATTTATTCAAGAACATCCCAATTTGGACAGACTGTGCACAAGCAGGTACAGCCTAAGGAATTCACGTAGAATGGTACAACCAAGCTCAGCACAATAGACGTGAGGGGTAGGCAGGGCTGTTGCAATTACATACATTCACTGATCAGATATTGTAAGTGCATGGCACCAAACATGATCAATCACATGTAGGCAATGATGAAGGCTGTCTTATGATACTACTTATGAGTCTCAGCCTCATTTGGGGCCTGTTGTGTTCAAGGCTGACTAGACAAGGGGAACAGACAGGCAACAGAAGTGACTTGTCTGGTGTGGAACTCGTGTCTCTTCCACCCTGACATCCCCAAGTCACACTGCCCCAAATGTGTCCCCCCCAAACACATTCAACTTTTCTCAAAGCCTGTGTCCAAATCCCTGAAAACAATAGGAGTTTTGCCACTCATCCCGGGGTCAGCCATCAAAAGAAGGTAAGAAACTACTATCTGCAAGTTTATAGCAACAAAAGATCTTGGACTGCAGGAGCCCAGCTGTAATACATGAATGTGAAAAATGCCTAAACCTCATTGTGGGCATCAGAGTGGCACAAACGTGTAATGTGCCATCTACCTGTTACCTTGGGCAGGCATGAGGAGAGCACCCGCTGCCGAATCCCCGTGGCTTCAAGCTGGATCAGTCTCCCAGGGCACAGATTGCTGACCCCCGTGCTGACTTGTACGACTCAACAGACATTCCCTTCATGCAGAAAAATTACCCACGCCCAAGACAGCTTCTGTTTCCATCTCTTATTCCCTTCAAAATCTACAAGCCCAGATGAACTTTCTCTTTCCAAAACAGTCTACTTTTAATCAAGTGCATGCAGCCACGTAACTTACCTTTTCTATTCTACACTCCCTCCCCGCAACTCCCGACCCAACTCCCAACCCCCAATTCATTCATCATCATTTTAGGAAACATATGCAAGAAATGATGCAAAAGATATGCGATAAATGAAATCTGCCTAAACACTGAGAAAACCAATGGGACCATGCTTCTTGAAAGGCATTAAATGAAGTCTCATCTGCTGAACTAATAGAGCACAAAAATCATATGAACTAATTGCACCATCCTGGCGAAAAAGTGCACAGAGTCAGAAAATGATGCCCTCCAGAAAATGATGATCATCGTGAGCACGGGTTTTTGTTCATTTAAAAAAATTAAGTTGCCATTCCCCAACATCAAGCTTCATTTAGCCCTTAAGAGCTTTGGATTTGTAGAAGCCATCTATTGTCCGTGTGTTAGGATCGCCACAAACTCCTTCTCAAGGGCAAAATGCACTCTGACCGTCGAATTGTCTGCTAGGAGAAAGGATCAATGCAGACGCTACATATAGTGTATGTGGACACTTGGAAATGCTGAATGATGTCCAAAGGATGTGGACTGTCCTTAATTCCAAATGAGCTCAACCAGAGGTCCTCCAGTCGGCTCAGGCAGAGAAAGGTGATGAGCTTTCCCTGAGCTTCCGGGGCCCTACGTCAAACCAGATCTGCAGTGGGTAAGCAGACTGGGTTGCATGCCCAGGTCTGCCACCCCATCCAGGAACATAGCTTCCCTGCTCTGTGTCATCTACAGAAATGGAGGCAGTGATGCTAAAAATGTCTTAGAAACCCCTGGGTGAAAGGCATGAAGCAGCACGGTGCAGGAAGCAGAACAGACATGGCTTTTAACTGAGTGATGCTGAATATTTGGGTGGATACTACGGACATTAGGGGGACTCCAGGAATCACACCTGGAAGGGATAAATAATTGCAGCAGCAGCCCTTCTCATGGCCGTGCTGCACAGAGCCCCTGCAAGTGCCTAGATAGCACACACATGCAGGGAAGCCAGTTCACCTTTTGACTCCCTTATCTAATTTACCTCCTAAATGGTGAACTCTAATGGGCAGTGTTACTGAGTGCTAGAGCAATGTTGTAGCTGTGATGGTCTACTAAGACACGAAACAACTAAGGCCTCTGGTACATGTTACACTTAAGACATGATTAACCAGCTAATCACATTATAAGTAGCTACCCAGCCATGCATTCAATTAATGCTATGACAGGAACCAGTGACAAAGTTATCACACAAAAAATGTGTAATAACTTTGTGCTGTTTCTTATCATGCCGTCACTCGAACATGTGTCCAGGCTGCAGCTTCCAGCCACGGGGTGTCCCCCCATTGCTGGGAGCCCCATCAGCTGATCCTGGGCTCCCCCTGCACCGGCGATAAGGCATAATGAGATCTGATGCTGGATCCTGCAGTCATGTTTGGTACAGCAGGATTGTGGGGATCCCACATCAGATCCCATTGCACCTTTATTGCATGCCTGCCAGGAAGCTAAGTGTTTCTTAATTATACAATGACCTAGTACAATAGGGTCCTGATCCCTTACTAGCGCCCTGTGCTCTGCTCCAATAAGTCCAAATTGTTGGGCATTTCTAATAGACCAGTCTTCATAGCTTTGGACCCACTGCTTCTCAAGCCACCCACTCTGGACCCACTGCTTCCCACAGGCTGGGGCCTGTGGTCAGTACAGAGCCTATGAGAGCGGGGTGCTTTGGCAGCTCATGAAAGTTTAATGCATAAAAGGCACAGGACAAGTCATGCAACATTGTCTTCTCTGTGGCTACGAAAGAGCGCATTATCCGTCTCCCTTGGACCAGAACGGCAGCACCTACACAGGGGGTTTTGCGGGCATGCCAGGCAGAAAGGATTTGTTTTGCAGTTAATGAAGCGCCTGAAAACAGCAAATTAATTTGGCAGGAGTTCAGTGCCGAGGAATAATGAAAGGAAGTGGTTCCTGTATTGCAAACAACCTGCATGTTACTCTGTCATTGCCAGAAGGAGCACGCACTCCCACAGCTGGTTGCTAAACAGGTGCAGAATGGCCTGACTCGTTAGGTGGGGTTTAAAACCTGGCGTGATCAGTCACGTAGGACACAGCTACCTTTTGCTAGTGAAGGAAACAAGAAAGGCTCAGAGGCAACTTCCTATTTTCTTGGCAAACAGCCCCTAACCTGTGCCCTCAGAATATACCTCACTACAACCACCCCAAGACTGCTCATTGCAATTCATGCTCTGTGCAGGGGGCAGACTGAGGCACCCCTTACACCCTTGGAGACCTCCACAGCACTGCAGGCTTGGGGGGGGGGGGGGATTTCATCTGTGATCCCACGCTAGCACAGCACCAGGGAACTCGAGCTACTGCAGAGTAGGGCTGCTCTCATCAGGTAAGGCAAAATCCAGCGCACTCTGCATCTCCAAAGGCTAGCTACCAACTCAGGTCCTTATGTACATAAGTCATACAGCACACAAAACAGCCTCTTGTTTCAGGAAAAAACAGTTCCTCATGGATGTCCAGTTACTAGGGAGTAACCCTGCCCAAACCACCGGCTCTAATAGAGGTTAGAGCACGCTATTACTCTGCTCCTCTTCATGAATCTGAGATCACACATACCCTGGCCTTTCCCACATGGAGTTTGCTTGCCAGCCAACTAAATGAATGTGGAAGCTTTGTAATGGCACCATTTGATGATGCCTTTTGATGTTTGAGCC
Source organism: Caiman crocodilus (assembly GCA_030014935.1). Lineage (NCBI taxonomy): Eukaryota > Metazoa > Chordata > Crocodylia > Alligatoridae > Caiman > Caiman crocodilus. The sequence goes on along the minus strand of JAGPOW010001890.1, from coordinate 3,286,459 downwards.
TGGCTGTGGGGAGTCCACAGAGGGCTCACATCGATTTAACTAAATCAATCTAAAGCATAAACTTGCAGTAAAACAGGTAACACTGGGCATGTAGACAAGGCCTTGCCTTTCAGAAGCCCCTAACAAGCAATTTCACTTCATCACGTTGTTTTATGGAGAGCTTGGAGAAGTAAAAATGTTTTACCAGGCTGACGCGCCGCACACAGCAGACTTACTTTCTCACTGGAGAACAAGTGGGCTTTGGCTGAATCATCATCAGAACTTATTTGTTGTAAAAGCCAGTGCAAATTTAAATATCAGGTGTACACTTAAAAAAATATTTGCCATGGTGACAATCTCTGCAAAAACTAGCCCCGGCCTTTCAGGAGACAGCAAGGGTAACATGTGGTTGAATTAGACTGAAAGAAATGCAAGACCCCCAATTGGCAACAATGAGCACAGCTCTGAAGCACGCAGTCGAAGCCAGAAAAATGTGACAACGTCCATACACCAGCTCAGCATCTGACTGAGAGCTTTGATGCAAATACCTTAAACTCAGAGGTGCAGGCACCCATACCACAGCTGGCCCATTCCCCATAACTTAGGCTTTATCATTCACACCCTATAAAAGAAACCCTTGCCAGAATTTTGCGATGTGCGTTCAGTGCCTAACACAAAACAGCCTTGATCACCGCTTGACAAACAGCAGCAGGAGGTTCTGGTGAGCGCGATACTTTGCGGGAACAAAATAATCGAGCTGTAATTGGAACATTAAACTGGGATGAGATCTGAGTTTGCTAATCGCTGCTCAATTTTGGCTGGGTTTTCCCAACAACCTTGACTCAGCTTCACGCAGAGAGCCGGGCTGGGATCCAAGCCTAATGCCCCTGCCCCCTCCAGATCCTCAGGTTTGACAGGGCAGCACTGCAAAGGGAAAGGACAGATCTGGAGAAGGTCTGCTGAAGACTTATGTTAAGACCCAAATAGCACAAAGCATTTTGGAGTGCCTTCCATTTGTGGCTACCAACCTGATATGCTGGGATCGGGTTTTCAAGAGTTCAGCTCCGAAAGCCAGCAACCATCCAGGGAGAATCCCTAACCCCTGCCACACAACTACTGCCTCATTCTCAGCTCTTTCTGAGGCCAGATATTCACATGAAAGGCTTTTTTCCATAGAAATAACTTCCCCGGAGCTCCAAAGATAAGCAATGGGAGATGATACAGCTTGGCATCCCTGGGGGCGGGAGTGAGATACAGGTGCTAGGGTTTAAAGTGGAAAATGAAGGCACACAAAACCAGCACGTGTGCAACTGTGGGGTCTACTGCCCAAGATTATACACTGGGTATAATCCAGAATGGAGAAGAGTTCAGGAAACTCAAGCACTGAGATCACACACAAGGGGCCAAAAGGAAGGGACTGAATTCTCAACCTAGGCTACAATGAACTAAATCTAAATGCAGGAGCCAAGGGGCTGCATAGAGACCCTGCATTTTGCCTTTGGAAAAAGGAAGCAGTCAAAATACAAGTTTACTTCAGCATATGCATGCTTCATGGCATTTAGGCCCTGAAGTAGAGCAGTAAAAAAGGAAATAAACAGCTCCTCAGGTTACTGCTCTGCAGCCTTGGCCCTGCTCTTCAGATGATTTTACATTGTTTTAAAATAAATGTTGGCATTTGGAGATGGCTGAGAACAAACAGATACAGCTGGGTGGTTTGATTGACAGCTTGTGAGAAAAACCAGACCTGAGAAACTTCTGGTTCACACCAAGGAGAAAAAGGGTTTTGTGTTCTCTCCTTGTCCGAATGTAACAACAACAACAGAAAATCATGTTTCAATTACTGAAATAGCATTTATATCCAAGGAAGGACGAAAGACGTTCCCAGAATATGAAAAAAAAAAAAAAACATTGCAGAAAGAAAAAAAAACAAACAAATTAACCTGGCGTTTGAGCTAAGCCATTAATCATGTAGGAGGGAACTGCAAGAAGAAGGATACTGCGTGGCATGTGTTGGACCACAGCCAGGGTAGATCTGAGCTCCACACAGTGCTATTTTTTTAAAAGAAAAAGAAATTGTGAGGCGATTCTCATCCTTCTGCTAGTCTGGACAGCTATTACCGCCCTAGCAAATATCTGTGCAGCACCCATTCTCCTTGAAGTCACCTTCCTCTCCTTTCCACGCAGAAGCTATACATACTTGTTACAAGCATTTATCCATGTTTACAGTAAACGTATTTACAAAGTGGCTCCTGCTCCCATGAACAAAAGGCTCATCTCTGCAGAAGGTCATTAGCAAATAATGAGCAGCATTTACTTTTTGGTTCCTACAACAGGCAGGGGGTGTTTCCTGGAGTCGGGCTGCCACGCAGGCTTCGAGTACCTGTCCAAGGTACTGCATTGTGCTCCTGCCTATTTGTAGTCTACAGTTTTAAGGTGCAGGGGTGTAGGTGGTAGCCGTGTTGGTTTAAACACATAGGCAGACAAGGTTTTTTGGGTAAATCTGATGTCATTAGACCAACTAAATAGTTCTAAAAATTGTTCTCAGCAAGCTTTTAGGTTTAAAACCCCATTGTCAGGCTGAGGAAGCATTTGCAGTCGCTGTGTGTGCTTCCCGGCTGGGATGAATAGTGTAGAAGGCAGAGGCTGCTCTGCATGCAAGGAAGACAGTCAGCGAAGATGGAAACTGAGGAGTCAGTGGGTGAGAGACAGGCTGGAGGGGAAGAAAAGGGGGATGAATGTAGCAGGTAAATACTGGAGAGGTACCTGGCGAGTCAGATGTCAGGCAGGTTATAATGTGTCCTCGATCCAAGGTCTATATTTTGGCTATGATTTTTAGTGTCCAGAGGGGTGATGAAGTGGAGTTCGTAGGCTTGTCTCTGGGAAGTGTTTTGCAGGTTTCCTTTGGGGATCAGGACTGAGATTGGAGACAGAGTGGTTGTCTTGTGAGAGGTGTGCCCCCATCAGTAACTGGGTATTTTTGTCTTTGCTGGATTTCCAGTGTGTGTTCATTCTGGTGCACAGCTGCTGTTTGGTCTCTCCTACGCGTTGTCCATATGATACACGTATTACAGGTTTAGGTTGGAATTTTGGAAAAGGAGCTGGGAAAATAAGACTTCAAACTACCAAGGCGAGTGCACAGGCTGCATAGTTAAAATCCACCACCTGGTTTGCCCACTGAAGCTGGGCCATTCACCTGGCGTTGCGAGCCAAGGGCCATACTCTAGCACCTCACATTGCCATGAGCTGACAGCTCACGAAGACAGCTGCCTTTTTGTAATGCCGGGTTGATGGAGATGCTCCCTGTTGAATCACGGCTACCAAGCAGAGCTCTCCTTTGCAAACCAGCTGCATAAAATATTGGCAGCGGCCAACAGGCTCTTCCTTACCTTTCCAAAGTGCACCTTCCCACAGCCCGTGCCAAGTCCCATTGCCTGTGGGGTTGCTATTCTGTAAGGATGGGTTTTCTCCGTCCCCTGTAAGGCCAGAAATACCGCCTCTGTTGTGCCCCTTGCCATCGGCTCATAAGCAGTCTGCGTTCCAACCAGTGGCACCAAAAATATAAAGACTCAATCCTCTCCCCACCCACACCTTTCCTTTAAATCAGTGATTCTCAGCCGGGCTGCCCTACATTTTTCGAAGAGTGCTGCGAGGCGCGAGGAGATAAGCAGATAAAGCATCTTGTCCCTGCCTGCATGATGCCCCACCCTCACTGCCCACCTCCTGCATAAGGAAGTAAGCACTGTAATAGAGAAATTGGGTTTTGAAACTGGGTGCTACTCAATTTACAGGTGTTCCAGAGGGAGGGGTGCCTTGAGTCCAAAAAGTTTGAAAACCACTGCTTTAAATCTTTCCGGCACTAGGAGTTCTGCCAAAACCAGGAAACTTGCAAACAAGCAGTGAGGCTTTCATTAACCTTCGCATAGCTGCCTCCAGGCAAGGCTTCTCTAGTCATTGATCACTGGGTGCCTTTCTGGGAAAGGCCCTGCTCACAAGAGGGAGGTGATGTAGCAAGCTACGAGGCACTGGGTGGGAGGGATATCATCTGCAGGAGGCCTGTGTTTCGAGCAGGTGGCCATGGCTAATGCTAGTTGCAGTTGCCATGCTTCTGGTCACAGTTCTCTCGGTTAAGTGCCTGGTTCATTTTAGCAAGGCTAGACGCCATTCATGTTGCCAGCTGTCATGGTGTGACAAAGGGAATTAAGGGCATGCCGAGAGTCAATGTGCTGAAGAGCCTCACAAGCTTACAACTGCCGTTTGGTATTACTTTAAATAGAGCTAAGGAAAACATGCAAGTTATTAACTTGGGGAATGAGTGTGCCACTATACACGTATTGTGCCATTAACTTGGGGAACGCCTCACCAGAAGACCTTGTAGAGGCCGAGCATTTAGCCAGGTTCAAAAGGGGGTAGGCAGGTTCATGCCTAGTGGGTATTAAATGTGATACTTAGGGCTGCAACCTACCATGGAGGACTTTCCAGGCCTTGGACTGCTGCAGGAAAGAGAAGCAAGGGGCAGCTCATTCTGAGAAAACCTGTCATAAACACTCTTCCCCTTCATACGTGCCCTGCACCTCTGAGCGGGGAGGATGCTGAGCTGGATGGACTTGTGGGCTGACTCCATATGTCATCTTTATGAGCATTGTGTACCTTGTCTACACAGGGATTTTAGCCACTACTGCTTATACCAGGGGTTTGCACAGAATGGACACAGCAGTGGCTAAGGTCTCTGTGTTCACAGAGATGGTAAAGACCCTGCAGAGCTGGAGCTGGGGCTGGCCGCCTTTGTTGAGGAGGGAATGCTCTGTGCCTTACAGTCCTGGTACGCCAAGTGTCATCCTGCAGGTTGCTCTCCCCACACTGCTTGATGCCTCTGCTTTCCTGTGCCCTACCCAAGCAGGATGCAGTGCTGTTGCCCCTGCAGCCTCCAGCTGCCTCAGCGAGACATCAAGGCTCAAACATTACCCTTACTGGTACCCTCTGCTGTGGGGGTATCCTGTACCCCCAGGTCTGAAGCCCAGGGGACTCCTTTCAAATAAGCCTTTTAGCAAATGCTCCAGTCCAGAGGTGCCTCCATAAGAAAGCCTCCCCCATGGCCACAAATGGGCTTATCAATGTACCCAGTTGCCATGCAGCTCAGGCTCTTTGGTAACCAAAAGCACCTGCTTAATCAAGGCACAAATGAAAACATGGCATGATCAGGAGATCACAAAGGTGCCAAATTGATCTCCAAAGCAAAGCACCCCAGGATGGGCCTGGATGTCACACAATAAAGCCTTTTACAATAAAGCAACCCAACAGTGACAACAAAGAATCATAGAAAAGCAAGGCTGGCAGGGACCTCCCACCATCATCTAGTCCAACCCCCTGCTCGAGGCAGGATTAGTTCTAACCAAATAATCCCATATCCTTGTCTAACCTATTTCTAAAACTACATAGTCCACCCAGTCACACAAATACAAGTCACATTGCCCTGAAACACCAAGAGCCCCCAAATCTGCTGCAGGCAAAGCAGGGGGATAGGGGCTGTCAAAAGCAGGGGGATGGGGCATCCCCTTGCTTTGCCTGCAGGAGGTTTGGGGACTGTCAGCATCCCACCAGCACAAGGGCAGTTCAAATGCACTCAAAAGATCCTATGAAGATGACCAAAAAGACTCACAAGCTCCCAAAACCTCATGGAGACTTACAGTTTGTTATGGGACTTCTCACTTCTGTTATTATCTATTTTTAAGCAAAAACTGAAAATCAAGGAACAGCCTGGAGCCAATACAAAACCTGCCTGCTTTCAGACAAACTATCTGAACCTGAAACACCACTGTCCCCATAATAAAGCCACCGAGAAGAGGCAGAAGTGAAAGCTGACAGCGTAGTGATGGAGAGCTTAGCAGGAGCAGCTGTGATCTCCCTATCTTTACAATGAAACCTCTTATGAGCTGGGAGCAGCAAGTTTTGACTTGCTGGAAAATGTTCAAATAGAGTCCAAATTGAACTCATTAGCAAGAGGCAAGCAGCAGCACGGATGGGATTAGGCAGTCAGGGAAGGTCTGGGAAAAGCAGCATTCATCTTTCTGCTGTCTTAGTGAGGGCAGTGTCAGCACTTCTGATACTAGCTCCAACGTAGAGAGATTTATAACATCAGCATCTGGCTGGCTGCAATGGCAGCAGCTTGCCCTTGAGCACAGACATCAAAGCCAACATTCCCAAAAGCAGCAAGCAACTGCCTAGTAGGGCCGCGTGAAATGGCATTGTTCTGTTTCACCCTGAGTTTTGACGGTTCGATGGAACAGTGTTTTGTATCAAATTTCATTTCGAGTCGAAACAGCTGTTCCATTCCATCGAAACACAGAGGCTGTTTTGACACTGTTTCAATGTTTCGCTGGAGATGGGGAGTCAGCTCATCCCCACCGCTAGATCACACTGGGGGCAGGAGGCAGCCTGGCTGGGATGCTACCTGGTCCCCTGTGCAAGATTGCACCGTGGGCAGGATCTAGTGTGGGGACCTGGGTAGCAGCCCAGCCGGGCTGCCTGCCACCCCAGCACAGTCTAGTGTGGGGCACCAGGAAGCAGCCCAGCTGGGCTGACTTCCCATCCCTAGCCTATGGTCGAAACTTTTCGACTTTCAAAACGTTTCAACCAGCCTCGTTTTGTTTTGAGGTTATTTGATAGCCTTTGTTTCATTCCGATTTTGCTGTTTCAACTTAAAGATTGGTTGAAACAGTGTCAAAATGAAACAGCCAGTGAAATTTCGCACAGCCCTACTGCCTATGCCAAACCAGAGACTTCTTGCAATGGAGCCCAATTCTGGGGAAATATTGGGCACTTGGTTTTTTTTGACAGTCAGGCTGCTTACAAAGGTCTCTGCCTGGGTGCCAAGAAGCATATTGGTGCTCCTGAGGAATGAATTAACCATTGAATATCTGTGTTATAGTTCACATTGCATCAGGGAACTGATACAAAGCAGCTTTCACATGCTCCAATTTGCATGGCTGGATGCATCTGGAGGCAACTTTGAGCAAACTAAGTTAAAACCCAAGACAATCCAAACCTTTAGGCCTGTTACAATGACCCGGTTAAGAGCCCATCTATCAGAATGGGATGGACTACCATCAGCTGGGCTATGCAAGGGCCTGAACTCAACTCTGTGGAGCTTCTTTATCGGAATGGAGATGACTTTTGAACCCTGCATCCAACTGAGCCCAAATTTCCAAGAATAGTTCTAGGCACCGGCAATAAGGATGTTGATGAAAAGTGGAAAACTCATTTCCCTGGATGTGAGAGCATGATCAGGCCCGAAGCACCATTACAGGGTGCTGTGCTCTCTGGAAGCCTCTGCTGCTTCCTACACATCAAAGGCAACAGCAATATCCCACACCATCTAATGTACTGTTCAGCCCATGGAAATAAGGAAGCCTGTGACCCTCTAGCTCTGTAGTTCCTGGCTTGAAAGTGCTTAAGTGTCTACTGACAAGAAAGTAGAAAGGTATAAGCAGCCACTGAGACCCAAGAGAGAAATAAATGCAGCTGTTGTTTCATTTTGCTGCAGACATTTGTACTTGAATCATTGATTTTCCACTAGCAACTCAGGAAGACCTTATGCATCTGGCACATGCATTTTTCATCTAAGCCTATTTCAGTGCAGGTGATAAGTTGATGTCTTCATTAACCCATCTGCACAGACATTGCTCTCTTCCTTTGGAAATTCTTCTGATTTCTCTTCCAAGGATCAAAGGCTCACCTCTGCTGGCATTCAAAGTCTACCTGCCTGCCAGCCCTGCGATGTGCTCCAGCTATGCTGCAGGTCTTCCTCTAGCCCAAAGTCTCACAGGTCATTTTAAAAAGAGAGACGAGTCCAGGCTGAACAGTTTAGATCTGAATTGCATGTCATGAAAGCAGAGGGGTTTCCAATCTCTGCCCCAGCTGCTATTTTTATATCCACTTGTCTTTGGAAAATACATTTTGTCCCCTCTCCTAGAGGTTGGATCATCTGACAGGGTGCTTTAATTCACATCTGGCAACCTTAGCAATGTGAGATTGGGGGGGGGGGGGCTGATATTTTTCATTGGACCAACTGCAAAGTTGGGAGACAGTTTAGACAAATGTTTAGGCATGAGGATCCCTTCCTCCAAGACCCACAGCAAAATGAAATGACAGAAACAGGAGAAAAAGGGCCTTGAGCAGCATGCGAATCAGTACACAGGGATCAAGCTGTAGGAGCCGCTCCAGGCAGCTTGAGCCTGTGTGAGACCAGGAAACCAGAGCCTAAACCAGGTACACCCAGGGGGGTTTGCCCTGTCCTCCAATAACAGTGGTGGGGGTCAGGTAGGGTGCTGATGGAGGGGCTGGTGACTATAGCAGTTCCCTTTCCTCTCTACAGAGCCAGGCCGAGACCAAGTGCTTAATTATATACAATGTATTACTATAATCAATACTTAGGATAAAGCATGAAATATTTACAATAAAGCTTAGTATATGACACTACATATAAGCTCCCATAATTCACATAAACCATGTAACTTACAACATATATAATAATTAATAAATTGAACAAGATAGCAAAGGTTTCAACACAATAAACACATATGGGGAATTAACTTATATAACCCAAATAAGTTAATAATATTTCCTAGACCTACCAGGTACCAATACAAATATACAGATTAACTAGGGCTGTGCAAAACGGCACCATTTCATTTCGGGGCTGTTTTGAAGCTCTCCATTTTGTTTCAATTTCACTGTTTCAAGCTCAAAACGAGTCAAAACAGCATAGAAATGAAATTGCCAGCGAAATTTTGCACAGCCCTATCATTAACACATTAAGAACCTACAAACCATATAAACTTCCTCAAGAAATACCTATAGCTATATAGACCTGGACCAAATAACAATCACCCAAAATAGGGAGTGCACTCACTACCTCCCCAAAGGATTTCCTTGGAGCCCCTCCCCTTTAGAGCCCTGGGATGTGGACATGCCCCTCCCACAATGGCTGGAGGAGGCGGCCCACCTCGCCTGCGGGGCCTGCTTCCCCAGCAACTCATGCTTCCTCTCTGAAGTAGCCAAGGCTTGTTGCCTGGAGGCTCTCTTTGATGGCCTGGCACCCTGCACTGGGTAGCCCAGGGCTCGCTCGCATGGGAGCTGAACCCTTACAGGCTCTGGTTTCCTGGTCTCACACAGGCTCAAGCTGCCTGGAGCGGCTCCTACAGCTTGATCCCCGTGTACTGATTCGCACGCTGCTGAAGCTCAAGTGGGGTCCCAAGGATGGCCATCTCTGGAGCTCCTTTCTCCTTGCTGTCCCTTGTCATCTCTCCCCAGCATGCTGAGCATGCTCCCCTTTTATACATTTCAGTGGTCGCAGCCCTGAAGCTCTCTGGACCTAGCTGGTACAGTTCAAATTCAGGTCCAGCTGCTCCTTGCCCCCTCCCTTCGGAAAAGGGCAGGGCATTGCCTCCCTTGTACTGCCTCCGGATTGGTGGGTGGGCTTCATCAATCAAACAGCAGATCCTCCATCCTGGCACTCAACCTGTGGCATGAACTGAACTAACGTAGCTGATGTTAACGTAAGAGTATAATAATAGTGAAAAATAACCATGTTAGTCTTGTCCTGCAAGCAACTTGAAAACTCCGTTTTGTATCCTTCTGCTTGACATAAGTGAATCAACTCTGCATAGCCTTCATGTATGAGTGTGTGTGCAAAAGAGTGAATAGTGAGAGAATGGCATAAAGTCAGGAAAAGAAGATTCAACCATTTAGGTGAGCAACAAGGTTCCAGGTGCAAGTTACCAGTCAGTAAACTAATTGATGAATGGCTGAAGAATCCCTTTGAAGCTGGAGAGCACAAAGGAGATAACAGAAGAAGAAATTCTGTCAGAGGGGCAACAAAAACACTCCAAGGCTAAAATAAGCTGAAGACAAAAGAAGAACAACCACAGAAACAGAAGCTGGGAATGGAAACACCCCAAAGCACTGAAACAAAGAATGCCAATCCCTATAAAAAAACACTTTGAAAATGCCAGGTTGGGTGCGTCTCTTTCTCTACTGCTGTTTCATCAGATTGCAGATGCATCTGTTCACCCCGCTCCAGCCATTATCTTCAAATCTGCTATCTTCAAATCATCACCATCTACTCAATAAGCCCGGGTTGGCCACCCTGAGCTGATATTGAGCAACTATTGCTGGTAACTATATCCGGTGTACATGTGGATGAAATGGTTGTTTTGTGTATGTGTATGCCTGTGTGTAATGATGTGTATGATGATTTGTGTTTGTATGAATGGCGTGTTCGAACCTCTATGTCTAACTCATGTAATCAATAAACGCAGCACCTTGCCTTATCCCCCTTTATAAAGTTGCGCTTGTGATTTGAGCAATTGGCAATTTGTGTAACATTTTTGGTGGAGAATGTGTGTGGAGGTGAATATGGCCCTATGTTGTGGTTATTAATCAGTTGTGTGTTACTTGTATAGTAAGTCTTGTCTGTATGTGTCTGTCTGTCTATCTGAAGGTGTGCACACCTCCTGGTGGTAGAAGTGCTGGGTATAGTGGTCTCGGGTTGGACCGACCACTTAGAAAAATAGAGGAATACTTAGATTCTTGGACAAGTTGTTTAACTTGGAAAGCTCACTTTGTGGGTTGTGGGTAATTAAAAAGCTTACTTTGTGGGTTATGGGCTACTAGGATAGTCTGGACCGCCTATAGAGAGCGGCCCATGGTTTTAGTTTGAGTTTTGCTTGTGGATATTGAAGTTCACTTTGTAAATTATGGACTACCAGGATAGTCTGGACCGCCTATAGAGAGGGGTCCATTGCTTTGGTTTTGAGCTTTGTTTAGGACTTGGTTATCTTGGAAAATCAGACTTTTTGGCACATTTTTACAGACTAGTATACTGAATTTGAGTATTAACAAACGGTAATTAACTTAAAGTAGTAAAAAACACAGACGACGGAAGTCAAGATGTTCAAAAGAAAGACAGTAAAGAGCATAGCAGATGTAAAAGATGTCAATGATCCCCTGCCTACATATCTGTAAAACAAGTGTTGCAGTGATTTGGACATAGCCCATGGACCAAGCAGGCAGTAAAAGATGCCGATACCATTGCAAATTTAAAAGGCAAATTTCAGAGCTATATGCAGATATATAATATACCACCACTCTCCATGAAAAAGAAAGCTGCAGCCATGTGGCTTTTATGGGAAGCTACTAAAAATCTGTTCCTCCATCCAACTAACTGTTAGGAGGCATTTTAAAGGGGTTAGCTAAAATTTGAACCAAGGTAAAGTCCTATAAAAATTGTGACTAGGGTTGTAAGTTTTGTGCAGGACAGGTAGTTTGTTACTGCGAACTGTTTGTCTGGGTCAGGCAAAGTAGTAGACATGAGTACATGCTGTAGTCCATTTAGGATTAAGTGAGAACCTCCTGTTGTGTTTGCAATAGGAAGCTAGGAAGGAGCAGAGAAAGTCACTCTCTCTGCTGGAAAGGCTATGGAAATGACAGGGTCCTTAAGAAGGGTTAGTCTTTTATGGATGGTTACAAGAGCAGTTGTGTGTTTTCTGTGAAGTTTGCAAGGTGCAAGTTTCACATGCAAGTTAGGGCAAAATAACGCCTTATGCAGGCAGTAGAGCTTCAGTGAGATCAAAGACGGTTAGGGAAATGTGAGACGGATACTTTGGGATCCTCCCACCCCCCAGTAAATAAATACATAAATAAAAGCAGCCGGTGGCAGACAAAGAAACAAGGAATGATATTGGACATCTGCTCAGGCAGCGGCAGAGGATTTTGTAATTGAAAGTGAGGGAAACTTGGTTCTCCCCCTGCCTCTCCAGGAACAGTGAAGGGCCAAGAGCATAACAGCTTGGTTTGGGAAACATCAGGGTACAGCTGTGTAAGCAGAAACCAGTGCCCAGATTTACTTTGAGTTACTCCGGGCAGGGAAAGAGCAGTGAGCTTATCAGAGGCATGTTCCCTTTTGTCTCCGCAGACGCACAGGTTGAAGCTTCCTTTTTAAGGTCAGAAAAGGGTTTTCTGAAGGAATTGTGTGCGGTGTGCCATTCATCACCCACGGTCTTTTCTTAGACTAGAGCTTACTAGACTGCGTGTGAGGAAAAAAAGACAGAGATTGCTTTTGGTTTATAAAAGGCAAGGCCAGCACAGAGTGTGCCGCTGTGAAAAAGAGCGAGAGAAATCAAGATTTGCCGTACAGATTGGTCTGCAGAGAGCAAAGCAATAAGGGGCCACTGATGAGAACAAATTTGAAGCTTGCAGCCCAAAAAAGGTTACGGTTAAGATCTGTTAAAGGAAAGGAAAGCTGAACCTTAGGGAAGACCGAGAAAAAGGAAGTGTTGGGATGCTAGAAAGTTGCTTGGGAGAGAGAGATCTGCTACAGAAAGTATTGCCATCAAAGTTAAAAGAGAATTGCTAAATCCTGCTGAAAAGAGAGAAATCTCTGGAAGTGTTTGAGAACAGACTCACCGAGCACAGGAAAGAATTAAGAGCAGGTGCTGAAGAGCAGAGCCCAGCCAAAGTTTGTGAAAGCATACCATAGAAAGAAGACCATAGCAATAGAGTAGAAAGTTTGGCCCCGGATATGACCTAAAAGTGCCACCCTCCCGGGTGGGTCAGTGCGGTGGAGCTACCTGTACCAGGGCAGCCTCTGCAAAATGCCACATAATAAATCGCCCTGGGGAATAGGTAGGGGCAAATATAAGGCACCTTAAAACCCTAGCTTCCACCACCTTGTGGGTTATCCTTAATTGGGAAAAGGCTAGGGGGAGCGTACCCTGACAGAAAAACCTTTAGTAAAGGCCAAAGAAAAAGTATAGAAAAAAGTAGAAAAATGGGCTGGGAGGCAGCTGTTATAGAGAGAGAGATGTGGAATGTGTTTAAAAAGAAAGAAGAGATTAACAGACTTTAAATGCTAGAGCAAGTAAAGGAAAGAGTAAGAATGTCATTTTAAAAAGAACTGCTTCAAAGCAAGGACAAGATACAGCTGCTTTAAAAAAAAAAAGTTAGGTCCTGATCTCAGTGCCGGAGGTCCTGCTGTGGCCTGGCTGGGTTAAGTACAACTTCCCTCGCTGGTGCAATAAGAAGGAGCAGCATTATATGTTTGCTGTGTGTGTATTGCAAGGCCGGAAACCTGCTAGAAATTAATATCTGGAAAATCTCATTGGTAAAGAGGGTGAGAAGTGTTTGGGGTTTTTTTTAAACTCTTCAGAAATAGTGGAAATCTTTTAGAAAGGAAAATGTTAACAATGTGTTAAGGTAAGGAAAAAAGGTGTTTCTAAAAACTTGGTACATACCAGCACTGGAAATGTGTAAATATAAATAATATTTTACTGGAAAGAGTCGTCCTTGGCAGGTTGATGTGGGTGCGTTTGTTTGTATTTCTCTCCTCTCGCTCTTTTGCAGAAGCTAGAGCGTAAAATCTAATCAAGGAGTAAAGAACGGCGAAGTCACCAACAGCGTTTTCTTCACCTAAGCCATGGTTTCATCAGCACAGCAAAATTTTGTTTTGTGTTGTTTGTCCTGTTGTGTTGTTTTTGCTTATTTCATAGATTAGTTGAAGTTGGCAAAAGTTTAAATGTACAGAAGTATCATAAAGATGTAATAAACATTATTAGTAATATTTTCTCTAAATATTAAATCCACCTGCGGATCCCAACCCAGAACACTTCCGTCCAGGTGGACTGGAAAGTTGTTCCAATCTTTAAAGCAAAAAACAGCAATCCGTATAAAAGTTTTAAGTTGTAGAGTTTACTTGTTTAGCAAAATGCCATTTAGTTAAAAAAAAAAAAAAAAAGTAATATGTATGTGTTTAGTAAATAACCTGATAATTTTTTTTTAAGGCTATAAAAGAAATCTCATTTGTATTTAAAGCCTGTTATGTTGGTGTTATAAATAATATGTGTGTAACCCATTGTTTTATAAAAAAAGTTGATAAACCTAGCACATTAGTATTTGCATAAAGAAAAGAACTCTTTATTGATTAAAGCAAATATAAAATGGACGGCCCATGAAGTTAGTAATAAACATGGATCAGCAAAATGATGTGGAAATTACCACTAACTACCACGAATATAAATAGTTAGCACAATTAAAAAGAAAAAAAAATTGGCAACCCATTTTATAGGAAATTAATAATCCGTTATATAACTAGGACAGATAAAAACATACTTTGAATTCCAAGTGAATTGGACTAGTGCGTATCATTAACCATCTTAGTACAGTGGTATATATAATAGAATTGGGGGAAAAAAAATCAAAATAAGTACATGTATTTCAGTTAAAGTTATCCAGTGATGTATGAACTATAGGCCCGTCAGTCTTACCTCAGTCCTGGGGAAGCTCTTTGAGAAGATTATCAAGGAGCACATCTGTGATGGGCTGGCAGCGGGGATGATGCTCAAGGGCAACCAGCATGGGTTCATTAGGGGCAGGTCATGTCAGACCAACCTGGTGGCCTTTTACGACCAGGTCACAAAATCACTGGACGCAGGGGTAGCAGTGGACGTAGTCTTTCTGGACTTCAGGAAGGCCTTTGACACTGTCTCCCACCCCATTCTCATTAAAAAGCTAGGCAGCTGTGGCATTGATGCCGACACAGTCAGACGGATTGCAAATTGGCTGAGGGGTCGTACTCGGAGAGTGGTGGTGGACGGGTCATTTTCGACCTGGAGGGATGTGGGCAGTGGGGTCCCCCAGGTCTCAGTCCTCAGGCCCGCACTGTTCAATCTCTTTATTAGCAACTTGGACGATGGGGTGAAGAGCAGCCTGTTTAAATGTGCTGAGAACACCAAGAGTTGGGGTGAGGTGGGCATGCTAGAAGGGAAGGACAGATTACAGCAGGACAGGGACAGGTTACAGGGGTGGGTGAATGAAAATAGGATGGGTTTCAATACTGACAAGGCAGGGTG
>JAGPOW010001890.1:3239215-3256700 GCA_030014935.1 Caiman crocodilus | reverse complement strand
TGGGGTCATCTGAACCCAGCACTCTTTCCTGCCTATGCAGGGGGTTGGACTCGACAATCTATTGAGGTCCCTTCCGACCCTAACATCTATGAATCTATGAAAATCCCCACCAAACCAATGAAGCTGCATGGGTAAGGATGAAGGCATCACCATGCTGTTGTGACAGTGCTGAATGAAAAAAGCTTCATACACCAAGTAAAGCAGAACGAAGTCAGTGAACAGTGGGCAAAACCCCAGGCAGTGGCTGTGCTGCTTCTAGTGAGCCCACAAACAGCAAGTGTTATATTTAGTGTGATTTTCTGCTGTTATTTTTTATGGGAATCAGTGGTGTGCTCCTTGGACAGCCTCCACAGCAGGTTGGGGGAAGTGTCTGGAGTATGTCCAGGTAACAGATTAAAACCCTCACAACTCCATGGTGGGTGGCAGATAGCATCAGCCAGGAGGCTTTGCAGGGGGTGAAAGCAGAAAACACAATCCCAAACTAAGGACTGTGTCCTGCTTGCATGGAAGCTGAAAGAGTCCTGCCATTGACTGCCATCAGATTGGGAACAGGGCCTTTTTAGGGTGAACTTCTTTTCCAAGTAAGTGATATTTAATTGGGTTTATTATGCAAAATAATCCAGTGCATTCTCAGTGTATATTTTTTTAAGACTTCAGTAGTATACCCTGAGCCTGATTCTCCACTTTATCGTCTGTATTGGCATGAAACAGCAGAGTGGGGGCTAAACAGAACAGTGTTTTATGCTGTGAGGCCTGTCTGAGATGAGATATAAGCAGGTGAGAGCTCCCAGAGGCAGATCAAGACAGCAACGAGTCTACCATCTGCAGCAGGTTCCACATGCACGAGGCTTTGCTCGGATGCTAACTGACTGCTTGCAGATCTCTGGTGATATCAGTCTGATGGACCAAATGTCACTGGAAGTAGGAGCAAAGAGTTATGCTAGAAATGGAAAGATCTGGCTGTTCCAATGCTCCTTTGCCAAAGCCGAATGACAGGGTAGGGCTTGGGCAGCACCCACAGCTTCTTGCCTTGTATCTGCCAATAACTTGTCTAAAACAGGTTGCTGTCACTTCCCGGAGACAAAATGGATGAGGGCTGTTGCCTTCACCTAGCAATGCTAAACACAGCAGGGTGTGCAACTGGTGGTGCTAAAAAGCAGGCCACTCCCGCCCCCAGGTTAAGTTACTATTCCAGTTGCAGAAAGTGGGAGGCTGTGTGGTTAGACACCAAATCCAACACTTGTTTAAGACCAATACACAATATCACTTGTTTAAGACCAATACACTCCATGGAGTTACTCCAAGTTTACACCACAGTAACAAAGCAGAAACAAGCCACAAATACATCAGCAAAAATAAACCGTCTTCCCCTACTGATCATAGCAAATGCAAAGTTCAGATCTCACCAGCGAGGCAGCACCAATGATTCAAATACACGAGTTCCAAAACATTGAAGATGATGATATTTCTCTAATAGCTGGGTGTCCAAAGAGAAGTGTGCACAATAATTCAGTTTGACTAATTTGCTTCATCAGATTGCATCCACAGGAGGCTGGCAAGACAATATAGTATGTTATCAATCTAAACATTAGATCCCAGTGATTTAAATGACGCTATTTCCTCTCCAGTAATGAAGCGATTTATGCATTATTCACACTTCATATGCAAACAAGGCTCAACTGCAAGTGGCACCTTAATCTTTTGAGGTTTGTTCTTGGGTCTGGCTACTATTTGCACCAGATGAGCATGACACATCCCTGAAGTGAGGGAATAAGATAGTGCAAGGGACTGGGAACTAGCCCTACCTGGTTCTGCACCATCTACACTTTTCCCAGAGCCTGACAAAGGGACTTTGATCCAGAAAGTTTGCAGAAAAGGACAATTTTCTTGCCATTTTCCAGTTGGTCTAATAAAAGAGTTCTAGTTTTTTGTATTTCTACCCTGTGCATGTCAGTATTTGACCAGACACGTGTGCCGTGTTGTACTCTGACAATTCCAAGTCAATGGAGCCGTTCTAGAGAACAGGCCATCCTTCCCCACGTCCTCACCTTCCTCCAAGTAACAGTGCCCAAAAGTGAAGGGTAGCATTCTGGTTCATTCATAGTATCTGCTGCGTCACCTCTCAGACACGAAGATGGACAACGAACTGGCCTGCACAAGAAATACCATCTCTCTGGAATATTTGAATGGTGCCATTTAAGAGACAACCCAAAACACTGACAGAAACATCGTGCAACACCTTTACTATGTGTATAACCAGGCAAGATAATTAACACATTAGGCTCTTGCAAGAGAAATCTTTTGCAGTAGGCCTGTTAAGCTAGGGGCCGGGGGTGAGGGAGGGAGGGAGTTTAGTAAGTAAAATCGTGCCAGTAATCTGCAAGCTGTGGAGAAGCTGATCCTGAAGGGGACTCTCTGACCTCAGCAAACCAGATCCTGCTTTGCAAATGGTGCTGGCAGCATCAAGCACCCAGAGCTGCAGGCTGTGAGGAGTTAAACATGCTGGCTTTTAAGGAAATCCTTGTGAAAAGCAAGCGCTCAATCAAAATGCTCATGCCAGTCACATCCATGTTGGGACCTTTAACCGCTAAGTGCTGGGGCTACTTCATTCAACCCATTACTCATTTTAATGGGGATGCTACCACGTGGTGCTTGGAGGACCTGGAGCAAATCACTGAGCTGCTGAGGGGCCTAATTCCCCTGTTTGTAAGATGCAGGCAGTAATGTCACCTCCTTCCCACCCTGTGCCTGTCCCTTGTATTTAGACTGGAAGCTCCTGGGGGCAGGGACTGTCTCTGTATACTTTGTATGTAAATGGAGGGACGCAGACGTTTCTACTGGACAAAGCCTTGGATTGCATCTCTAGACAACTAGTTTCTACTTCCTTGCTAGTTTCTACATCCTGGCTTGTGAAGCCAATCTTGGACAGCTCCCTGTGCCTCAGTTTTCGCAACTGTAAAATGGCAATAAATGCCTTAGAAGAGCTTGGAACATGAGTTAGAAACCACGGGAAGTGAAGGTGCTGGAGTGCGTGGAAAGGCCTGAGCAAGAAGTTGCTTGGAGTGAATAAGAATTTCACTAAGACCGATCGCAAACGCAGTTGGGTGGGGTATCACTTGGGCAGAAATTGTGCGCAGCTGCAAGCAGCAAGCCACAGGAACGCACAAGTGAGTTCTGAGCCTGGGCCTAGGAAGGAGCAGGAAAGCGGGAGCTCTTTGGGCACAGGACTGGCTGGAAAGGGCAGGCTTGAACTTCTGAACAGGGGAACTGCCTGGTGTTTGTTCCTACTCAGTTGAAAGCAATGGGATTGTGTGACACTGTCACAAATGAACCCAGACGGCAACTCAGGAACCAAGACTGCAACACGGTTCTGCTGAGTGACTTCTTAACCAACGTCTCATTCTCACAGGCATCGGGTGGCAGGGACTCAACTAGGGCGTATCTGCAAGGGCTGCCGGCCTTGCGCTAGAGTGTTATATACCCCATGCATGGATGTGGTGATAGAGTCCAGGTTCCTCTATTGTCTAGCCTCATAAAATGGACAGTTTCCCATCTCTGCAACCTCACCCCACATCCAAGGAAAAGAGTCATTTAGATCTAGCATGTTTTAGATGGTTGACAATCTACACAGCACCAGTTTCCACAGGAACGCTGAACTCCCTTCCCAAAGGTGCTGAATGTGCACTTTTTGAGCCCTTTTGAGTCTTTCCTCTAGACAGACTTATTCAGAGGTTCCTCAATATTTAAAATTAAGTATGCATGCCCTATGAAAGCCACCTCAATGGTAGCTTCTGCTTCAAGAAATCCTGGCAAATAGTCTGTTATTTTATATACAAAGAAAAGATTGAGTTGTCCATCAAAAATGCAACAGAAAATCCACGTATTAATCCTTTCAGGCCCTAAAGCATCTTATCACTTAAGGTGCCCCAGGAAAATAACACATTTATTCCTATTTCGCCCAAAGAGAGTCTATCATCCAAACTGTTTAAAGCACAAGAAATAAAAGATTCTCTGTGTTAGAGGGGAGCGTAGCAAAAAAACAGTTTGTTGTAAAGTGCTTTACAACACAATATTATAGTGCCTTGCTTTTGCAAGGTTCCTACCAAAAGGCAAGGCACTATAATATTGCAGTGGAAGATGATAACTGCATTGAAGGATTCGCGTTTTTATTATGTGTCCTTCACAATCCAAAGGCGCCTCTGATCCAGTAAGTAATTGAATGGCTGCAAATTTGCATTTAAATTGAGGCACTTTGGAATCCAAGCCCACAAGAAACTGGCTTGATAGATCTACTCTTATTATACATCATAATCCTTAAGGGGAGAAAAAGAGCAAAAATGAACTGAACGCTCTGAAAAGGCTTGTACAGCTGTAATTTGCAGAGCGAAAGTGAATTCTGTGCTACGGGTATCTTTTTAATTCTGTACCCTCCCCACTCCAGGAGTCCTCCTTGCTCATTACAACCATATCCTCTTCCCGTTGTTTAGAGGAGTAAACAAAATTAATTTAACACAAAGATTTTATTTCATAGCATTAACTATATCAACATTGTCATCCCTCTGGCTGGCATGTACTGATGACTATTAGGCCTGTGCGAATAGGGAACTATTCGATTCGGGTTTGGATTCGGCCAATTCGGATGCCAGCAATTCGACGTGGAGCTCCGAATCGGTTTCCTGCTTCGATTCAGCCAAATCGGATCCGACGTTTTGGAGCCGATTCAGAGATTCAGTCATAGGGTATAATGGGGAATCAATGAAATAGCTATAATTGTGTTGGTTTTTGTCCAATTTGGATGAATATTGCCAGGAAGATGATAGCCTCTGCTGAGGTCATGAAGCCTGCCAAGTTTCAAGGAGATTGATGTAGGGGTTTCCCCCAAGCCCCTGCACCTACCTTGAAACTTGGCAGGCTTTGTGGCCTCACCAGGGGCTACCATCCCTGCAGTATTGATCCTACTGTGGCACAACACACACACCTGACATGAATTTTGCTTGCAAGATCTTGGGGTGCAGTTTCCACCAAACCCCTGCTCTTATCTCCTTGAAACTTGGCAAACTTTGTGGCCTTAGTAAGAGCTACCATTTCTGAAGTTTTGACCCCACCGTGGCTTAGCACACCCACATGACATGAGTTTTGCATTCCGAATGTTGAAATGCAGTTTCCCAGAAACCCTTGCACCCATCACCTTGAACCTTGGCATGCATTATGCTCTTAGCAGAGGCTACCACCCCTCCAACTTTCATCCGAATCAGCCAAAAGACAGCAAAGTTATAGATATTTAATTGATTCCCCATGATACCCTATGGCCGAATCTCTGAATCTTTTCCAAAGCAATTCGGAAGCTCTGAACCGATTCGGAAAGCCTAAAGCTTCCCGCAGTTCGATTCAGATTCGTAGATTCAGCCTCTGAATCATCCGAATCATCTCCGAATCCGAATCACAGTCCAAAGCTTTGCACAGGCCCGATGACCGTGTGAATAAACTATGTCATGGTTCCTTATCCCAAGCAATGATGGCCAGGAATCTGAGCTGTAACCATAAAAGAGTGACCAAAACCAGTAGCTGCCAGTGGTTGCTTCCCAGCTGCAGGAAAACACCTGCTTGTGTCCGCTGATTTCTAGTGAAAGTGGTGTGACCCATGCAGCACAAAGAGCTTTATCCTTTTCTTCCGCCAGTATCTCAAGGACATTTTGGCTTGTCCTTCTCGAATTCACAGCAGAGTTGGGGCTCAGCTGGATGCCAGCTGCTAATGACACTCTTTTACACCTTGTTCCTGAACCTTACAGGAGTCTGGAGCCAGATGTGAACAGCACAACTGACTTCCCTCTCCTCCTTCATGTTAATGAGACAGAACAAAACAGGAGAGAAGCAATGCCGAGAAATTTAATTATCCTCCAAGTAAGCCGAGCGTCCTGTGAAGGTTAATTGTCTTGCGCTGTAAATAATTTTCATTTTCCCTGAAGAAAAAAAAACAACTTCAGAACAGGTTTGCAGTTACTAACTCAAGTTAATGCTTTGTGAAACTGGTTAGTGATCTTTGCTAATTATGGCTTGATTAATACAGAGCCCGAACTGGAAAACCATGCAACAGGCGCCTGTCAAATCTGTTAGGGACATTGCAGAAAGGGAGTCTGAAAATGCAGTTTGGGAGCTGAGGGGAAAGAAGGAACCTCTTGCTGCTCCACTTCTCATTCCAAGTAACTCTTCCGGGAGGAACCTGGTGCCTCAGGCAGACGCATGCAGGTGCAAAGTCCCTGAGATCTTCCTAGAACGGCTTGGGAGCAGCTCAAGCTGCGATTGTTGCCCTGAGAGATGCAGTTTGCTCCCAGCCACAAAAGGGAGCCTGCGGCAGAGCTGGAAGCTGAACCCGGACATCCCCGCTCTCAATATGCTGCTGTTAGAACATCCTTTCCCTACCTGGCAATGCTACTATCGTCACCTATTGCTGATCATGCTGTCAGTAAGTTGAATGACAGCTACACATTTTTAGTGGAAATCCTCTAGTTTTTTGGAACAAGCAAACCCTGGCCAGCAATAATGTAATAACCCGCTACTTAGCTAACAAAATTAAAATGGTTGGTGACACGGGTGGAAATCAGTGCTTTAAGACCCTGTCGAAGAGATTCTGCCTCTTTTCTAGTATTGAGCTCTCCTTGACTAGGATGCTTCTGCCCTACTGAGCCTTGTCCCCTGCATGGGCAACAACTGGTAACCAGTCATCCCTCAAAACTACCACTCCCAACTGTCACTCCTAATGACAAGGAACAACGTCCCAAACACCAAAGGACACGCTACGCCAGGCCACAGGATTACTTCTCAGACCTAAATCCTAGCGGTACAGAGCAATCTATTGAAGGAGATGGAGCTGTGACTATCGAGCACCTCCTCCTTTCTTCCCTGCCCACCCCCACAAGATCCACGAGCTCTGGCCTATTTTTTTTAAAGCTGTTTCAAGCCTCGAACACTCCCAAATTAAATAAGAGAGCTAGAGTTGGTGCTGGCTTCTTTGAACTGAACCAACAAACAGCGGCTTCGGCTCCGATGTTCCATATCAAGCGTGCGAGACCCCCAGAGGCAGGTTCCTAGAAGCAGAAACGACTGCCAGTGTAATTCAGTTCCTTGCAAGCAGACTACAAGCAAAAGGCTGTGTCAGAACCACTCTGCTCTCTTCCCTCACTTAGGTGGGGAGGGAATCTCAGAAAACAACATCCAGTGCGCCTATGGTGAAAGCAGGCATCAAGCAACAAGGGCCAGGAAGAATACGAAATGCTCTTGTGCTATGCCCCTAGCCTGCGGTTTCCTCCCGCTCCCATGTCATTTATGCAGGTCAGTCTATGCCTAGGGGAACAAAACATGGCTAATATTGTAGCTTCCTTCTGGGGCTCCCCTAACCCCGTTCTCAGCTGCATCCTCCTTTCCCCAAGAAAGGGTGGGAAAGCTTGCAGCTCAGGCCCCACTCTACACTGGTAGATAGTACTAGCAGCTGGCAGAAGAGAGTTTTTGAAGTCTCCCACCCAGGGGAAAGGCTAATGCATGAAACATGTCTGCACATCAGACAGGCTCATTTCAACAAGCCCAAACTCACTTGAAAGGGAAGAGGTAATCCTTCATGACTCAGGCGGATGGGAAAGAAGCCTCCCCAGAGGCATTCTCCTCCGCCTAAAAGAGCCATCTCCATTCAAGTCTGTGCAAATCTCCTGCTGGCTTCAGGGCCTGAAACCACATCTTTGCACAGATTCCCTACACCTTGCTTTAGAGACAGGTAACATCAGCCTTGCTAGATGACAAGCAAGGCTGACCGACTCTCCTGTTCCTGCTTTTCACTTAGTGGCTTCTGCTGCCAGATCTTCGAATGGCGGACAGCACCACCACCAAGGTACGGCATATCAGGCTCTTCCCCCAGCTCCACTGCCAGGGTGCAAAGCAGGGCCAGGCTATGACATGCTGGGGCGCTAAACTGTGTCAAGCTTAAGAGGCCCCACAGCATTACCAGACAAGTATATTATTCCAACAGAAAGGACAATGGAAATAGAAATATATACATAGGCAAAGCTGCAACGAAAACCTAATAATCTAACTAAAACATGGCTCTTGCAATAAGCCTATTTGCATTACGAAATACTTTCAAGTATTTAGAGGCCCCTCATAACATGAGGCCCTAAGCTTGTGCCTTACTTAGCTTGTGCCTAAATCCACCCCCGGTGCAAGGGGCATTAGGTACCCAATGGACCAGGGTATCTGGGCAGAAGGCATGGGGTTGTCAGCTGGCACCAGCAGCCAGGAGCAGACGGGGACTGACTGTCAGACAGATTCCTGGGCACAGACGCATACAATGTTTGGCTGTCAGAAATCAAGCTTGGCTGCAAAGCCTGGCTGTGTAGCCCTTGGTAGAGCCCAGCATTTCCCCTACCTCCATGACCTTGCCTCCATCTGCACCACAGTCCCAAAGCATCTGCAGGCCGCTGATGTGCCATTTGTGTTTAATCTCGGCTTTAGCCTTGGTGCAGTTTATACAACTGCTTGAGGCCCTGTGTACAAATAATCCAGATGCCCCTGCCTGGGTTTTCACATTTGATTTGGCGACTTGGCCAGCTGCTTTACTATGGACTTCATAACACTGTGGCAAACCCTTCATGCAGTAATAAACACAAGCTGAAGAATGAAGTACAACGCAAGCAAGGGGAAAACAGCAATAAGGGTTAGTAAACAAGCCAGGAAAAGGCTGTGCCACTATTATTAGAGAACAACCCTCAACTTCAGAATCGCTGAGAAGTTTGGTTTCATTTAAGCGAGAATAATAAAGGCAAATCTCCCAGTATTTAATACAGTAACACCAGACATGCACGTGTAGGATGGAAACTTTCTTGCACAGAGATGCAGACTCTTCAACGGTTCGAGGTAACAAGAGTTCAGCTGAGGCTTTGAAAAGATTTGCTGGGAAAAATGAGACGTTAATGGTGTGGATGGTCCAATCCAAAGTGATCTGGCAACGATTATACCCAGGGTGGGGGAGCATTTCAATTCCGTATGCTCGTGTTCCCAAGCTTTGATGTGATTTTCTGTGTGCGAGCTAAAAACAGGACCTGATCTTTGTATCCCGGCCGCCAAGTTGGAAAGGGACTCCGTAGCGTTCTTGCTGGCACAGCAGTTTATATTCCATTAACATTTCATATGCAAAATCTTTTTATGACTGAATAGCCGACAGCAAGAATTATAGCTCCATCTCAGACGCTGAAACATAGCTGGGGCGGGGGGAGGGGGAATCTAGCATCCCCTCACAGGCTAGGGAGAAAAAGAGGGGAAGCATCCAGAGGGACTAAATGGACCTTTTAAGTGAAGAGGGTGATATTCCATTGTAAACTTGCTAGCCATATCTATCACTTACTTGCTGAGGAGTAAATTACTCTCCCGCAGCCATGCTAGGTTGTTTGTGACTACTCGGGATAAGCAAGTGAGGATACTGGTAAGAGCCAGTACAGCTTTTTACCCTTTCTGCAGAAGCAACAAGTCTCAGCTTCAGCAACACAGAAAAAGAAATCTGTACCAACTAAGTTACCCGGAAGGGAAGCCGATTGTTACCCCTTTGAGTCAGCAGTTGATAAGCCTGAATGTTTCTAGCCCCATTTTTGTATCCTAGATCGATGTTCAGAAGACCTCAGTGGTATTTGACATTAAAATGCCAGTAAAAATTCAGTAGGAACTGGGCATTCAGGCTCCAATTTCCAGAGGATTTAGATGCCCAAGTCCAAATCTGTAATCCTTAAAACACTTGTTCAACTTCTGCCTATCCACTTGGTGCATAAGTTTTGCATTAAAGTTGGATAAGTACCCCAATGTGTACTCTGGGCATACCCAGAAGTGTCCAGTCTTGACGGAGCAGCTTAGAAATCCCCCGCATTTCCTCTTGACTAGTATGTTTGGGGTCTCCCTGCCTGGCAGGCTGCTTTTGGTGGATCTTAGTCTGATGAAACCGCTTTTCCCAGGGTGTCATACATGAGCTGAAGGGTCTAAGTGAGGGCTGCCAAGTCTTCCCAAAGTGCTACGTCCCCTTTGTGGAGCTGGACACAGCCCTGCGACTATTCCAAACGGCCCCACTCTGCTTTATCTAGTTTGAACCAGATGCAAGAGCACCGATGGGGCCAAACGCATAGGAATTCATCACCCAAATCCCTTTAAGAACTTGGCCTCGGTCTCAATTCTCCTCTGACTCATATCTTGAAAAGGAGGAATTTGACACGGATTACTGCAGGGTGCTTATGCACAGGGTTACTATGCACTGGTCCCCCCCGCCTGCTGTTGAGAAGCCATCAGCATCAGCATAAGAGCCAGGTTCCTGCACGCTCAGGTTTACACCCTAATCCTCTCAGATGATGCACACTGGGTGTGTCTACACGAGACATTCACTGTGGAGTTGCCCAATTCGCTCAGCAGTAGTCTCAGCGTCTACATATGCAGCTCTGTTAGATCACAGTAAACTGATAACGCTGCCATAGGTTAGTTCTACCATAGTAAACACCCTGCGACAGTGTTATTTAGTGTGCTGCAACTAAATAATCAAGCTGTAGGATAATAGCTGTGTAGAGACTAGCGCGGCTGACTGGGGCACAGTGTGGGAGCTGCCTACTGGCTAGCCCCGCACTGGAGCATCCTCATGCCCCAGCTAGCTCCCCTGCAGCCCACCGAGCCAGGCAGGAGCAGCCCCGGGGCCGGCAGGCTGACCCGGCAAGCCCCCCGCCAGCTGGAGCTGCTCTGACCCAGCTCAACATCCTGTGGTACTAGGCGCAGGTATAATCGTTGTGCCTGGGAACAATAAACTCCAGCATGAACTGTGCCGACGTTTATTCAATCGCATTAACAACACGCGTAGACGTGCCCACTGAGTAGCAAACAAAAACCGGGAGTTGCCATTTCTTGTGGGAACCCCAGGTACCTTTGAAGCTATAAATCAGAACTGGCATTAGACAATGGACTGCTGCACACCACTACCGGTGTCCACCCCATGTTGTCTGGTATTAAAATTCACCCAGATGGGTAAGAGGAGGTTTCCCCATCAGCAAGCCTAATCCTGACCTAGGCAGCCTCCACTCATAGGAATAAAACACAAACTATTTTTCCATGCCCAAGCAGCCTTGAGCCTCAAGACTTAAGAACTACCTGAATTAGGATCCCTTCCGTCTTTGGGCTTCCATCGTGTTTATAAAGGACAACGCACGTCAAGGAGGATGGCCCCAAACTTTTCATCTTACTTAAGCTGCTGAACAGGCCTCAGATAGTATTAGTCTTGACTAGCTTTGTTGGGGACAGATCAGCAACATGGAAACTATGACTACTGTGGCCTCCCCGTTGAATCTCACCGGCGCCAATTCATCCAGTTCCCTTCGAA
This sequence comes from Caiman crocodilus, assembly GCA_030014935.1. NCBI lineage: Eukaryota > Metazoa > Chordata > Crocodylia > Alligatoridae > Caiman > Caiman crocodilus. The sequence continues at coordinate 3,245,314 of JAGPOW010001890.1, read as the reverse complement.
CTGGGCCATCAATCCAAGAGGTCATTAAATAGTGGAGGGGTTTCCAGGTGCTCAATTTAAGAGGGATTGAGAATCCACACAGGGCATGGATCCAAGCTGGAGGCCAGGGCTGGGACTAGGACCCACAATCAGGATCTGCGGGATTCTGTTGCCCATCTCAGCCGAGTCACTTTAAACATCAGCCTATTTACTACCGACTCTCTGCAAACTCACAAGTTTTCCTGGTGCTCTGGGAAAGAAGCCTGGCAGAAAACTTCTTGGTGCCATGTGGCCCTGTGGTTCATAAACCGGGATGGGGAGCGGGGCAATAAAAAAACTAGCATAGATTTCAAGTGCATGCCTTTGAAATTAAAAATGGAGGAGCACAAGGAGGTTTCTTCTCAGCCGTTTGACTAGTGCCGAGTCAGGAAATAAATCAATTTTTTATGATGATGCAGAAGGGCTGCTCATGCAAGCAGCCCAGCAACTCCAAGTGATCCATCAATCTGCAGTGGTTTCTAATTCCTGAACTATCCTCTGTGGCATATGCAAGTCTTGTGGTAGTTACTAACAAAGTCAGGTTGCTGTAGTTCTATGTGCACAGGACAAACTGAAAAAAAGGGTGACAGACCAGAAAGAGAGGAGTGATTTGAGTGATAACACACAAGGTGTCTGTGTTAGTGCCAGACAGGCTCATGCTCCAGGAGTGCCTTTGCCATAAGATCATGCTGCCTAATCCCTGTTTATCAGCTGCTTCACAACTGACTGAGGCCTTTCGCGTGCTCCGGTGTTGCACAGAAATCCCTCAGATCTGCCCTGGAAGTAAGTGCATGGGAGCCTCTTGGCTTGAATCATGATTCCAGTGCCCCATCCATACTGGTGCTGTAAACAACAGGGTGGCCAGGTGCTACAGAGCATGCACAGTGGTGCTCACTGAATACCTGCCTGAGACCATCTGCTCCAGCTCCAGTTTGCACATTATGGGCACGTTTACACGTCCATTAACATGCTTTAGTTAATGCGTATTAAATCTAATACCTCTATTGTGAGATGCTTGGAAAATGCACATTAGCCTACTTTAGTGCATGTTAACTAAAGAGCATTTTTTTAGTGATGCTTTAATGTGCATTAAAATAAGCTAATGCACATTAAAGTGCATGTGTAGACGCACCCTATTGGTTCACAAAGCGATGGTGAACTCCAAAGCTCCAGGAGCCATTCAAACTACCAATAGGTCAGAGATGATTCCTGTTGCTAAGTTACTTGGCATTATACTCTTAGACTCCTAGGAACAGCTCTATAGGAAGCCTGGTTGAGTATTAGACTGTGACCTCGGGCAAATCTCTTACTGGCTTAGGATGGAAATGAGAAGAGAGCTTCTTGGAGACAGTGTTAGCAAAGTCTTGGGGTAGCCTTGCAATAGAAGCAGTAGAGGCAACATACCCAACTATCTTATAGATCAAGCACAGTAAATGTGTGGGACGTGGTGCTTGACATTTGCAGGGAACCGGGCTCGCTAACCTAAAAGTCCCTTCCAGCTCTAGGTTCTTACACCAAATCTCCAAGGCCTGAATAGTCTTTTCCTACACGTTTATATAGTCCCAAGCCCAGGGGGGCCTCGGACACAACTCTAATGCAAACAAAGCCATGCGAATAAAATTCATTTCATCACTGCATCGCACCACAGAAGACAGAATGATTGGCAGGCAGAGAAAAGACATTTGCTGGTGTGACTGGGCTTCCAAAATAGCCGGAGGATTGTAATAGCATAGTGCCGCTGCGGCAACAGACCTGGGATTTGGGGTGTGAAGGGCTGGGTTTGGCAAAGCACCGAGCCAAAACATGTCATCAACCCTCCTCCCTTGAGCTGATGGGACTTCTTTCCAAAAGCTCTTGACTGTGAGAGCAGAGCGAGCTTTCCTGTTGAAGCACAAGAGAATGGCCTAAGAAACAAACATTTGGAGAATCCCCAGCTTTCTGTAGGATGCTCAGTGGAAAATCAGTTTATGCACTTGATAGGCCTTGACTCACTGGATTAAAACACGCTCTTTTTTTTTTTTTTTTTGTGGGGCGCGGGTGGGGGGGAAGGGGTGCTGTACGACACACTGCTCCCGGCAAACAAATGCCAGCAGGTCTCCAATGCAAATCGGGTTTCCTGACTTATTGCCACTTGTTTGTTAGTTTGGTAACTGATCTGAGGGCTAATCATCATTCATAAAAGTCACTGTCATCCAATGATGCATTTTCTTAATTTCCTGCTAAACACAGAGCATGAATATTTCAGACCTCTCCAGTCATGTTTAATGGCTGAGAATAACTGAGCCCTACACACGTTGCTACTTGCATGGCAGGAGTAATTTATTTGGACATTAAAAATCATCATCAGCTCCCTCCATTTCAGCTTGGGGCTGTAGATATTGATTTGTTTCCAGCATCCGTTAGAACTGCGGGTTGGAGGATGCTGTGCTCTGGGAGAGGAAGGGGAGCTTTAAATAGGCACCAGCTTGGCTTTTAGAGTACTCACGGCCTCTATTGTACCATCTAAGGGCTCGTCTGTACTTCCGTTTTTGTTTTCTTGCCACTGCTCTTCCAGGTTTTTTGCTTGGGTCAGGCCATCTGCAAAGGCCCCTCCAGCCAGCCCCGCACGACGTTGTTTCTAAGGGTGAATAAACCCTATGGCTCCTTCAACTAGACGACTAGGCTCTTTGCAGAACTCTCCTCTGACACCACAGCTCCACCGGCACGTCCAAAGCAGCTGCATTTCCAAGGACTTCAAGCATAAATGGAAGTAATGCAACCCAGAAGTAGCTGCAGCAATGCAGGCGGCCTTCCCAAAGGAGGCGGCGTGCACTTGCAGACTGGTACAGAACCTGCTAGAGGTTCGTGTTCAGAGGGCCAAGTGAGAGTCCACTGCTGGGCCCGGGTCCACCTTCCATCGTTGCAGTGCCGTGCTTTTGGGATGCGGTACCTGCTGCACTCCAGCCCTCTAATGAATAGTTTTCAGTCACTCCCAGTGAACAGCGAGTCCCAGAGCTGCTGTTCGCCCTTGTCAAAGATGGACAGCCCTCCCCACCCAGCTCTCGACGTGCTGTTTCACATCAGCATGATGTCAGGATTGCTTTGAAAGGGCCACTCTACCTCTCTAGCCTGCATCTCAGGCTGTCCATTTTAGCCTGACCCCGGGAGGGCAAGATCTCTGCTCCCAGTCTTGCTCGAGTCACCTAAGCTAGGGACAGACAACGCCCCTATTTTCACCGCATTAAGGACAACTGAAAAACAGAGAAGTGCTCTACGTTATTTCAACCATGATATGATAGCACATTGAGGCACCGTACGTGCAACAAGGAGGCAGAAGTTACCATTAGTATAGAAACTGCTGCCCTTTTATTTCCCTGACATAGCACGAACTGGAAGAAAATCCAGTCTTCGGGATTAGAGACAAATGACTGCCTCTTCCTACCAAACTTTTCCGTACTGTACTGGAAAGAACAACAGGGTGCCCAAGATCTCATTTCTCTCAACACTGGCTTGGCTAGAGGCTTGAGTCACTTGAGGGAGAAAGTGGGCACTACTGATGGATCTTTAAAAAGAATTCATCAACATCGGGATCAGCAATGTTGCTGCCATCTGCAGTATTTCATGAATAATTGGTGTCCTATTGTTAGCAGCAATAAAATTATCAGGGATTAATTCATCTGCAGCATGTATGCAGGAAAGAAAACACATTACTGATTGCCCCTTTTTTTACTAGTACTTAAAAACCCCAAGTAGCTTGACCCTGTTCTGAGACGTCTGGTCCCGACAGCGGGTCATGGGCTGCATGGTACTGGCCATGTTTGAGAGAGCTGGAGCTAACAGAGAGTGTGGTGAGTAAAAAAAGGCCTGCCCTTGATAGGAACAGAGACATAGATAGACACACATTGAAGGGAAGCGGAGTGGACCTCTGAAATGGGAAGTGTCTGGATAAACTAGGTAGATTGAGAGCTTTAGGTAGTGCAGTATGCATTACCTAAAGACAGTGTTGGAAAGCAATGCCTTGTTCTGAGAAACCCTTTTTGGGTATGTAACTAGCAGTGAATAGTAACCCCAGGGAGAACCACGACAGCTTGAACCCAGTCAGGTCCCATGAGAAGTAGCTCCTCTAACGCTGCTTCTGCCCTGTCTCTTCAAGCAACAGGGACAACCCAACAGAGATCCCATTACTACTGGTCTATACAGTGCCCAGGCCCCATCTGAGTCCTTCAACACTGCTGCGGTACAAACTAATAATATGGGTCATCATCAAAGCAGTAACAGCTACTCTCTAGATCTGGTGGGAGAGTGAGTCTGTGGAGATGGGGAGCAGTCTCTCCTTCCAGGGGCAGGAGGAAAGAGGAATGGTTGAATCAATATTGGGCCCCTCGGTTTAAGAGGATACTTGCCAAATGGCTTCGTTTTCTTGTGCTTAAAAGAGTCCATTTCATTCTCCGAGCTTGCAGGAACACCGGAGCCCTTCATTTGTCATTCAGCCACAAAAGCTTATAGTGCCTCACGAGCCGACTTCCTGGAGCCCAGCTGATTTTCTGGCTACGTGCATCATGTGCAGCACAAACTGATGGAGAAATTAAACCATTTCTGGGGCCAGTTCAGCTTTTAACTCCCCAAGCAGAAGATATGTGGTCTCAGTAATCCAGTTTCCAAACCACACATGAATATGCAGCAGAGCGTTTCGGAGGCTTGCAAAAGTCAGCTTCTCAGTAGAAAGGTCTCCCCACCTTCAAATGAAGCAGAGCTGATGCTGCAAGACTATGCCCTACCAAGCAGAAGCTGGAGCGGGTAGTACAGGTAACGAGCAGGGCAGAGGAGAGTGCTGTGACCTGGTGTACAGACTGGCAAGTAGTTATCTGTTAGGACAGGGTGAAGATATATTTAGTGCAAACACAGCTGGAGGGGCAGTTTGGCTCAGTGACGAGAGTCTTGGCCTGGGGCAGTCAGGAGGCTTGGCACCTATTTCTATTCAAGTCCCCTGGCTTCCCCCAGTTTCCTGTCCCACCCTTGGTCTGTGCTGTCCTAGCACGAAGCTCTTTGGGGCAGCGACTCTCTTCCTGTGAGTGCCGATAGTGCCTGGCACAAAGAAGCCCAGCTGCCTAGATCGCGGCCAAGACATCGTAGCACCATAATGCAACTTTGTGCATGTTAAATACAATTGGTTCCCATTACTGTACCAAACTCTATGGTGCTCTGCTAAGGATGTGGATTTATTTATTTCTTTTAAAAAAAAATAAATACTTTCCTAAAATCAGAGCTGCATTTCAAGGTTTTGAGGCAGTCGCTCTGTGCTTGGTAGGCAGAAACACACTTAGCATTTAATTGCAATGTTATTTCTCTAAAAAAAAAAAACACCCACAAAACAAACACCAACCCTCTTTTGTATAAGATACAATTAGAGAGCAGCCGTTGATGATGGAGGATATGATCAGATACATCCCCTTGCAAATCAGATTTCATTAAAATGGGTTACTTCAATCCAGGGCCTGTTTGCTGCATCACGCTGAAGGAAAGGGAGCAAAAATAAAAATCCATTGCAATTCAGTTCACACACATACACACAAGAACAGCATGACCAAGAGGGATTGTTTCATCTTCAGAGCAGCCGCAAACCTGGGAGTAGAGTCACACTTACTCACACATGCCCTAGGGCATCATATACAAGCCGCTGAAGCAGATACATGGTCATTAACCATCCCCCTGAATACAGCTACATTCTCCTGCCTGAATACGATGTGGTGCCTACAGTTGTTCATGTTGACGCAGATTCGAAGGGGCTGTTTCATAAATGCACTTGCTACTGTGGAACTGCCCACCGATTTGAAAAGATCCTTACTGAGCTACTTCGACTCTTTTTGCTTTTCTAGCAATCTTGGCTGATGCATTTCCAGTTCCCTGGAGTAGCCTTGCTGACCTCTCCCCACTGCGCCAATTCTCTGCCCACCCCATCAAAATGCAACGTCAAAACCCACCTCTCTTCCTGGTTACTGTGACTGCATGCAACCCTGCAAAGAACCCCAGGCAGGGGGAAGGCTCTGCAAAATTATGTCCGTTATCAACCCAGTTAACTGCATTTCAGTAGTGGATAGAGAC
>JAGPOW010001890.1:3195921-3221488 GCA_030014935.1 Caiman crocodilus | reverse complement strand
CTGAGGTCCCTTCCAACCCTCATTTTCTATTATTCTAATTTCAGTGCAGAGTATTGAAGAAATGCTCGTGCTGGGCATGTTTTAGCAGTCTTGGACTGATTTATTTGGTGGAATCAGTGGCACACTGTGGTGCTAGGGAGGAAATGGGGCTTTGACTAATGCACAGTTAATTCATAGGCAAGTGAAAAGGGAGGACCCAGAGCTCACCTGCTCTCTCAGGGTTTCCTGCCTTTCAATTGACTTGAGGGGCTGCAGTTAATGGTGACTCAGGACAGAGCTGCAGACAGTGGCCTGGCTGCAGGTGGCTCTAGTTATTGTGAACCTCCACCTCTGCACTATCACAGCAAGGCCTGTGCATTAATCTTGCAAAGCACCTGGGTTATTCTCACATTGAAGGCTGCAGCCCACCCCTCTCCATTTATGGCAGTAGAAATCCACCAACAATGCATTCAGCCCATAGACTCCTGGCTACTTTGCCAAATCCAGCCATTTCAACACATGATGCTGAGAAGTCATCCTTTTTCTTCTCACAGCGATTCCTGCGGAAGCAATCCCAGATAAGAAAGCAAGCCTTGCTTTCTAGGTAGGTCGGCATTGGAGCAGAGTTTTCTTAAGTTACTGCAGTGTTGTATTCCTAATTATATTTGGTACAATGGTTCCCTCTGGTGGTCAAACTAATACCTAATTTTCCATTGTCTGTAATAGGGCTGTGCAAAATTTCTCCCGGTGTTTCGTTTCGAGGCTGTTTCGATGCGTTTCGAGCTCGAACTGGCAAAATTGAAATGAAATAAAAGCTTTTGAAACAGCTTTGAGAAAAAACAAAGGCACCTGAAGTGGTTCGAGTTTCAAAACCAGGCTTACTGGCTTCAGTGCCGGTCCCAGCCAGTAGCACCCAGCTCCTGTCATCTGGCAGGCAGATTGGGGGCTTGTTCGCACCCCCGGGAGGGCTGCGGGGATTGTGCCAGAGTCCTCTTGGTGGTGCAGGCCCCCAATCTGCCTGCCAGATGACAGACCAGCGCTGGATGCAGACTGGGTGTTGCTGCCGGCTCCCGGTGGCAGCACCTGGCTCCTGTTACCCAGCAGGCAGATTGGGGGCATGCACCACCAAGAGGACTCTCACCCCTGCAGCCCTCCTGGTGGTGATCTAACTGCCAGCTGACAGGAGCCGGGTGCTGCTGCTTGGGGCCAACAGCAGCCAGAGCCGTCCGAGGTGGGGTGCAAATCAGGGTGACCACCCCAGGCCCTGTGCTTTGGGGGGGGGCCCTGGGGAGCGAGGCAGAGTGGTCATGGTGATTCTGTGCTGTCGCCGCTGCCCCCACCGCCGCCAGTGCCAGTTTCTTTGCACCCAGGGCACGCAAGATTGGGGTGGGGGTAGGTCCTCACATGAACTGGTTAGCCCTGGGCCCCTCACCCTTGACCCAAAGAGGGTGGTGGGGCCCAAGACAACTCAGTTCGTGTAGGGACAGCGAAACATTGAAATGCAACTTGAAACGAAACGCTGTTCCGTCGAATCGGAGCGGTGCCGTTTCGCACAACCCTGGTCTCTAGAGGAAGGTGTTGTCTCTGAACCAAGAGTTGTAGGGTTTTGCATTTCTTTTCCTCCACCTGGAAGCAGTCAAGTGGGTGAATGATACAGTGTCTGAAACAAACGGCAGGAAGGGATCTCAATAAGTGACCTAGTCTAACCCTAGTGTCTTGGTTCAGCTGAAAAGGACCCAGATCTGATTGATGCTGGGGCTTTCTGGCAATGGAGGCAGGACAACATCTGTCACAGTTATTTGTGATTTTTTTTTTTGTATGCGTGTTTAGCACAGCAATTCTCAACCTTAAGGTGCCTCCAGACCCTTTGAAGGCTCAGGTTTGTCCCTGCCTGGATGACTCCCCATCCACACTGACCAATCCCTCTGTAAGGAAGTAAGCACTGTAATATATACGTTATTTTTTTTTAATTGGATGTCACACAATTCACAAAACTTCTGAAGGGGTGCCTCAAGTCCAAGGGGGTTGAGAGCCAGGGGTTTAGCAGGGCAGAAGCTAAAAGGGTGGAGAAACTGTCACCCCAGTTATTAAAGTTATGTAGAAATATTTAAATAAAAGAGACAGGCTGGAAATAAAATTCACTGTTCAAAAGTTTGCCTCTGGGCCTCCATTTCAGGAAGCAGTACCAGAGCCTGTAGCTTGATTTTGTTCAGAAATAGCTACATAAATTTTCTATTGAAGCCAACAGGCGCTAGGGATGCTCAGCCATTCTGAAAACCCCACACACTCACCTCTGTGCAGTTTTTCTTTTTTAGCTATTGTGGCAAAAGGTGCTATTCTTCTACCAAAACCACTGCATGGATATGGCTGTCCATATGAATGCAAATCCCAGTGCCACTGAAGTGTCTCGCAGCAGTGCTCAGTACTTCCTGAAAAATCAGGTACACCCCAAATCAATAGCCACTTAACGAACATCATTGCAAACACACATTTCGCCGACTCCTCAAATAAATCCCGTGGAACAAATCCGATTTTCTTTTTCTCTTTCAGATCCTGTTGCTTATCATGTCTCTGTTTCTTGGCTTGAACAGAAAATCCTATTCATAATCTGGTTCATTTCTTTGCAGGCCCTATATTGCAAAACTCAAAGGGGTTACCCACCCTGCAGGAGAAAGGTAACTGGAAAAAAGAGTGTGTTGGCATTTTGAAGTTTTGAGATATTTTTAGTGAGGCCTGAAACTTTCTGATTGTGAGGCGCATTTCAAATTGCAAGTTAGATTCCAATATAAAAACATATGTTACTATGAAAGGGAAAATGAAGGGTGTTATTGCCTTGAAGAGCTGACAGTAGCAAAATCTCCAGTTTCCCCTTCCAGAAGAAATGTAGATAGATGCATTATAGACTGATAACAGACACCACAAATTAAAAGCAATGTGAAATAAAACCAGATACATTTCCCCCACTGAGTGGTTCTAAAATACAAGTCTTTCTTGACTGTAGTAGTCACGATGTGAGATTTAATCGCATTTATTGGTGAAGAATATTTGCTTCTGAGCATGCAGATCCCGGGAGGAATTTTCAAGGCTAATTACATGCTCAGACACTGGGATGCTATTTACACGATATTTAATAATTGGTATACAACACTCTACCTCGAATGAAGGCACACTAATAAAACAGGGCTGGAAGATGGAAAAACCTGGCTTCTGACTAACGAAACACGTAGTCAGGTATTAATCACAGGTGTAAAACAGCTTTGATCAATTCCACCAACTAAGTTATGGTGGAATTATTTCTCTTATAGGTGAAAATAATGATCTAGAGCCTTCAAATCGATTTGAGCTTTCTCCTTTAACAGGAAAGAATCAAAACAAAGCTAACACTCAGCTTAATTTAAGTCTGAATGTGGTGAGATGGAGGGAACAGTGGGCAGGGTGGTTTACTAAGTGGTTTCAGCATCAGGCTTTTGACATACCTGGTCCCCACGCTGCTGTAGAATTAAACTCCATCCTTCTCAGTTTGCAAAATCTAGATCCAGCTAGTTTTGCTCTGTTTAGGCTATTTCAGATCAGGCCATCAAAACCAAGGTGCAGTGCGCTTTATGTTGACCTCGACAGTCCCAGAGGTTTTTGTGCACACTCTGCCCTGATATTCTTAGATCAATATTTCCCTTTTTTTTTTGTACGGGGTCTTACCTGCAACTCTGCAGCTACTCTTACCCTGACAGCGTGCTGTATCAGAGGTCCTTCTAAAGGAAAAACACGCTGGGAGCCTGAAACTGTTCAGAAATGAACAGCATCAGGACCTGTTTTGGCAGACTGCAGGTCCTACTAAGAAGGGAGGGTGATACTATAATGAAGCCACAAGATCCCAAGAGATCTGGGTTGGAGTTCAACTCTACCAGCCTCACCAGGAGCCTTTGAACAGGTCACCAACTCCCCCTGCCTTAACTTCCTCACAAGATGAGCAGAACAGATAGCAAATAAGCACTTTGGAGATTAAATTGATAACTGCTTATTACAAATGTGGAAACTCCTTCAGTCTAGGGTGCCATGTATTTAGATTCAAAGATGTTAGGGGCTGGAAGGGATCTCTTGAGATAATCAGGTCCAGCCCTGCTGTGCTTGGGCAGGAAAGACTGCTGGAGTGAGATGACCCCAGCAAGGTGAGCATTAGGGCTGTGTGAAACAGAAGCATTTCATTTCGACCAGCGTTTTGACATTTCGACTGAACTGTGTTTCGTTTTGACTTTTGTTTCGAGTCGAAATGTTTCCCTGTTTCAACCCTGTTTTGATGTTGCGCCCATAGGAAATAAGGGGAAGGTTGAAATGGGCTATCACTTTGTTATTTCTGACCAGATTTGGATGAAACATGCAGGAATGGTAGCCCCTTCTGAGAGCATGATGCATGCCAAGTTTCAAGACAGATGCAGGGGATTTGGAGAAACTGCACCCCAAAATCTTGAGAGCAAAATTCATGTTACGTGTATGTGTTAAGCCACAGCAGGGTCAAAACTGCAGGGGTCTAGCCCCTGTTGAGGCCACAAAGCCTAACACATTTCAAGGAGATAGGTGCAGGGGGGTTGGGAAAACTGCACCTCAAGCTGCTGACAGGCAAAACTCATGATATAGATGACACTGTGTGTGTTAAGGCACAGGCGGGTGAAAGCTGTAGGGATGGTAGCCCCTGCTGAGGCCGCAAGCCTGCCAAGTTTCAAGGGGGAAACTGCACCGCAACCTACAGACAAACAAAACTCGTGACATGGGTGCTTGTGCAACTGTCTGTTGTGGGGGGGACGGACAAACTACTGCAGGTCTGGCTGCTAAGCTACCGAGTTACCAGTTAATCATGATTCAGCTCAATACACAGTACCTAGCTGCTACGTAATGACTTAACAAGCACGGATTAACACCTACAAAACCAGGACTAAGGAGACGAAAGAATCAATGCAGACAATCAACTGCCCCAAGACAGACACAGTCAGTTGCACAAGCACCCATGTCACGAGTTGTGTCTGTCAGCAGCTAGGGGTGCAGGGCCCCCGAGCCCCCCTGCACCGATCTCCTCAACAGCTGGCAGGCGTTGTGGCCTCAGCAGGGGCTACCCTCCCTGCAGCTGTCACCCCGCTGCGCCTTACTTAACACGCACAGCGTCACCCATGTCACGAGTTTTGCTTGTCCGCAGCTTGAGGTGCAGTTTTCCCAAGCCCCTGCACTTATCTCTTTGAAACGTAGCAGGATTTGTGGCCTCTGCAGGCACTAGGAAGCCTGTAGTTTTGACCCCACTGTGGCTTAACACGTACACGTGACATAAATTTTGCTTTCAGGAGTTTGGGGTGCAGTTTCTCCAAACCCCTTAAATCTATCTTCTTGAAACCTGGCATGCTTTATGCCCTCAGAAGGGGCTACCATTTCTGCAAATCTTTTTCCAAATCTGCCCAGAAATGACAAAGTTATAGGCTGTTTTGTCCTTCCCCATTACATCCTATGAGTGAAATGTTTCAACTTGCCTCGTTTCGTTTCGAGGCTTCTTCGATCATATCTATTTTGCTTTGATTTTGCTGTTTCCACCTTGAAACAGGTCAAAACAGCATCAAAACAAAACTGGTGGCAAAATTTCACACCGCCCTAGCGAGCATCCAGGAGTTTATCCAGAGTAGGTGACCGCGGTGTGAAATTTGGGAGAGTAGACTGGAGGGAGTCTATTCCAGACCCTGGACACTCGAGCTGTAAAGAAGTTTTTCCTTATGTCTAATCTAAAGTGGTCTTCTAGCAATTTATGACCATTAGTCCTAATCTTCCCCTGGGGAGCCCTGATGAACAGACACTCTCCCAGGCCCTCGTATGTGTCCTTTATATATTGATAGGCTGCCACCAAGTCCCTTCTGAGCCTTCTCTTCTCCAGGCTGAACAGACCCATGTCTCTCAGCTGCTCATTGTATGGCCTGCTCTCCATACCTCTAACCATATGCGTAGCCCTCTTTTGGACCCTCTCTTAAGACATGGAAGCATGCCATAGGAGACCTTCCAAAAGCCCCTGGAAATAATAAAGCCAAGAGGAGGGAATGAAGAACAGAGATGCAGCTATGTGTGCTACAGCAATCGCCCAATCTGGGCTATATTACCTCAAGACAGCAAATGCAGTCCCAACACATGACCTGTATTGCAGGAAGCCATCAGTTCTCTTGTTCTCTGGGATTTGCAGAGCAAGCTATGCCCAAACAAAGCATCAGTGCATCTTCCAAGCAAGGTTATCCCACCAAGCCTTTGGTCCCAAGCTTCCTGTTTTGCCATGCCTGCGGGAGGCTGTGCGCTGGCCGGAGTGGTGGGTTCTCCTTCCACTAACCATGACTTCGAGGCGGATCAAAGTTCCCATCTGCAAAAAAGCAAAGATGAACACTTGCCTCTCTACCAGGGTTTGTAAAGCTCAATGCAAGCAAAAACTCCATTTCCCTTTATTAACATTCAAATGATCAATAAGGATGCAGAGAATTACGGAGTAGAGGTGCCAGGCAGCCAGTATGGAGTCCCTTTGTTCACATCAGAAGTCCACAAGTAGAACTTGATACTTAATGTGCCGGGAGCCTTCACTTCCTTGTCGTGCCCTGCATATGCCTCCAGGACCAAAGGAGCCTGCTTGGGTGTGGGGGCTATGCTACTATGGTGTCCCAGCACAAACAAGTTAGACCTCTGTGCAAGAGTGAATTAGATTAAAACTCCTGTTGCATGGGAATCGGGTTTGGGGATAAGGTTGTGCCCATGAAGTCTTTTGTGAGTCATTGGCAGGGATTTAGGACTTTTACACACCATATTTTCTTGCATACAGTGCAACTTGGAATAAGAGACATACCTTGTTTTTGAAAGGCAAAATGAGGAAAAAAGATCTTTCCTCGAGGCGCAGCAGCGAGGGAGAAAAGCCCATTCTTTGTTCTTTTTCCTGTGACTCATGCAGATTTTACTTTCAGGTTTATCAGTAAAGCAGACGAAACAGCTCTTCCCATATATCCTTACGTAGAATGCAATTTCCAGCAGCTTTTTTGTGGGGGAAGGTGTGCGTTGTACGCAAGAAATACGGTATATGTTTTTTGTTGGTGGGGTGGGGGAAATAAATCCAAACGTATCAAAACTGTGCCTCAGGAAACAATGTTTTATTTGTATCCAACTAGGAGAAGTCATCATGCCAAAAGGGAAGCTGAAAATACAATACACCACGCTATGAAAAATAGTACGAAAAGTACAAAAATAAGGAATCCTATATATCGCAGTAAATTACTAAAAATAAATATTGTAAACACAAAAATAACAGAACATCTGAAATCTACAGTCAACCATTTCTGCTAGCAGCCGAACAGTCTTTGGCTTGAAATCATATCTCCTCTGCCCATATAGAACCTGCTTGGAAGTCACGATAGACACACTTTCTGTGTCTTGGACCAGCCATATTCCACTAAGCCAAGGGCTTTTTGTAGGGATTAGAGAAAGGATATGAAAATAACTTCTCTCTCTCTGTCTCCAAAACATACCATGACCCTTGCAATGAAGGATCACCCCATTTTCACACAATATCACTTCTCACCTCCCACCTAGCACGCTCTAGCCATTGTGCTCCAAGTGTTTTGCATAAAAGGGGAAGCATTTTTATCCCCGTTCGACAGGTGGGGAAACTGAGGCACAGAAAGATGACAGGCTGAATGTTCAGAGGGGCTGAGCACCTACAGTGTTCGGCACCTCTAAAATTATCATGTTTTTGGCTCCCATGCTTGCTGCCCTTCCCACTGAACTATACTGCCTCTCAGATTTGAACCAGGTCTTGGGTAGTTGCACAAACAATTCGCTGCAGTTTGCAGCAGGCCTGGCTCATCCTTCTTCAAGGACGTATTAAAACGTTCTCCTGCCGGCTCAATGTTTTATGTTTTTGTGAAAGGAAAATTCCCTCCTCGGTAACAGAACAGGCAAATCATTGCTAAGGCAGGAAAGATGGTTTTCTATTATCTGCAACATCTAACCACGCTGGGTAGAAACTTCTGCCTTCCTGGAGAAGAAATATGCTCACATTAAAGAGAACAAAGAAAATGCATCTTCATGGAAACACAAAAATACCCCATCACAAAGCCATTACAAAACAGTCTCCTTGGAAGAAGAGACAGAGCAGTGCCAAGAGTCAACTAGATCAAAGCCCAGCTATACTACCTGATATGCCTTTCTTCATTTCCATATACTGGAGAGAAGCAGCTCTTTGTCATTCCTGGCTTAGAAGTGACAAACCCGCTTTGTTATTTCACATTATTCTCAGTTCAGAAACTGGCCAATGCCCCCTTGAAAGAACTGCATTCACAACCTGGCATGATGTACAGCGTCTTACTAGAGTGCTTCTAGCTGCTAAACAGGAAGTTATGCTAAGACAGCAACAGTTCCCCAAACTGACGTCCTACCTGCTGATACAAAGAAGTACATGAATTGTGCTCCTAAGGTGAAGAAGGGAAATAGTCTATGCAGACTCAAGTATCCCATGCACCCAAGCAGACTTGCAGGTATGTATGCAGTTTACATCTGGTTTGCATGATTCAAGTATAATTTTTATCCTAGGTGAACTGGGAATACACTGGCTTCTGATATGCATCTGAGGCAGAGCAGGAAGGTGAGTGTTAATGTAAGGATGCATCCTAACTTCGGTGTACCCAGTGCATCACCATGAAACTCTGAGAGCTGGTACAGACAGGGTTGCTGAGAGAACTGTGCCTCAACCGCAAACTCCAGATCCAAACTTTGCAAAGTTCAGAGCCAACCTCTGCTACAAGCCTGCTGCTTTTATGAGCAAGCTAACAAGCCCAGTTGGGTTTCTCTCCCATTTGGGAGAAAGTTCAGATCTGGTTCGTACAATGTGGTAGCCAACACTTCACCTAGTTCTGTTTTAAATGAGATTTTATGAGTGCTTTCCGTACAAAACGTTGCTGCTTGTACA
Source organism: Caiman crocodilus (assembly GCA_030014935.1). Lineage (NCBI taxonomy): Eukaryota > Metazoa > Chordata > Crocodylia > Alligatoridae > Caiman > Caiman crocodilus. The sequence goes on along the minus strand of JAGPOW010001890.1, from coordinate 3,212,547 downwards.
TATACAGGTTCCCATCATTTGCAATGAAAATGGACATCTGTATTAAAAAATAAGAACATGCTACTTATGAAATATTATTTCAAAAGAGATACAACTGGATAATCCTTTGAGTTTAAAAAAATATTTCAGTAGACAAATATTAATTTTACTAGTAAAAGAATGACACGCAACTGCTTGGTATCAGATTAAACGGTCTTTGTCGCATTTTTTTAAAAAGTTGCTTTTTTTTTTTTTTAATTTAAATTTTCCTAAAAACTGACTACATTTGATTCTATACACCTTGATTTTCATTTTTCTTTCTGCTACACTGTCATCTTGAGGCTTATAAAAAAATAAGCATTTTTAAATGCTGAAAGAGCAATGTGGTGTGCTTTAAAATTGTGCTTCTGAAAACTATAAACTGCACAGAAGAGATTACTTTGATAATGAAGTTACCTCTAGCAGTATAAAAACATACAATCCCCCCCAGACAAAACAAAACAACCCCCTCCCCCCCCCCCACATCCTCCCAGCTGAAAGTCAGGTGAAGGTTATTGTTTGCACTGCACTGATCACATGATGGTTTACATTAAAGAGTTACAGAAAATAGTCATTCCCACCCCTTCAGCTTCCCCAAATAAATTTGCTGGTTTGGGTAAAAGAAATGGCAAATTTAGTTTCTTCACAGAGCCTTTTGTCAGTAAAATCATTATCTCTTCTTCATTGTAAAAACAGATGTGAGGGTGTGGGTTAGCTTGCAGTTAGCTCTGGGGCTGTCAATTTGGAAAGGAGAGGGCTGTTGAAATTGTAGGGATTAATTAGCAAATATAATCCATATTAAATTATGCTTATTTTCTCCCTAATGCCCCCACCTCCTGCATACACATATGCAGACACACCTAGATTCTTACCAGGAAGCATGTGCATACTTGTACTGACTGCAAAGCACCACAACGCGTGCTTGAAGTTATGCAGAAGTGAGGCTGAAGCTACTGCAAAACAGGCCCAAAACCCCGATTCCTCGAAGTCGATGGTAAAATGCCAGCTGAGGTCAATGGGCATTTTAGCAGCTGACTTCAGCATGAGCAGGATAAAGCCCCTGGCGACTTCAGTGAGGGCGAGCGCCACAAGCACCCAGCACTCATGCGGGCAAACAACTGACAGAGTCAGAGACTCCAGTATCCAGTCCCTTTGTCCCAGCCTCTCCATTCACATTTCCATTCCCCCCCCCGGAGATACTGGACCTGAAATGACTGAACTGCTGGTTAACCTCAGAAATCTCAGTCTCATTTTTCAATCTGCCCCAAGAACATCATATTCAATTGAAAAAAAAAGTTCTCTGTACCATTTTCTTAAACTGCATTAAAATATTAAATCAGCATAATTCCCCTTCCATGAGCATATACATGAACAGACATAAGACCTCTCCAAACATAAATACAGCATATAAATCCAGACGTGACTTATTTCAGAGCTACTTCACAGACAAAAAACAATTAAACAAACTCACCACACAGATTGAAGACACACTGTTGAAACATTTGTGGAAGAGACGCCATTTACTTTGGTGATGGTTTGTTATTTCTATTACCACATGCACAACTATCAGGCATCAGTGGCCTCTGATGGGGTGAACACAGACAGGCACACGTTCCAACTACTACATTTAAATGTTGGGGAAGGAAGAGAAGCTGGGAAGTGGGACTATACCCTGAGTCCCCAAGTATTTCCAGGCACATGCTCTGCTAGTCGAGTCAAAGTGGCACCTTTAACACGATTCCAGCAGGTACTTGAATAGTACACACCACTCTGGACCGATACTTTGTATCCTGCCGTTGCGGATTCGGACATCTGCACCCTGTGCTTTTAAGAGTTACCATGACTTTCATGGAAATAACAACAGCCTTGATCAGGGTAAAAGACTAGTGGAGGTCTTTAGCCCAATCTTAAAGAGGTTTGCTTTCTAGAGTGCTGACACTAAGTCTTGGACATATATAAATAGATACCAGGAACTGTAAAGTGACTATGCAGTGTCTTCTTTACTCTAGCATTATCCTTCTATGGTTATGGAGCAAACGAGATTGGGGTTGGGAGGAGGAAGCTTAGTATTTTAAATAGGCTGCAGGTGGAACAGAAGGGGTTTGGACTGGGGATGGAGGTACACAGCCAAATGACACTGTTAGCTTTACTTGATAGGTAGCTTTATGGCATGCAGTAGAACTCCTAAGACAATCACTTTGTACAGAACACACAGCATCTCAGCTCTCGGTGGTGGACTCTCATGAGAACAAGTAAAGCTAAGAGTCTGCTCTCATCAGGGAAGAGGAACGGGGTTGGGGAGTGGGTCCATTGTGGTGTTTGGTTGCAAAACCCAAGCCGCTGCCTCTTATCGCTGCCCAGCCTCCCGGATCCGGCACGCCACTGCCGTGATGAGCGCCGCGCCTTTACCGCTGCCATCTTCTGACTGGAGGAAGGTCACTTCGCACTTCGGGGACAGCTGCTTCACCGTTTCGTGCATGATGGAGGCGAAGCTGCAGTGGGTGAAGGAAGAAGGAGGTGAGTACCTCTGCGCCGAGCTCCCTGTTTCTGCTCTAGGCCTGGGACCTCAGCTGCAAGGAGATTCCTTGCAGCATCTGCACCCCAAATGAATCATCTACAGGGGCTGAACTTGGGATCTGAGTCCAAAAGCACAGACTGATGTTGCTGGAAGTAAGCGCAGACTGATGCTGTTCCATTTGGACTGGCTGACAGAGACCGAAAGCCATGCTATCTTAGTGCGGGTTCCATTAGATACCCTCTTGCAAAGCCAAAGGGGTAAACCTGGTCCGGACTAGTTAAACTATAGACTACTGAACTCCTCTAGGATGACGGGGAAGCTCTCCCTTCCCCACACCAACAGAGATTTTCCATGCCCCCAGGGCAACCTCAGGCTAGAAGCAGCCCCTGAAGTCTGTGCATCTGCTCTTCCTAATTGAGCACTGCCAGGCGGCTCCATATAGCTGCAGATTCACTGGTCCCTCGCTCTTTCTACCACTTCTTGTGGGTTCATGCTGGCTGAGATGGCAGGATTAGTTCAGTGGGTCTCCAGTGTAAGAGATGCCCAGGGGCACAATAGGCACCTTCCCCTTTCTTCCTTGTCTATCCAGGGATAGCCTCCCTGAACTTTCTAGCCGAGTGTCCTCAAAGCTGATCCTGATCCTAATCCATCTGGGGGCAAAGGAGGGTCCTTCCTGAGCTCATTTCATATCAGTACAAGAAATGGCCTCAAAATCTGGCAGGGGAAATTAAGGTTGGAGATTAGGAATAAGTTTTGACTATGAGGGCGGTCAAGAATTGCAGCAGGCTGCCTAGAGAAGTTGTGGACTCTCTATCCTTAGAGATTTTCAAGAGCAGGTTGGACAGACACTTGGCTGGGATGGTTTAAATCAGGGATGATCCTGCCTTGTGCAGTGGGATTGGATGGTGTGATTTTATGAGGTCCTTCCAGCTTGTTTTTTCTTTGATCCTATAACATCTGATGAGGTAAGGTCCTTCATTTCTTATGTTAGATAACATGCATATGAAATGTCATGCCCCTAAATCAGTGAGTCTCTGCCCTACCTTCCACTTCATTGCCCTTGGGATACAAAAAAAAAATTCCATCTTTTTCTCTCCCCTCGTCTTTCCCCAACTTTTCTCTCCCTTCCACTATGAAGGGAGGAAAAGAGAGGAAAAGGAAAAAAAGAGAACCCAGAAAGAATGTTTCTCATTTCAATCTGAAGTGAAATCTTTCATCTTGATCAAGTTGAACAAAACAAATGCATTTCGGCTCGCTCCAAAAGCCTTTTTCCAATACTTGGATGCCACCTCAGGTGTGACTGTTACCTTGGCTTTTACTCCCTGTTCCTCCCTGTCATATCTGAGGGGCTACCTCCTCCTGGAGCATGATGGAGGGGCTCACACGAGCCAACTTACTGAGGATGCAGCTTGTAGAGCGTCCCGTCTACACCAACGGTGACCTTGAGGAAGTCCAGTTGCCGGTTCTCCCTAATTTTGTCCACCACAGCTGCCATCCCGGCCCCGCAAAGCTGAGCAGCGCGCCGGGCCACCACCGTGCACACCTCCTTCACGATGATGCTGTCGTCGCACGTGCTCTCCAGGCCGAGGTGCTGGAGGATGGAGCGGACCTGCAGCAGGGCCAGGCAGTCGCTGGAAAGACACAGAGGTGTTAGAAGCCTGAAAGGGTTGGAAGGTGGTGGTAGAAGCCACGAGACCATCTGAACAAAAGCTTTGTATGTCCTTGGAAGTACTGATCTGCTCTGAACTATAACTCCAGTCTGGGCTCTGAGATGAAGCAGGACTTCTTTCTTTATGGGCATCAATGACTACACTAAAAGCTTCAGCAGGCCAGCATCTGCTTCCAGTAGCACATGGGCCAACTCTCCAGTCCAGTCCCCATGAAAACAACCAGCAACTGATGGGAATTCAGTGACTATTTCTTCTGGATGATGCACAGGGAAGAAAAGACTTCAGGCTGCTCTCCCAGAGTGGAGTTGGCCCTAGCTAAGGGGAGCAAAACCTTTATTTCACTGGGTGGTTTAGCACTGGAAAAGACTACCTAGAGGTGAGGGTGGAATCTCCATCCTTGGAATTTTTTAAAAGCAAGTTAGACAAACACTGGTCTGGGATGGCTTAGACAAGGATGATGATGCCTTGAGCTGGAAACTAAACTAGATGCCTGGAGGTTCCCACCAGCCCTATGGTTTTATGTTTATTACTAAATTCTGCCTCCTGGAGGGCAGATCTGTTGCTTAATAAAACGGCCATGCTGTACACAGGCTGGCATTTTTAAAGGGACCTGAGCAAATTAGATACAAGAGTGCTGTTGCATTTCAGTGAGATTCGGGTACATAAATCCTTTTGGTTCCTTTGAAAAACCCTCCCATTTTACTCTGCAGATCTCCCTATAATAGCTAGGTTTACATCCTAATCATAGCAGTCATTTCAAGATAAAGCCAGTGATTGTAAGCGCAAAAGTAGCTGGTCCATTCAACAGTAGCTTGTTTAGATCCAGGGTAGTGATAATCAAGAGAACACTGTGTTGATCCCAGATATAGGTTCATCCTCCCATCGCTAACAAAAGACACGCTGTCTCTTTGCGTCCTGTGAGTCGACATTCACATTGTCACCATCAGGGACCCTCAGCTTCCATCTACACAGCAATCAGCTCAGGGATCTAACGAAGGATCAGAGACTCTTTACGCCATGATCCCAAAGCACCCTCCCCCCGCAGCATGGATGCCAAAAGGGAAGCAATGGTTCCCTGGGCACGCATCTACCCAATGTCTTCAGAAAGGAAGAACAAACAAAGGAAGGAGAGAAGAAAATTAAAGGTAAGGCAGTACCCTGCAGCAAGAGAACCCTGACCAGGCATTTTTCAGCAAGAGACAGATCCTACATGGATACATGTGTGAAATCAGCAGGAGTTCAAATGCCAAGAGGGGCTGGCCGCTCTTGGTTGATGAAAAGACACTGGGAATAGTCTTTTCCATGGGAAATGGTCTTTACAAGCTGGCTGTGTCTCAGGCCCCTTTACTAGCACAGAGGTGGGTGTCTGAGCCCATCCCACTCTTCTTCCTTTCGAGCTCACCTCTCAATCTGAGACAGGAACTTTGTCTCGAATATGCCCCGAGTCTTCAGCCTTTCAGAGATGCGTCCCCGGAAGAGCAGCCCCCGCTTGGTGAAGTCAATCAGGATATTTCGGACAATCTCGCCTAGGTACATACCACTGATCATCTTCTCGAACCTGGAGGGGACAGGGCAAGCCTCAGTATCACAGTGCAGTAGTGAGGGCACTGCACTGCCGCTCAGTGGAGCTGGGTTCAAAGCCAGAACTGCCAGAATCTCTGTTATACCTCGGGCAAGATGGTGAACTTTGCCTGTGCTTCCAGTTCTGCCTCCCCCGGATGGAAAGCAGCAATGACTGCAAGACCCTCAAGTCCCCAAGCCAAGGTCATTAGATTACCAGCAGCTATTCAAGGGATGATTTAGCAATACCAGTTCATAGGCTGGACTGTGGTACCTGCCTCACCTGAGCAGCCCAGCAAGGACTGGGAGCCTTACCCAGTGCAAGCTCTTGAAATGCTTGCCAGAGAGGAGGGGGTAGTGGAGAAAAAGACAACTGGGTCTAAAGAAGGGTTTGTATAGGGATTTTAGGCTGTGCTTTCAATACCCCACATCTCTCAGGACTCTCTCTTCTCAGGGGTAGAGATGCATCAGACTTGAGTCTCTACAACCTAGGAAGGAGGCAGCAAGATGTGAGCTACAGACCTGAGATATTAAAACCTGTGAGGTTGTAGCATGATTCCCACTTTCCAAAAGGGAAATTAGGGCACAGAGAAGCGGAAAGCACGTGTGTGTTCAGGCCTTGCCCTGGCCACCTGGAATTCAATGGCTGCTTTGCCATTAACTTAAGTGAGAACAAGGTTGGGCCCTGGAAGGTAGTGAGAAGGATGCAACCAAGTCTTCCCTGTACTCTGGGAACACAACATTTTGCCAGGCGGGGAACGAGGGGATGGTAAACTCCAGCACCAGAACACACCTTTGTTTCCCAGGATTCAGGGAATGTTCATCCACCGCCACATCAAACTCCGTCCAGAAATCATCTAAACAGCCGTTATCTCCAAACGCCCCCCACTCCATGTTCACGCACATCCTGCCCTCCTCTCCTTCCACCAGCTCCACGTTCCTCATTTCTTCCATGTAGCAGGCATTGGTGCCTGTACCTGTGAAACCAAGGACCAGGAAGATCTAAAACTTACAGGAAACATCTTAGGCTTTCAGGGGAATGGATGGAAAAGCAAACATGGTTGGAAAAGGAAAGCTTGGCAGCTCTTCACAGCTAATGCAGATTTGCAGCCTCAGGGGAAGAGGGTTCTATCCCAAATGCTGATAATAACACCTTATTCAGAAGGCAGCTACACCCTCTGTAGCATGTATTCACACATCTGTTACTAATCTTGCCATGATATATTGCCACACTAAAGACTTACTCAAGAATCTACTGATGAAATGATTTTTCCCCCTGGGAAACACCGTTCCATCATGATCAAAAGTTTTTTGCGGAAACGAATGAATTTCCATACAGGTTTGCTTAGAAAAAATAAAGTGCTTTGTTAGTACCTGTGACAGCATTATAGAAATACGTGGGTTTTTTCCCCTCTGAAACATCGAATATTTAACATTTTCCAGTCACTGGGAAAAGGGGGAAAGATGCAGGGCATGCACAGAATCAAGAGTACGGATTGGGGAGAGAGAGGAACTGGGTGTGTTTGCAATAATTTTTAGTTCTTACCAACTATGAGCCCAACTTCACAATAAGGATCTTCATAACCACAGGTCATCATGGTGCCTACAGTATCGTTCACCACTGCCACCACGTCCAGGTCAAACTCCTGAGGATGAGAGGGCCACCATGTGTTACTCTGGAAGAACACCACTGCTTACACTGCCTTTCGCTCTTGCATTCATGTAACTCCATCTATCTGAGCAACTGAATAGCAGAATGGACCCAACTTGTCAAAGTCTCCCCATCTAAGAAGCCCCCTCCCCCAGAGTCTCCAAGTGCTTCAGTAAGTGCTTATACAGGACTGTCCATTTAAAGATCTAAACAGTGTAAAATGCATCTCATATGGCATATCCAAAGCCAGGTAAAATGGCACATAACAACTCATTTACACTGGCAGGTACAAGTACTGGAATGCTCCTGCTGAGATTTGAACCTGCAAGTTTAGGACATTTATCTAGCAATGTTTTTTGGGGTGCTACAGTCCCTCCGATTCACAGCAGCAGGTAAGACAATCAGCTACAACTACCAGCAAGGGAAATTCTTGATCTAATTCGAGCTCTCCAAGGTCGAACCATTTGCCCTGGAGGTCTTAATGACCACAATGTAGCGGGTGTTATACATTTACACATTCACCTAACCCAATGCTTAAAGGAACTCGTTTCCTTTTACACTCCAACTGGACTTTCCAAACAGCACTAGATTAGTTGTGGGACTAGTCACAAATCCGCTTTCCTTCGAGGGCTTGTCCTACAGATATTCACCTCTCTCCTGTGGATCGCTTCTTTCAACAGATTCACCACGTCTTCTCCTTCACATCCACTGGCATTGAAGCCTTTTGTCCACTTCAAAAGTATCCCCTAAAAGCAAAATAATAATAATTTTTAAAACTACAATAAAGCATCAGGAAAAAGAGATTGTTGGTAGTTAGCAACAGGAAAAGACTTCTAGAACTCTATCATCTGCTCTAAAAAGAGTTTTCTTATAGATACATCAATTGATGTGCACTGCTAAAGTAACATGGCCGAAGTTTAAAACCAACTAGTCATTTTAAGTGTCTGACTGATCTTTAGAGAGGGCAGGTCCTCAGCATTTTCTTAAAATCAAGCCCCTTTAGGATGTCAAGTTAGACACTCATATGCCATTGGTAAAAAAATCTTGTTCTAGGTCAATATGTTAAAAACTTAAGTAATTGTTTCACCCATTAATAGCAAAAAGATACAAAGTCACCAATTGGCCTGAACAGTGTTTTAAATAGAAAGAGCTAAGAATAGGATAGCAGAATTTCTCATGGTTTCCAGGACAGGTATTGTTCTCATGGATTTTAAACAATACTATGTCTTTTTTATTGTTTCAGTACTATGAATCAGCAACACTTCGGTCCAAATGTATCCTTAGAAAAGCCATCCTAATAGTATCTCAGTCATCTCTATCAGAGGCTTACCAAAATATCTACAGTGAACAGCTCTTTGTTCGTGGTACGTTGAAATCTTCACCCACAACAAATCCAATTCCTTTCCCTGCCAATACAAGCTAATTATTAGGTATGAACACAGGTCACTTGATAAAGATTACCTCATCCAAGTTAGTCTGTTGGCAAGGGAAAGAGAAGGTGAATCCCAGGGGAAGTGACACTCCCTTCATTCCCATGTATTCCAGGAAGTCAGAAATGCAGTGGACGATGTGGTCGAAGAGCTGTGCATAGAAAGCCAAGAGGCAGCTGTTTTAGTAGGCATGTAACACTTGATTATGTGCCAGGCCACCCAATAACCATGCAAATCTTGTTGGCATTACATAAAAGTCGATTCAGTTTAACTAGTTAGAACTTCAACTCAGTTGGATAATGCAGTAGTGAAAATAAAAATCCTAAAAAAACCACCATCTCCTTTGAGATCTTCCTACTCTGGTTGCTAATTCAACAGTGGCGTTAGAGACCGGTCTTATGGCTACAGTTCAGAACAGTCATTCAAGGTTTGGTCCTGAGCGCTGAGCTCAGAGGGAGGAGGAGAGAAACTGAAAGACAGCAGATGAAGAAACACGAAGTCCAGATTCAGGAAAACCCAGCTCGAAAAAAATCAGCAAGAGTTTGAGCCCAGGATGGGGCAGGGTGGGGCTGGGCATCCCATATTTCCAATGAAATCCCAAGCCTAAATCTGACTCACCTCCTCTCCTGTCCCTTGCATAATCTCCTGTGGGATGGAGTAGATCTTATTGTGCATTTCAACACCACGCCTCATACCATTTCGCACACGCACCAGCAGCACCCGGAAATTAGTTCCCCCGAGGTCCAGAGCCAGGAAGTCTCCTTTTTCTGAAACCCACATGAAAGCAGTTATTAATACCTTCCACAGCAGCCTCCAACAAATGATACATCTATCCCAAGGATAGGCCCAATTCCACTCTCCCAACCACAGTGACTGGTACAAGCAGGAGCCTCCATCTGTCCTGAAAAGAGGGAGGCAGAGCAATAGGGAGGAAAGAGAGGATGGAGGGATGAATTCCAGCATCATGGAAATAAAAGTTGTGGGAGCCTGAGAAGTGTGGGTAGATTCAGTCCTCTGGGCTTGCCTCTTCTGTAAATCCAGAGTGAAATACAAGAGTGCCAGGTCTGCCACACTGGTACTGCAATCATGCCTGGGGTCCCTAACTGAGATGAGGCTCAACTGAAGTAGACAAGGGACCAACACATACGAGATAGTCCCTGCCTCAAAGACCTTCCTTTCAAAAAAGACTAGGCAAGGCTTGGAAGGGAACCCAGCAAGGGAAAATGAGCAAATCCATATAGGAAGTGAGTGGCACAGCTGGAAACATGTCTCTCAAGTCCTTGTCCACCACCCACCCCCCCGGACTACCATGCCCCTGTTAGTCATGCACTTCCTTCCCTTCAGAATTTGCCTTGAAGACCTCAAATGAAATCAGATATGAGCGCATGTCCAGCACAAGAACAAAAGCATGAGGTGACAACCCTTCAAGACCCCAAAGCTCATTTCCTTGAAGACTTTAAGGGGTGTTCGTTAATGCTCAGGATGTCTTGAGATCCCACTTTGTAACCAAGCTCAACTGGGCTACAGGGGAGAATGGAAAGCCAGTCTAACTCTTCAAACCCAAGCAGGGGAGGGAGGCTCACAATGAAACCTCTGCCTTCCTGTTCACGCACAGGGAGCGTTACCTGTTCCATCCGGAGTGGAACACACGTAAGTGGGCAGCATTTTCACCGTGGCCTCTGGGTGCGTCTCCTTCCTCAGGCCCCTCTCCATCTCTACCCTCATCCTCTTCTTCACTTCCAAAAGCTGATCCTGGCTCAGTTTCAGCGCTTCCAGGGTCTTCTGCCTGGCCTTATGCTGGGCTGCAAGCCTGTAAGCCACCGCGGTGACCATGGCAGCTCCTTTGCCGCTCCCGTCTTCTGACCGGATGAACCGGATGTCACAGTCTGGTAGCAGCTTCCGCACCATCTTGTGCAGGCGTCGAGCAAACCTGCAAGGGGGCAGAGAGGCTGGGGTGACACCAGGCCCAACACTTTATGGGTGGACAATTTTGGAACGCCTTTCCCAGCAACTGTGCACTGTGCCCCCCTGGAGACTTCAGGCACCTCAAAGCAGCCCTCCCAACCCTCGCGTCACCCCAGGAAGCGCAAACCAAGATGCATGGGCAGGACTGGATGTTGGGCCTTAAGACGCCTAAGCCAGTGCCAGCCCTACAAGGCCACGCTTAGCTTAGCACATTGGACGGCCCTCAAGCTGCACCCTCAGGATTTTCAAGAGAAACTTAGAAGCTTATTGCAAGTCAGGCACTTCCTTTGAGTGTGTTTTAAGATCTGCCTTTGCTTGTGCTTTACCTCCTGTGCTGTTGCCTGGGGCTGTGGATAGCAAGAGGACTTTATCATGCATACACGCTCACATACACAGCCATTTTACCGCAAACGTGCAGCAAGCCACCTGTCCCCCCAGAGACTTACTGGGGGTGTTTCTTGTACACCGTGCCATCCACACCGACAGTGGAGCGTAACCTCTCCACACCCTTGTTCTCCTTGATGCGCCGCAACACGGCAGCGAGGGTGGCAGCACACAGGTTCGCCGAGCGGGTGGAGACAATCTGGCAGATGCGGTGGGTGGCAATGCAGTCCTCATGAGATGGCTCCAGCCCCAGCTTTGTCAGGACCTCATGGGCTTTTTGCAGTCCTTCTTTCTCCCTGTAGTCCCAGGAACAAGAAGAAAAAAGAGAGCAGTTCATTGGCATATCTTAAGCTACTGCTGAGCTCATACAAAGTGCTGTGCTGTCACCCAAAACCTTTCCATTAACTTATTTATGCAGTAGGTCAGGCCATGGGTCTACTGCAAAAACTAGCTTAAAAAACCCCACTTGTCTTTAACAGCTAATGGACGTCTGTTTCCTGAGTAGCTGTACACCAGCATCGTTCCCGCCACATAAACTGGACCACACCAATTTACACCCACAAATGTTTTGCCTCCATACCGCTAAAATCCTACAACAAGCCCCTACCCCAGAAAGATTTCAGTCCATTCCCATTGATTTACCGAGGAACTGGCCAAATAATTTAATCCCCAATTGCTGCTGCTTCCTTTCCTCCTCTTTCTCCTTAATTCCATCCTGCAAAAAACCCCTTACTGCATCCCAAAGCACTTTGCAGAGCAATTTTCACTAGGCTCGCAGCTAACCCCACCCCTGCACTCTCCCCCTCCCAACTTATTGCAAGAAATGGGACAGAAGGAGGACTTCTATTGCAGAGACTGATGTTCATGCTGTACCTTCCTTGCAGAAAGAGTGAGACGATATCTCAGAAAGAGAGGCCATCTTACCCAACCTCCTCCAACAGCAGCAACTGAGGAATACCTCATTTCCTTGGGCCAACTGGCAGGTTTCCCAGCTGGTCCCACTTATTACCCCTTGGACCACCAGTTCTAAGTGAGGCCAACCCACAATCCTATCACATGGGGTCCCAAAAATGTCTCTTTCATCAATGACTCTCCAGTCCTTTCCCCTCCCACACCAGTTTTGGAAGAGCAGGGTGTGCCCTCTCCTCCGAGTTTGGGGCTGGGGAAGGAGAGAATCCCCTCCAACCCACTGGCCCTTGCATTTAGACCCAGATACCAGGCTCTCCCCCACTTACTTTTCGATTGCAGACACAAATTTGGTTTCGAAGTGTCCCGTCGTGAGCAAGTCAGGAGTGAGGCACCCGCCGAACAGCAGTTCTTCCTTGGCCATTTTCACCAGAATGAGCCTGACCAGCTCCCCCATGTACATGCCACTGATCATCTTTTCAAACCTGCAGAGAGGTCAAGTGAAAGGTTTGTTCTGCCGTGGTGGCTGCATCTAGGCTGCACCACTAAGAGGACAAGGTCTGCACCTCAGCCTGTGACCAAGGGCAGCCTAGCACGCGCAGGTGGCACTGAAGCCCACTGACGATTACTGTGCCAGCAAGAGGGCAGAGAAGTTTGCAGATGCCCATGTCAGCATCTGAGTTAGCGTCCAATAAAAATAAAAGACTCTCCAGAGCCAAGTAGCACAATTTGCTCATTTCATGAATCTAATTATTGCAAAGCACCTGGGGTTTCCCACACAGGTGAACCTAGATATTATTTCAAAGCCTGGAGGACAGTTTAAACCTTTGCTGAAAGGACCGTAGGGGCAAGGGGCATAAGGGAGATCCAGATTTCAGAAAGGCAACAAGGCCTCGAGGTCTGCAGCAGCTTTGCAACAGCCTCATGATTGCTTACGAGCTCTGCAAGAGTAGAGCTTCAGCCATGAAGGCCAAGTTCACAGCTATCACAGCAGTATCAGCCTACGCAGAGGTGTCGGGCACACAATCTCACAAAAATCACCAGGTTTGGTTGCAGTGATGACAGGAACGCTAGATGGCACCATTTGCCTTTGTTGGATGATTAGTGCCTTAGCTGGGAGAAACCAGCAATAAGTAAGTCATTTCATTCATTAGAAACCAAATGACTCAAAATGAGTTCTTGGCCCTTAACTCAGAAATACCTTCCAAAATGTGTCACACCGTCCTAGCTTGCCTTGGTCTAACCCAGTGTTTTAAAACAGAAGCACATGCACACCTGGGAGATGTGGTGAACTTCTAGAGCAGTGGTTTTCAACCTGTGGTCCACAGACCCCTGGGCATCTGCAGACTATGTCTAAGAGGCCTGTGAAAGATGACTATGATCAATCAGAAGTATGTGAATACCCACATTTACAAGGGTCCGCACCTCCATCCAAAATTTTTGAGAGATCCGCAAATGAAAGGTCAAAAAAATCCATTGTTTTAGAGGGAACATGAGAGGAAGGAATGGCCCAGCAGAAACAGGGAAAGGGAAAAGAGACATGGAGGGAAAGGAAGAAGAAACAATTCTACAGGACCAGCCCAGAACAATTACACAGTACCTCCAACATCTTGGAGACGCTATAGCACAGCTGCAGCGATACAGACATGACTTTTTCAATCCCCATCCCTTGGAGTCAGAGGACTATGCAGCCATGCAAACTGAAAAAGGGGGACATGACCCCAAAAAGTTTGTGGGTCACTGGTTTAGCCTATAGCCTATATCCTGCAGGATGCACTAACCTAGTTAACTGGCCTGACCTCTTCCTCTCCCTAACACCCTCATAATGGGAGGACAGACAATGCAGAATAAAACCTACAACTGAGCCAAAGCCAGGAATCTGCTTACAACTGTTTGCCTGGGTTGAGCGAGCCCATGTCTATTTCACAGTCAAATTCTGTCCTGATGTCATTCAGCGCCCCGTCGTCACCGAAAGCACCCCACTCCATGTTGATGCACATCCGCCCCTCATCCCCTTCCACCAAGTCGATGTGTCTCATTTCCTCCATGTAACACGCGTTGGTACCAGTGCCTGCACAAAACAAGACGAGAGAGGATGAGCAGGGGCATCAGAGCCAGCCACCTCCTTCACACTACAGGATCCCTCCATATCTATATACCTTTTATGGTTTTTTGTATCTCAGCTGAAAGCTTTTCAAACTGCACATATGTGTATAGCATCCCCGGCTCATTTCTGGAACCTACCATCCTATTACAAATAAGTCATTTCTTGGTGATTCCACATTTACCACTTCAGTGAACTCAGAAAAGGGACTCACAAACTGTATTATGAAGACATTTATTTTCTAAATTGAGCTAGAAGGTGTTTCTGGCCTTTTAAAATGTTGGACATTTATGCAGATCATTTTTCTTAAATCAGAGTGCATGGGATTTGGGGCCAAAATTTCACCTGAACTGTATTTCTCTGCCCTCTCTCACACTGAAATTAATCCTGGGATCCAAATTCCTTCCAGTTCAGGTAAATGAAATGCTAAGGGAATGCCCTTTTTGTGATGAAGTCGATGATAGTGTCACCACTGGATGCAATGTTTGCAATGCTATTCTGTTAACATGGTCTGGCAGCAGTGTTTAAAGGATAATTAAATTTCCTAGTCACTTACACACATGGGATGGATAATTGGCTATAAGCGTGGCTTCCCCAGTTACGCGTTTATTGTTACATTCGAAATCCACCAACTCAAGCTGAATATGTTTACACCAATATTGCAAAAAGCTGCAGCACGTGTGTGTTGTCACAGCATCTTGCTTCATCCAAGATACCACCCACGCTCCTGCAAACTTGTGCCACATGGCAGGAAGTCATCCTAGTCTACGTCTCAGCTGAAACTGCTGTTCTCTCTGTCCTGAGGATTAACATGGCCACTTCAACAGCTGAACACTTTCTCGTGTTAATCATATAAAACATGTCAGTACAGTGTGAAGGCGGGACTAATATATTTTGTTCATTTGCTGTGCCAAAAGTTTGCCTCTTTCTGGTGTTGTCAGTAGAAAAAAACCCAAGTGAATGCAGAGTCTAATTCTTATGGAAGAAAGTTCAAAATACTACAGTGAAGAGGTTGTCTGCATGTTAGCACCATAACAAGGAAGATATGCTGGGACAGAGTAGCAATTATTTTGGGAGGTGTTACAAATTTGGAAAAATTCTTCAGAAGCGCGTTGGTCATTCAGACGTGTGTGTCCCGTCAGCTCCTGATCAATTCAAGGTGTTCTGAAAATGCTACCCCATTATTAAGGTATTTTTAATTAGTGTGCCTATGTTTGTGTTTGCATAAACCTGGCTAGCAGATCCGTGGAAGAAACTGGAAAGCTTAAGACTGGAATAAGCCAGTGTTAAACCAACACAGCCAGCCCTTCCCAAGTATAGTTGTCATCACTGCTCTCCCTTTGAATACTGTATGTGCTTCAACACCATGGTGGTAGGCAGTAACCTCACACCCTTCAACAGGGAGATTAATTGTCCCAAATACAAACTGCTCCTTGCTTTGATTTTTAAGAAAACAGACCTTAGCCAACACGATTTGTAAAAACTAAAGGTTGTTCTGCTCTGTCCTTTCAGATCCCTAAATTTGCAAGGACCACAAACTTTATTATGGTCAATTCAGGGCACTCAACACCGTGCAGATTCTGGCCCAGACTGTGATGCTCAAGTTAGATAAATACTCCTTCACCTTCCTTCCACCCACTCAGCTGGAGTCTGCATGGCATCTTACCTACAATAAGCCCAATCTCGCAGTTGTGATCATCATAGCCACAAGTCATCATTGTCCCAACGGTGTCGTTCACCACAGCAACGATGTCGATGTCAAAATCCTGAGAAGAAAAAGCCAGCCTGTGATGTCACATTTGACGATAACTTTCCATTTCTAGCCTGGATTAAGTGGTGAGGGAGCAATGTTGCAGCTAAAAGTCAGGACAAAAAAAGCTCCAAGGTCAAGAATTTGGCCTGCTGTCAACAAATATTTGAGTCTCATTTGGGCAGAGGTTTTAAGAAGTGACTAATGATTTCCAGTACGCAACTGGAGACACTAGGAAGGGGACTGATTCCAGAGGGCAGATATATAGCACTTCCTGGAAAAAAATCTGCTACGTCTGAAAACCATAGCCCAAGTGGGACTGAACTCACTCAGCTGCCCCTAATGTAAGGGTAGATGGACAAGCCACCTACTAGCTTTGTCATTAATACAGATCATTTTGATAGAGCTTTTGTAATTTCAGTGTTGCATAAGCACTGGTTGCAGATCACAGCATCCCTGTGAGCTCACTGAGCCATAACACAGAACATGTCTAGATTTCTGTTAAGTAGACACCCTGGCTCTAAGTGTTTGCAGAGACCTAAAGGAGAAGATACATGCAAGAAGACTTAAAACATATGTAATAAACTTTCTGGACAGTATCAAGGCATGCTCACAGCTAATCAGTCTACAGTTCTCTCATGCCTCAAAAGCTGGGAGTGGCAGAGGGAAA
>JAGPOW010001890.1:3167553-3188624 GCA_030014935.1 Caiman crocodilus | reverse complement strand
CTGCATGGGTTAATGGGAGAGCTCTGACCAACGATGCCTGGACAAAGCACCAGCTATGCAAGAGAGGCAGGCCCCTGGGATCTTTCACAACTAGGTAGAGCAGGCCTGGTATCCACTGATAAGGCTCAAGGTGGCACATCTTGCCTAGAGCAGGTTAAGTAAAGTCAGACAATCATAGCTGCTTCTTCAACGGCCTTGCTGCGTGATCTTGAGAAAGTCACTTAATCCTAGGCTTGGAGAAGGCAAATCCAGCACGAAAGCTAGTTCTTAGAGCACCAAGACATGGTGCCTCCAGCAAAACTGGCTACAACTATAGTCAGGGGGAGGACTCTCCTGTTTGGTTTTCACTTTTCATCCCTCACTGCTCTTTCATAATATACACGTGAGTGAAAAGATCCAGCCCCTTTCAGAAGCAACTCGTGGCACCTCTTGCTCAAATCATTCCAAGAAGTCATCCCATGTGATGGCTGAGGAATTCATCTGAGGGATTTCAAAGCAAGGCTTTCCTCCCCTCAAGGAAGGATTTGGCAATGTCAACAGGAGAGACCACGGGATCAGAAAGGGAAAGAAAGAACAGACGCCCGTGAAGCATCGCAGGATTGTCGCCACACGCTTAAGCCAATTTTAGAACTGGCAACTGAGGCTCCTCTTGCTTACACTGGAGTAAAACCAGAGTAATTGCACTGATGCTAGTGGATACAGCAGCGCATCCCAGCCAGGGAAATCTAACAATGTCAGGTACTCAGATCTGCATCAGGTACTCGGATACTTAACAGAGAACACAGAGTACCCAATTCTGAATCCCACATCACCCCCGAGACATGAAGTAACATTCATCTACCCCTCAAAAGCAGCCAGGGTAAAGGATGGACAGGAGTGTGAATCAAGGGTACCCACCTAGTTTGACTGCTGCAAGTAAAGAGTTAACAACAAAAATGCAGGCTAGATAGACTCTGCAAAAACAGGTAATCTCTGTGACTTGGTTTGGCCACATGTAATGTAACAGAGTTTCTCCAGGGTTAAACAGGGTTACTGCAGGGGTTTGGGTTGCAGCCATGTCGGTCTAAGGGCGTAGGCACACAAGGTTCTGGGTTACTGCCTCATTTGTATGAACTGGCTTGAGAAACCTGCAGGGTTATTAGCTGGACCATCTCTCATAGGAGATTTATCAAGGAATCGTTCCCCGTCCACACACACGCGCACTTTTCTATTGTTCTTTTTGAAGTATTCAACTTTATTCTCCAGCCCCACAAAGTGGCCCATCCCAGAGTCCAGGACAACTAAGTAGAATCACCAGTACAATTCGGGAAAAGTGCCAAGCTTGCTCTATCAAATACCTAGCTCTGGGCAGGGGGAGGGAGGTGGAGGGGGTAGGGGGAAACCCTCTATCAGCACTCTTTAATTTCTGAATACACTAAATCTGCTGTGCTGGCTACTCCAGATGGATTATAGTGCCTAGGGACTGCATTGTGCCCAGAGATGCTGTGACAAAGGGGCTACAGTTGAAACAAAAAATGCACTTTATTAGTATTCAAATGACACAGGGCCAGTGAGCGTCTCCAGTGACTTCAGCTGAAAAGACAGCTTACTGTCCAAGTCTGTCAGGCATTGACTGGCAACAGCAGCTTTCCCGGGATCATTATGGGGTCGGCATTCCAAGAACTTGGGCGAGGCGGAGAAAAAAAAACCAGTCACTGGGAAGCTCACACAACAATTCTCTTACAAAACCCTATTCAAAATGTCTTTCAGACCAAGGAAATGAAAAACCTGCTAAGATGCAAGGTAGAAAAAACAAAGCAGGGATTTCTTTAAAATCTCATATAAATCCTCCTTTGACAAGACACTGGCGATCCCAGCCTGCCAGGACAGAGAAGTTAAACTGGATACAGCTCCGTAACAGAGTAGGGAGAGCTTTGGGGACACCCAGACAACTGCCAGGGGAGAGCTGGGATGGTTTTCAGGGTTCATCCATCGCTGGTGGGGCTGGCAGGTTCTGCGGATGTCGCGGCTGGTTAGGAGCAGGATGCTAAGGCACCTTTCTGCTGTCCAATGTTAGCCAACTTGAGTGTGCCACAGATGAAAGCTTTGCACTGACTTTTCATCCAGGAAGAGCACACACCAACTGTTGAAACTTCCTTAGCCTGATGAAGGGTTTTTGAACTCGAAAGTTTGCTTAATAACTATTCTCCAACTATTTGGGTTGGTCTAATAAAATATATCAAATTCACCCAAGGAACCTTGTCTGCCCATTGCACTGACTTCAGCTTTCCAGTTCCACCCGGACCACTGGCACCTCTGATGGTGCCAAGCTGGTTATCTTATTGCTGAGCCAATACTGGAATTTTCTGCCTTTGTCCTGAACCATCCCCACCCAATTTGTTTAATGATTCAAATAAAACCTCAGGGCCAAGCCACCCAGCCCTCTAAGCCAGGCCAGGACTTGGCAACGTGTACCTTCTCTAGCAAGAACCTGGAGTACCTGGCACTTGCAGCAGGTATTCAAGCAGCAGAGGGCTGGAGCAGAATACAACAGCCACATCCTTCCTTAACACCAAAAGCTTTGGGTGCTAAGGGATAATGTGAACAATACGACCACTCCCTTAATCCTCAGTGGAAGGACCTATGAAGACATGTGAGCCGATGACTTGCACAGACTTCCAGGCAGTTTTTAAAATGTTGATCTAGGCTGGCAGCTCCCCACTGTGAGGATGGATACATGTACAGAGGGAAACCAAGGCATAGACGGCACATTGGTTTGGGACCTGCCCATGACCACACAACCACCTGTAAGCAGAACTAGGGTTTAAAGCCAGAGGTCCTGACACCCATGTCCAGCCAACATGCTGTTTCTCTCCTGGACCGGGTGACCCCAGGCACCTCTGGTATCTTCAGTGACTTGTGAAAGCCTAAGAATACAAAGGGAGTCAGGAAAGGAGCCGCCTAGCCTATTCAGGGAACAGACAGGGGTATCAGTCATGTGGCCCAATGCTGTGTGATGCGGAGGCCCAAAAGATTAAGTAACTTGCCCAAGGTCACACAAGTGATCTGTGGCATTAACATTTACTCTCTCATATATCCCTGCTCTGTATCCCATCTGTGAACCCATTTTTTACTAAACTGGTCCGAATCAGTTTCCTGGTTTAAAACAGCCACCCAGTTTTGAATAGCTAATCTGAGGGGGGGAAAGGTGAGTGCGAGATGTGAATATACAAGGTATTGTGCAGCAAGGCTAAGTGGTACCTGGGGACTTTAACTTCTCTGCAGCTCATTCAAATCCAGGTCAATAGTGACAGATGGCACCCTAATTCAAGGGCGAAAGCTGGACCATAAAAGTAATCCAAGCTCTCATTTGGTCATTAACATACGCCACAAAGACTATTATTTAACTAAGGGGCTTACCCAGAGCCAGTACCACAACATTTGAGCAGCTCAGAATTGTTTAATGGACTTATCCTCAAAATACCCTCTGTGATATGTGACTCCCAGTTTATGGAGGGCAGACAGAGGCAGAGCGAGACCACAGGCCACACTGGGGGTGCTTCATGGCTTCATAGCTTCTTGGGTCGGCAGAACAGGTCAGACTTGAGCTAATGTTTTATCCACTGGACCATCCTCCCTGGACCCCGAACTGAGCGGTTTGGCCTTAGCTCTGACCTCTGACAACCAGCTCCAGCGGCAACATTGCACAAACAAAGCTTTTGCTGTGGACCATCTATTGCAGAATCCAGTCGACCCATCAGGACACGTGCCCACTCGTGACCAACCAAGAGAGGCCCATTAGTCCCATTTGTGACCACCCAGTTGGTACTGTGAGGCAAAGGGGAGATGACAGCTTATAGATCCATTCATCCTCAGCAACACTGGTAGGGATCTCTGCTGAGCAGGAGAGCAGCTGGGAGCATAAGGGCCCTAAAGAGCAGGAGGGAGAGATCAGTTTTGACATAACCCTTTGCAAGAACAAAGGGTCTACAGACAGCCCAGGGCTGATGGCATGTGAAGTGTAGCTCTGCCAGGATACATAAAGCCCCTGCAGAATATCCCAGGCTGACTCGGTGAGGAAAGGATGGTGTATGGTGAATTTGTGAAGGAAAGAGTGCTCCAGTGCTATCTATCACCTAAAAGAGTTTTTCAGTGCACTAGTCAGTAAGTTTGCTCACTAGTTTATCCTAAGCAGAGGCTGGAAAAAAAGAGTCCAGGAAATGCAGGGGCTTTTCCCCTGGCTTTAAACCACACTTTCAAATATTTGAAACAATGCTGGTTTTTTATTCCTCTCCCCGATCCAGCTCTTGCACAGGACTTTCGAGTCCTAGGGCCCCCCAGATAAGACACTGCAGACTCTAGAGCACGGGTTTGTAGAAGGGATCTGGAATATTCAAGCTAGTCAGCTTAAAAAAAGGGGAGGAAAAAAAAATGTTGGAGCAGATCCAGACTTTGTCCGATGTGGAAACAAAGGGAAGCAAAAAACACAGCTTTCGCACTGATGTTTCTCTGCTTATTACAATCATATTGTTGTAGGTTCACCAATGAACACTATTCTGTGGTTATTTCATAAAGTTTAGACTATTCTAGCAAAAGAATTGGGGCAGAAAAGGTAAACCCCGACACTGAACACCATAACACCAAATGAAGCTGATGGTACAGCAGGAGCCTAACACAGTTTTCAAACCCAAGAACAAAATCAGGCCTGAGTCCAGTTTACACTCTAGAGGATTTGAAGTGGTGGCAGTCAGATCAGAGCTGGGCCCGAGAGACTGAGAAACTTAACCTGGCCATGACGTGAAAACTTATTAGCAAGTTTGAAGGTTTCCTGGCTAGCATGGTTAGAGCAAACCAGTCTCTGTAGCCAACAGCACACAAGGGAGGGATGTGGCCAGCATCACGATCAGCTGCCTTTGATTCCCTAGCCTGAATGAGTTGGTACCTTCGTTTTCCAATGGCAGATCAAGCTGGACAGCTTCTGACCTGAGTCTAGAGCAGCAGAATACTTTACCACTCAGTATTATCAGCAAGTGGTCTCTCCTGTTTGGCCCTCTATCAGAATAACACGGGGGCTGAAGTTCAGTGCAGACAAAATACTTGACTGTATGTTCCCACATACAAAATCCCCCCCACAAAAAAAACACCGTCTGGAAATTGTAGTGTGCATCATACGCAATAAATATGCTAAAAGCCATTTCTGCCTCTCACTGGGCAAAAGTATAGTAAAATCTGCACGGGACTCTCAATGAGCAGGCTCAGTTCCCTAGCTGCTGCTAACTCTACCTTTCCAAAACAAGGCATGTATTTTATTTTGTGGTATGTTGTATGTGAAAAAAATATGGCATTCAAGCTCCTTCTACCCACCATGCATCACAACCTGAGTGCACACATTAACTCTTGGTGTTACTGTCAGTGTACGGCACTTAAAAACCCCAACCTATTGCTCCAAGAGCTGCAGGGAGTTAGGCACTTAACATCCTTTGAATTTCAACAAGAGATAGACATTCAGTTCTCTTGGGCTCCTTTGAAAATCCCAGCCTAAATATTTTGAGGGTTGCACTAACCCCAAAGCAATGGTATACCCAGGCATCCAAGGTCATGTGGTTAAGGATGAAGGCAGGGCGGTGTGGCACTTTACAGACTAACTCATTCAGAAAGGCATTGGCTTCTATAGGTTACAGCCTACATCATTAAACGCCAAGGATGGGTGTGCATGTAAAATTAAATGTGCAAAGTGACATTCTGAACAGGAAAGTGACATTTCAGGAATTAACCCCACAGGGCAAACAAGGGTGTGATACATTATAGGAACCTGGTTATGAAACACTGCAAAATCATGAGCTTGGGAGGGCTGGGAGCAGGATACATTCATTACACGAGAAAGCAGAAGCAGAGCTGGGTGGTACCTTAGAGACTAGGAAGCCTCTAGAAAGCAAAATCTGGCAACTGAAAGTGCTGTTCTCTCCAGAGGGACTTGTGTTAACTCAGTACCCACACCGGGTGCCTAGGTCTCATCTGACATCACCCAGGACAAGTCACAGGCAGAGTTAAACCAGGGTGGGGAAAAGAGGGCACTCAGCCTTTCTGATGGTTGGCGGGACTTTTACAGCTCTGGAGAGACACAGCAGGTAATGACGAGGGTGCGGTACGCTATGATTGCACAAAGCAGCGCAGCACTGACTAACACTTCCTCAATTTCAGACCGGCCAACCCAAAGCATTTCAGCTTCGGGCAAGTTCAGGAAGAAGGAAATGCACAAATACCAGTAATGCCGGGAGTGTAGTGGAAACGGCTCTGCCGGCTGGGGAGCGTAGTAGCGGATGGAAACGCACGCTACGTCTATTGAACAAAGCAGAGGGATCATTTAGATACATCACCGCCTTCCAGTAAAATGCTGCTCCATTCATTTGCCTCAAGGAAACTTAATTATGTTTGACCACCCCCTCCGGCTCATCTTACTCTTTTAGTGCACTGTCAAAGCGAAACCGTAAGCAGGGATAAAGGCAGTCAGTGTTTCAATTAACCCCTGAAAAGGCAGGCGAGCAGCACACTGCCAGAAGTTGGCTCATCAGGTCCCATTTCTGGGCACAAAGCAGCTGTTCATTCCACCGCACGCGTCCCAAGTCAGAACTGCGTAAGTCAGAAACTAATCATCTGGTGTCTGGAGCAAAAGGGTGGTTGCAAAAGTGACCTACAGGAGCATGGAAGGCTCTCCTTGACAAAAGATCCAGCCTGAGCAAGGAGAACAACAGCCCCATGTGATTTCCAGCTCAGTGTCTGATCCCACTCTTTCAGGGCAGGTCCTGACGGAGGACCAGACAGCTGTAGTCAAGAGTCTATTCCTAACTCTGTGCCTCAGTTGCCTCATCTGAAAAATGCAGTTCCCGTCACTTCCTTGGCTGTGTAATGCCTCTGGGGAACTACAGCTGAGGAGTGCCGCAGGACAGAAGAATCAGCAAGTCTTGTCTATACAGAAGCACACGTGCGGTCTCCAGAGCACGGCTTTTTTAAGTGGGCTCCAAGAGGTCCAGGCTGGCTACACAGGCTCTTTTCAAGGGCTGTGGCCTAGCTGGAAAATCTCCCCTACAAAGCAGCTGAGAAATGGGAACACCTCTGAGATCAGAGAACTCTCTGCCCTGCAGAAGCAAGACCCAGGCTCCCTGATTAGAGGTTTTTCTTCAAGACAGAGAAGCAACCAACTTGCAGGGTTTGATTACATGTTATCTGCTGCCCAGATGACATTTCAGGTCTTGATTGTTTAAGACACTCAGTCAGAAGCACTGGCTTCGGGAAAAGCCTGCGGTCCTTTCTAGACCATGGCACCATTTCCCGTTACAAGACCCAGAGCTGAAGGGGTCTTCCAGGACCAGCTGGTCCTCCCAGAAGTCTGAGCCAGAAAGGTTTGGATGGGCACTGACAGATCACTGAAGATGATCCAGACTGATTACTCAGTGCCCTAAGGCAGAACAAGGACCTGAAGGAAAAGGGGTAAAAAAGGAAGAGGTGGAAATCCTGGAATTTCCAAGCTGTACCTCCATTCCTGTGGCTCCATGCCTGCTCTCACACAGAGCTATCCTCCCACAGCACAGCAAGAATTATCTGCACAAACGGTATCAAGCCAAACCCGGAAACATTTATCATTAAGATAACACACACCCACACAGCTGCCACCCTACACCACACAGTACTAGCAGAGCTGATAGCCACAGCACTATGGGGCAGTGTTTTGGCTCGAACTGCCATGTGTGGCGTGTCCAAGCAGCTCTTCTAGTCATGACCTTACATTTTTACCAATTGTTTCTCCTCCAAATGGACCTCCAAGGCTATGCGGCAGTCCAGATCTTCAGCTGCAGTCCTTGGACTTCAAAGCAGCCACACAGATGCATGGGAAGAATCTGACTCGATGACTCTCCAAATGGTGCAGCCATGTAAAATAGTATTGGGGGGTGAAGGTGGGCAGGCAGAATTGCTCTGGTAGTGAGAACACCCGAGTCCTGGGGCTTGCATGGAGGGAACCACAAGTCACTGACCCAGGGAATCCAGAGTGGCTGTTGCTAGGGTTTAACAGCAGCAGGTAGTGTCTGGCCCAGTGCTCCTCTCCAGGATGAAGCACAACAGCTGTTTGCTTAAAGCATGCCGTAAAAGCAGCAGCAGGAATTTAGCCAACCAGGCAGCGGGAGGTGTACCAAGTCACCGGACCTTGAAAAAGAACAGAGAACCCCAGGAGATCTGGCCCACGGGCAAGAACGTGACGTTTCTGTCTCATGCAATGGTCACAATTGCTCTGGACACCATCTCAGAAGCACTGGAACCCTGTTGCAGCCTGGCAAAACACTTAGGTGCGTCCTAGCGTTCACCCACCTTCTCCCTGCTTGTCCTAAAACTCCCCACAAAATCAGAGGCAGAGACAGACAAGCTGCAAGCAACTCAAAATGCCATCACGCTTTGCACTGGGGAAATCTCACCCTTTTAAGTCCCCTAAAAGCTGAAGATTCCCAATCCCAACTCTTGCAGAGCAGCCCTCCACAAACCGTTGTTCCAGGAATTGTTACATCAGGGTTTTCCTGCATGACACACTGCACAGACACGTCCCTGACTGCAGCGTGCTTGTGTGGCCTGGCACCACCTGACAGAAAGGATTTCTTTTTAAAAAACCCTCTCATTGCTGAGGTCTGGAGTTATCATTAAGAAGCAAAAATAGTCATTCCCAGGCTTGCTACTGCAATGGTGAGGGAAACCAGCCAACTGTGCTGTAGGTACCAACCACCCAGCCTCCTTCTCACACCGTGGTGCACTAGGGATGCCTGCCTACCCTGCACGCAAGGTCTGACCTCTCAGCTCAAGGTACATGCATGTGAACATGCAGGCGTGCACGCACAAACTCGGGTTGGAGTCCTCCAACACCCCCAAGGACAAAACGTGCTGCCTAATCAAAAAGATATATATTAAACATGAATATTTAAAACAGATTTCAATCTAAATCCTGCCCCCAGGCATGAGGCCAACTCCAGCTGAGGTTGGGGTGAGGGGGAAGGAAGAAGTCACATGTGCAAGATGTGATGTGCAGTAGAAGCAGTGAATACAAACTGGCTCCCAGAGTGAGGGTGTCCAGGGTCAGTCCTGCAAAGGGCTGTATGAGGGACCCACCAAGCCTCTAAGTGGCACACCTGCTATGAACGTGACCTTGGTAGATGTGCTGCACAAATCTGTCCTTGCATCTACAACCACCGTTGACCCTTGGAGCTCACCCACAGCATTAACTTTTTACCCTCACAGGCTTAAGAGAAGAGAAAAACCACAGGCTGCCTCTTCTGCTCCTCTAGCCGGGGTTGGCTCTAAGGCCACATGCACTGGCCAAGTTAATTTGCCTTCTCCAGTAGGAGAGAAAGCCACAGAGACAGCAGAGGAGGCACCTTACTCCTTTTTCCAGAGACACTGCAGGTTCCCTGCACTTGGCTGGCGCCAGACAGGGGCACAGAGCAGAAACTTGCCTTCAGTCCAGACCTTCTGTCCGTGGAGGAAGAGTGGCTGGGCCCTTGGCCTGCAATTTGGCAAGGAGACACAACTTGGGATGGGAGGCAGCACCTGCTTGCTTCTAGGCATTGCCAGAAGCAACAGGCAGAAATACAGAACAGCAGCGGGGCAGCTGGGGACAAGAAGAGAAGGGAAAGGAAGGGAAGACTAGGCTCTTTGGCAATTCAACCCGTCTTCCTAGGCAACTCCTCTGCTCAAGCTGTTTCCAGTCAGGAGCCAGTTAGGAAGGTCGTCAGGCTTTCTGTGCCCAGCTAGTGGCCAAAGGAGCAGTCTAGTCAAGCCCATAGGCACTGCACCTTCTTAGAGCCAAACTCAATCTTCCCAATAGCCTTCCAGGTCTTTTCTCCCCAGCCTGAAGTCTTCTCTTGACAGCCTCCAAACCATTCATTCCCCTCCTTCATTTTGCCTGCACTTCTGTGAGTGGCAGCAGAGGGAGACCAAGCTGCTTCCAGCATTCAAACCGCAACGCCATCTGCCCTGCTCTGAGCACGTCTAATCAATGAAGCACATAATACCCCAGCAATCTACCCGCCCTAGACTCCTCACTATTTCTACACACAGCAGAGCCGCACCATTGGCAGCCTGCAAGGAAATGTTTGCCAGGCTTCTCTCTCCTTGTGCAAGAGACATAAGAAGTTACACTGCACACTTGCGATTCCCTGACTTAAAGCCACAAATCCCCACGCTAAGACCACTCCAAAAATCTATTAACTCAAGCCACCAAATCCTATACCAGTGTCTCCTCACTCATCCACCTAGAAATGTTAATAATGATCGTGCTTTGCTGCTATCACTATTATGCTACCTTTGTGCATGACTGGGCTCTGATCTTCTCTGGAGCCTTCAAGGGCTTATGATAGAGTCCCTGCCCCAAGCAACTTTGCTTCTAACAATGGGATTCCTCCCTGCCCTTAATCTATCCAACAAAGGGGAGGAAACCATGCAAATTAAATGACAAATTGGTTAAGAAATGCCTTTGGTTTTCTACATTCATATCATATACCAAGACATGGCCAGACAGTATGGGGTAGCGGAGACTTTTATGCCTCTCTTGGGAGAAAAGGGTATGTAGCACTTAGTGGGATCAGCCTACTAACTTCTAAAGAGAGGTAATGTCAGAAGAATGCAAGCAAATGCTATACCTTATCACCATGAAGCACCTTCGAGCTACAGGCATCTGAAACCCATGTTCCTGGAAATGCATCTCTTAGCAAGTTTATGGAGCACCAGACTGGGAGTCAGGAGACTGGGCTCTGTTACTGCCACACTGGGCAATCTTGGACAAGTCCCTTCCCTTCTCTACACCTCCTCCTATAAAATGCGGGTATAGATGCTGACTTTCTATGCGAAGGCCTTTGAGCTTAATGGTGAAGAGAGTATACACGCATCTTGGAAGATTGTCTTCTTAATACTACTGCCCTGTTAAACTGATTTCATGGCAGGGTAAACTTACTGAACGGATGTCAGGAGAAAACTGGACATAAAGCCAGAGCTACATCAGGCAGAGACAGCGCTCACTCGGCGCTGACTCTTCTGTGCAGAGACCCACCCACACTGGATCTGCAGAGGTTGGACAGAGTACTTTTCCTCCAACCTAGCTTGTATTTGTGAGCCTACTAACATACCCACCTCATGTACAGGCAGCTCTGGCGTCTGTAAGGGAGCAGGCAAGTCTGAAGTTGGGTCATTGCTCAGAAATCCCTTGACTTGCCTTTCCAGGCTGTGAGCACGTTTTTTCCAGGACTCTATGAGCTGTCAGAGCACACTCCCCAGCTGACTTCTTGCCAGCCCTGACTCTTAGACAAACCTTACATTACAACACAAACTCGTGCTTCTCCAAGACTGGAGCTAGTTGAGCGAGACAAGCTGCCTGACCTTTAGTTTGGGCCAAACAATGCTAGTCCAAGAAATCCTCTCCCCAAAAGACTTTGTTCCAGGCATCCTGTGCCGTGCCCTGTAATATCCACATGGCATCTGGGCTTTCCTAGCTTCCAGGGGAAGCTCTGGCTTTAAGGGGCCACTTCTTGTTTCACATTTCTCTGAGTCACTCAGAGGCCAGCTTGTCTACTGGCAGCCACTGCTTCCCCACTCCCACAGCAAAGCAGTGGGGATGCTGGCATGACACCTAGCTTCTGAAGCCACAGCAGGTAAAGAGCACTGTTTACCAGCAATCCAGCTTGAGAGCTGCTGAGGGGTTACTGGTGCATCATACATGCAACTCTCTCTGTCCCACCAATGGGGCATTTGGGGCCAGGTCTCAGCTTGGTCAGGCCACTTAGGAGTGACTTAGGAGGAACTTGATTCGAATCCAGTAATGCAGGCGAGAAGGGAAGCGAACCCTTCATGCCACAAACCAAATGCAACAAAAGCAGGAAGCCTGTGGCAGGAGGGACAGAGGGGAGGGGGCAAAGAAAAATAAAGAAGAGGCAGGAGAAGGCAGGTGGCTGTGAGGACGAAAGCAATGCACAGAGTATGAGTATTTCTCTACAACACTTTACCTGTCCCATCTGGGGTGGATCTCACAAATGTAGGCAACATCTTGACTGAGGCCGTGGGGTTGGTGTCTGCTCCCAGCCCTTTCTCCATCTCCTTCCGGAACCGTTCAGCCACCTCCTGGATGGTCTCGTCCGAGAGCCGCATGTGGTAGAGATACTTGTCGATCTGAAAAGGGGAAGCAAAGGCAACCGGTCATAATGAGATGGTAAGGGGGCTGCTGTGCCCATAAGAAGGCTGGGCAATGCCACCCAATCAGAGGTCGCTAGCAGGGACCAGCCTTGGTATCTGCAGCACCAACGTACGTGCCTCTATCAGCTCGAAGAATGATCGCTGGCAATAGTAGGCCATTACCCTCTTTATATGGATGTAGGAGTAAGCCACGACACTTTGCTAGCACAGTGAAACTGAGGCAGGCAGAGAAACAATTTGATTGCCAGCCCTGTTGAGTACTCAGAGCTCCCATCATTGACAGGAGCGTCTGATACTTAGCTCTTCTGAGACCTCAGCCTTTGAGAGGACATGAGCTAACCAGGGACTAAATCAGCTCTTTCACTACCAAACCTGTGCCAAGACCCTCCTCATCAGGGCCTGTGAAATGAGTCTGGAGGTCCCTGACAGGAGATTGCAGTTTCCCTTTTATCAGGAGGACAAGGCCAGGGCAGACGCCCCTGCTGCGCTGTCATCTTGCCTCCGACTTGAGCCAGCACGATCATCTCTGGGCATGGACAGGTTACTCATGCTCCATGGCCCAGCAGCACTAGCATTCCTGGACACACCGTTAGCAATCACTGACTTTCTGTTTCTTATTCTGTGTCACTGCAGTGGGCTTGTGGACCACCCGTGGCACCAACAGACAAAAACACCCCAAAGCCACCTACCCACTCATGACTGCAAAGCTGCCTAGACATTAAAAGAGGCTGGCAGAGGCCACAGAGGTGAACAAATCCTATTAAAAACAGGCTGCACTGAGCTCTGCTTCTTACCCTTCAAAACCGACCCCAGGAGGAGGAACTTCCTCGGACTGTAATGCCCACTACCACCATTTCTCTCCTGACAAACACTGTGGCGGGTACACGTACCAGGCAAAGAGAAAAGGCAGTGGCCCAGTTTCTTCCCCAAGACCTTCCAATTGCTTCGTTTAAAACCTGATTAAAAAGCACCTGCAAGTCAAAGGACAGCTCCACCCAGCCTTTCTGAAGGCCCTGAAGTAGAGCCCTGCTCACCAGCGATTGAACTCAAAGCTTTTGACAGGGCTGTACAACAAGGCAATTTCATTTCACGGGCCAGTGACATCCACCCGGCTAAGTGACCTTACCAGAGGAGGTGGCTATGTGTGGACAGCACTGAGCAGAAGCAGAAGTAAGACTTGTCATTTTATTCGAATCCTTTGTGTGCTTCCAGCCCTGCTGCCTCCCACTTTGGAATCCGGCCAGTTGCTACCAGATGCGAGCGATTTGCAGAGGAGCCCATACGTTTTGTACAGCATCTTGCACAGCGGCCCTGGTGCAATTGTACTGTAAATAATACCACGCCAGCCCAGCTAACACTTTGCCTGTTGGATTTCTGTTCAGAACATGTCATCGAGAGACCAACAGAGGCCAGGCTGATGGGCAGACAGGAATGCAAGCTAGTGACCTTAGGCAGGACTTCCTTCCCTTGGCAGGTTGCGCAGGATCCGTTTATGGCGCCCCTTATCCGCCACCCAGCAGGAAGTCAAACACTCCGTTTGCTTCCCCAGCTATTTACTTTCACTCGCTACACAGGGATCAGACACAGCCCACACACTGCCACTAAGGTAACAGGCCTTAGTAACTCCTGCTAAGTAAACTCGACCTGCCTCACTGCCAGGTAGAAAGGAGCATGAGCTGTAAAAGTCCTGTCCAAATACTAATTTCAGCAAAGCTTCTCTGCCTGGATCTTGGGTTCTGGGCCATGCTGGACCTCAGCCTTACAAACTGCACCCCCACAGCCCAGGGCTGGGTTACATGTTACTAGAACGAGTGCTAAAAAGGACTGAATTACACCCGAGAGCATATTTGGCTTTTGAGTCGAGACTGGGAAGTGCTTTTATTGTGGTGGCCATTAAAGCCAGCAGGGTTTTCATCACTTTGTGCCACTGACAGGAGACAGGTAGAAAAATACTATTCATCAGCTGGAAGTCAAACAGCAGAGGAAATTACTGCACTTACTCCAAACTGCTCAGCGTTGTGTCCATTTTCAGTCCCCCCCAGGAGAAGCTGGACAGGCAGCTGTGCAGTAAACTCAGAACAGCCCCCAAACAAGGTTTTCCCAGGGGTTTTAGCTAGAACTAGGGACAGGCCCATCCTTGCTTCTCCAAAGGCCTACAGCTCTTCCAGACCCATTTTCCAACTGTCGCATCCCGGACTTCTCTCCGATGGAAAAGCCCCCAGCTTTGGGAAGCAGGAGAGAGCACTCCCCACCCCAAAATATGAATGTCTGCATCCATTCCTCCCACAGCTCAGAGGTGCTGCTAGTGGGAAACCTCTCCTCTCCTCCTGCCAGGTGCTTTCCAATCATGTGCCATCGAAGTGTTTGTTCCTCAGGCTCTGCTCGCAGCAAGGCACGAGGACTAGGGAGCAAGCAATGCCCTGAGCCAACAGCAGATGCCATGGTGCCTGCTAGGTTTGGACAATATGGGAAAGAGCAACCCAGTTGGTCTCTACGGCCCTCGGTAACTATGAGCCAGGTGCTCACCCAATTTCAGAGGCCTTGAAAATGCCACAGGCTTAAAAATAACCTGCCATGTCAGAAACTGGGCCAATCTTCCTCTAATCCCACCAAGGCCTCCAAAGCCTGGATGATCTTTACCTATGTCCTCAGATCAGGCCATTGAGTATTGCTCCATTTTCCAGATAATGCTGATCAGACAGTAAGCCACGCGGTTCCAAAACTAGCACTTACTGAAAACAAGAAGTCCCCTGCCCCTCAGTAGCTGCATCTGGCAGTTCAAGACATGCTTTTGTGAAGAAAAGATTCAAGAAAAGGCTGATTCACGCTGCACATGTCCACACTAGCTCTAGTACTGCGGTCCTGAAGCACAGAAGGGACTCTTAAATCCCAGTGACTTTGGAGTCTATACAGGGTGGCACATGATCAACGAGAGACTGAAATTAGTGGTTCTTACGCATCTCATAGCTCAGAATGAACTGAAGCACTTTGCTGAATCCAGAACTCAGCAAAGACGGGGTGCCAGGTACACGAAAACAACTCAGCGTGCCTGGCTATTCGAATGGCACTGAAGGACTTTCCATACAAATGGGCTGCAAAAAAAAGACCTATTTGGTTGTTACTAGTAATGAGCGTGTCTTGTAATTAAACATATGGCACACACAAATAACCTAGAGTTCTCATTACCCTTCTGTATTTACTGCTAAGGAAACATGTATATACCTATAATGAAAGAAGGAAGCAAGGGATAGGAGATGCTCTGTTTATCAGGGTGCCCTTTGGGGTAGCTAGAAACAACGGCCACAAACTGACAGAGAGCAAATTCAGGTTAGACATCAGGAAGAACTTCTTTACGGTGAGGGTTGCCAAAATCTGTAATGGGCTTCCAGGGGAAGTGGTGCTCTCTCCGACCTTGAGGATCTTTTAAGAGGAGACCAGACAAGCACCTGGCTGGGGTCGTCTGACCCCAGCGCTCTTTTCTGCCCAGGGCAGGGGGTCAGATTCGATCTATTGAGGTCCCGTCCAACCCTAAAAAAAACCCTATGAAACCACCAAGAGGAGTGAAAATTACTTTGAAAAACCTCTTTCAAGGAGGAAATCCTTTTTTGTTCTGCCTTGACATGTCTGCAAATCTCCATTTAGAAAAAACACTTGGGTGCAATCTAGAACATGTACATTTATGGGGAATGGATGAGTTCCAGAAGTTAATGGCGGTTCCCTGGGGAAATCTGAGCTGGATGGCAGACAGCAGGCATGTCGAATCTGAGGCTGAATGTGTTGCACAAAGCAGGCATGGACAAAACACCAGGGATACATGTCTGGGTCACGAATCAGCTTTCCAACATTGTTAAAATTCCAGCTGAGTAGAACAGCAGCAATCCGAAATAAGCCAGGGGAAAGAAAAAAAAAAAAAAAAGAAAAAAGAACCCAAAAAACAAGTCAACCCTGAGTTTCCCTTTCCATTTTCTCCTATTAGCAAACCCAAAATTAGCATATCCCAAAATATGTAAAAGTAACCTGAATCAGAAGTGGCATTACAGAGTTGCGTAGTCACCATTTTCCAATGGACGTCTTTTCTATTGTGAGTTTATAACAGAATATAATCGTTTACCAGCCCCAAGAACATTGTAACCCATAATCAAAAGTCTAAAAGCTCTATATTATTGAACCATGGACTTTGTGTCCAAAACTGCTATGCAATGTTGCTATATTTGAGAGGCTGTCTTGTTTTACCCCATAAGTGGCTGCATTTCACCAGTCAGTGGTGGGATCACTATGGAGTCCTTGTCCTTGATATCTTAAGATGCTTACTGAGTTTGTATTAAAATGTTTTGAATTCTTCATCTCACAGGAGCGTGAGAAGTGCCTAGTGTAATTATAAATAAATTGCAGTCATTTGCTGTGCAAGTTCATCCTAAAAGCAGAAGGATCTCCAATTACGTGCCCCTTATCACCAAAGACAAGACCTGTGGGCAATGTAGTTTGCAAGGCTTAAAACAGCAGTATCCAAGCAGAAATGTCCTTGAAACTGCAACACCAGATACAAAGCATCCTGGAATTTAAGTCTGAATGTGCAGGATCTGGGACCATGCAGCTGTATCCCTGCAACACATGGATTGGCCACACAAGACTCATGCAAATTTCAGGGTCAAAGCTTTGACATTATGACTGAGGCACCTATCAAAAACTAAAGGGAAAGGGTATATTTTAAAATCATTTCTGTATAATATTTGGCCTCTGGGGGAGATAAAAATAAATAATTTATCAATTTAAAAAAACCCCAAAACCAAGGGAACTCCTGGCTGCAATACAAGTTGCTATGGTCCCTGGGGAGTCGCATGGAGTAACTTTTTTTTAGCGATAAACACTAGAAGTGCCTTTGTCCATGGGCAAGTTGTGATGTTCTCCCTCACACACCCTATAAGCTTATCTCTTTTGTCTTGAAGGCGTCGGGATTGTCTGGGGCCAGTGCTGCTTTTCTTCTATGCCTTCGGGCTCGATGTTGCTAACATGTCCGCACATGAATAACTTTATTCAAGTTCAGTGCAATTATTCACACGAAAAGAAAAATGAAGCCTGAGTTTAAAGGTTGGCAAGATCAGTCCCATCAATACAACTGCTTGTGCAAGTGAAATCCCTCCAGTTCAAGTGTTTGTAGAAGCAGCCTTGCTGTCTTTGTCTGCCCAGGAGCTGATAAGAGCTTGAGGGACACAAGAAATGCACCATCGCTCTAATGGGTAAACACTGTGGGGGAATATGTTATCTGCTAAAGGA
The DNA here is from genome assembly GCA_030014935.1 of Caiman crocodilus. Lineage (NCBI taxonomy): Eukaryota > Metazoa > Chordata > Crocodylia > Alligatoridae > Caiman > Caiman crocodilus. The sequence goes on along the minus strand of JAGPOW010001890.1, from coordinate 3,171,152 downwards.
GCAGAAAAGTTTTGAGACTCTTATCTTATTTTTGCTTTCCTATGAAATGATAATATTTATCTGGGGCCCCCCAAGTGTGTTTTGTAAATTATAGTGTGATAGCAGTTTCCTGTTAAGTACAACTACTTCCTGTATAACAAAACAATCCAGCACTGGAAGCAGTGAAGAGCTATTCAGCGTACTGCAAAAGCAGCTAGCCAGTCAGCCACCTATTTGTGTTTAAATTATTTTTGTGCTCTGTAAACTGAATCCATTTGCCTTTTTTTTCTTGGCACTGATTTTTCAGACACATGAACAATACATCAAGAATGATACGAACAGCAAAAACCTGCCCTTCTACTGTATTTTTGCTCCGTAGATATTATCTCTGAGAATTAAATGCTAAAACAGGTTACGGTTAGAGCTGTATTGGTCTAGAGAAGTAAAAGGAATCAAAACTCATGGCAAAGGTGATATCTATGATTAAAACAGATTAATGATTTTTTATGGTGAAAAATCCAGTACCTAGTATTTTTTTAAAATGTGCTTCTCTTGAAAGATGAGGATCCTGATTTCACACAGCCCGGTGTAAACGTTTCCTCCACTCTGAAGTATGAGTAATACTGAAATCCTCTGGTGGAAGAGATGCTACCCATATTAAGCTATTACCAGAATAGCCACACAAAGCTGGTAAGAGGAACATGCTCATCCCCCATTAACAAGCAACAGCTGAAGACACGAAACACACACACACACAAAAACCCCAAACCCATCTATCTGGAGTGTATCTGTGTCTCAAAGTGCAATACAAGACAAGATGGCATCTCCAACTAACAAAGACAAAATCTATTCCCTGACTGGCTCAGCCCTGAGTTGAAACCAGGCACTGCAAACTGCTATCAGAGTAACTGTGTGTGTCTGGGACAGAAGATGTGGCCCCGGCAGAGGCATCTGTACCAGAAGCAGCAGTGTACATAGGTTTACTGGCACACCATACGTCACACGTGGGAAATAAGTTATACAGACCAAGTACAACTTCATTGGTAAAGACTGCATCTGTTTTAAAAGCAAATGACCACTTTCATTTGCTGGTCTGACGGTGGCGGCAGAGTGAGCCTAGCATAGTCCTAGCCTGGCTGAACGGGGTCAGAAGACAGAAAACCTGCCAGGTGCTAAATGTGACAAGTCACAAACTAGAGCCCTGTGTAACCACATTCATTCCAGCCTAACCTTGACCCTGGAGTCTGCATGCAAAAGAGCTCGGCACCAGGCAGGATGAGCCCCTGGGTGACCTTAAAACTTGAGGACACTCTGCCAATCCTCTTGCAACCCTAGCATGAGTCAAGTTTCCTGCTCAGCCGGTTCTTCCCCACCCCCAGGACTCGCAGTCTCAGCTTACAGGAGCTGGGCGGGCTGAACTCTTGACGGGGCAGGGAGGCAGGATTACTAATAAGCCTTCTAGCATCATGCATCACCTAGAGCCAGCAGACTCCGCCTTGTCCGCCCCTCAACTCAGCCCCTTTTTCTGAGAAATGAGCTGCTAGAGGGAAAGCTGAAGTGCGGCTGCCTGGCCAAACCTCATGTTGAAGCCGGAAGCATGTGCGTTTCCTGCGCTGCTTGCAGAACTGCCGTGTACCCACCCCAGCTGCTACCGACTCCTGCTCTTCCTACCAGAGAGGAATGACCACGCTTATCTGCAGTGGGACATTCTCCACTCCTGTTATCTCCTGTCCCTTGTATCTGTCCGTTGGGGATGCTGTAGACTGCAAGTTTTTGGAGCCAAGTGTTGTCTCTTACCCCAAGTTACTACAGCACCTCTCACCAGGCACCCCCAAAGTGGTGGGAAACTATTCATCAATGCAATACACAGGACTTTACCAACCCGATCAGAAACACCAGTCTCATTTTACAGATCGAAACACTGTGACACAGGAGAAGGGAGTTACCCAAGGTCACCCAGCAGGCAGTGGCAGGTCCCTGGAGTCCCCGCCCAGTGCTCTATCCACTAAGCAACACTATATAGTAAAGCTATATCATGAAACTGGTACCAGTTTGGCTGGAGAATTTGGACCACTTCACAGGGCTTACAGGGACCAGCAGGGCTAGAAAACTGGGACCAGAAAGGGAGGGTTTACTGGAAATGGGACTGGAGCCCCCACCCCACCCCATGGCTGAACTGAGTACTGGTCCTGGAGAATGAAGCCTCATCTGTCCACCAGACCCAAGACGGTGTGGCTAGCAGAAGGGCACGGTTGAGATACCCAATGTGTGAGGTGCTCCAGAGGAGTTTGGTGGGTCTCTGTCTAGTTCTTTGCACGCATAGTCCATGCTGCTCTGAGCAGAGGCCGAAGACTGAATGGCAGGGAAGACTGTTACAACTGCCTCGCCCTTCACAAAACCTTCCTGCAGGCCAAAGGTGAAGCCACCCGGCTGGATATTATGGGGGAGTTTGCCCTGTCACTGACCTTGCTCTGCTTGCTCAATGGCTGGAAGACCGCAGTTTCCAGGGACCAGTCTTCAAGCTCATTCCAATGTGCACATAGACAACAGCTTTTGGAAATGATCTCTTCCCGGACCAACTGTATCACTGTGAGAAAGTTATGCAGCTGACCCAATAAACAGTATCGTCCCCCAAAATCCTTGCCTTTCACACAATTCCCAGACCGTCCTGGCTACAGCATCACTCTAATAGTGCCATTACACTCACAAGGGCATTTAAATGAAACAGACAATGAAACTGCAGATTAAGAGCAATTCCAAGCCAGAAAGGGAAGAGAAAGGCAAATCCTTCCCATGCACATGCTGTATTGACAGGCTGGCTTTGTTTAGAAGAGTCAAATTAAGTCATTTCAAACTTAGCTTTTATCCCTGATTAGTAATTTCTGCTGGGAAGAAAAGAATACCCCGGTGACAATTATTTTATTCTGAATCATGCAATGCCCACAGGCAATTTTATTCCCCTACCATTATTTCAGCCTCAAACAACAGCAGCTGAAACTCGAATGGCTCGGTCGATGTTAATGATTGAGAGACCAGGCGCAAAATATCAAAATGTGGCCCATTCATTGATAATTAGTCTCTCAGCTTCTTTAATGCCTTTCTGTCCTTTTCTGAGCAATTTTAAACTACATCATCACTTTGAGACCACCCTTACGCTGTCAGTTCCAAGGGTGGTCCACATACCCCTTTGGAGAGTGTGTTAACTCCTTGTTTCCTGCTGCTAAACTAAATATTATTTCTCCCTAAATACAACTGTCCCGTTCTGATGCAAATGCAAAGAACAGATGAGGGGAGAGAAGCATCTGCAAATAGCAAAGCAGATGCATACATTATTCTTGGAACAGTGTGAGAAACTAGGGTCTGATTTGATATGTGCATGACAATAACTATGAGGCCCCTATCGAGACACCCAGTACGCTGGGCACTGTCCTGACACATAGCAAGTAACAGCCACATTAGGACAGTGTGGGCTGATTGAGGATTTTGTCCCCGAAATCTGTTTAAACAGAGAATTCAGATCTGGAAGCCGTTCTTCATGGCCAGAACTGCAAACCTCTTTCACCCGACAGAGACACAAGTTACCTAAAATGGCCGTGGAGTACTTTGGAGGGTCAAGTTCT
>JAGPOW010001890.1:3147724-3164906 GCA_030014935.1 Caiman crocodilus | reverse complement strand
CCCCCCGCCCGCCTCCAGCCTGCCCCGGGCTAAGGGCTCGTGTGTGCGCGCCGCGCCGCCCCGGCCCGCCCCTGCCTACGTGCGGGCGCGGGGATGCGGCGGGCTCCGGGGAGCCGCGGCTGCTCGGATGCGGGGCTTGCCCCGCATCTCCCGGGACAGAGCCGCCCAGACACCCGGCTGCTTTGTTTGCTGCCACCGGGGAGAAGTTTGGAGCATGAAGGCGGGCGGGGTGGGGGGGAGGAGATGCTGCCGACATCCGCGCGCCATTTCGTCCAGCAAAACTCGGGGCTACAAAGATAATACGCTAACTATGTCGTGTCAGAGTATTATGTGTGTGTGTGCGCGCGTATAAATTAATGCGTGTGTGTGTGTGCACATATGCATATTCATATAAAGGCAGACAACGTAAATCGTGTCTGCTGGGTACAGCTGATCTCTTTTATTAGACCAACTGCAACATACACCCTTACAGATATAAAATATATGTATGTAAATGCAAATGTTTGTGTATGTAATATTATACATACAAATATATATATCCACATACATATTTGCACACATATACACCTACATGTGCGTGTGTGTGTGTGTATATACACACGCACACCACACGCACATTGTATATTATAAATGTATATTAGACTATAGTGTCTAATATACTATATTAGTGTTAGAGAGTGATGTTGTAGCCAGGACAGCTTGGGAATGATGTGAGGGGCAAGGATTTTTGGAGGGGTGATATTGTTTATTGGGTCAGCTGCCTAACTTTTCCCCAAAACAGGTTTGGCACCTGAAGGGAAGAAGCCCCTGTGGCACCCAGGCCGGAAAACTAGGATTCCTCTCATCTCAGCCTTATTTTGGTCACCTTTCTGAGCTTGGGTTTCACCCTCTGCTCAATCAGTGGCTCTAGGTTTGGGGTGGAAGGCACAGGGCACTGGCTGGGGACTCCTGGCACAGACACACATTCACTAGAAGGTGGCACAACCTGGCTGTACCCAGCTCAAATGCTCCAGATAAGCCTCCATTTTGAGTTCATTTTCTTACATCTTTGTCACATAATGCAACACTTTCCAAAAAAAAAAAAAAAAAAGGAAGTCTATGTCTTTTAGGACCCGTGCTTCCAAACCCTTCTCAGCTGCAACCCGGTTGTGAATCAGTCCTGTTCACAAGGGGTCAGAAGCACTTTACTCTGTAGGTTTTCTTAAGAGCTAGATGCAGACACCAGAAAACGTTATGACTTCAGGCCTCACAGGAGCTCTGAACCTCAGCTTCCCCGTCTATCAGTTGATAGGGGAGAAGATTGTTAATAAGAGTTTGAGAATGCCCCCCCCCCCAAATACAAGGAGCTATTAAAAGCCTTAGGCTATTTCCTGAGCTAAGAGAAAGCAGGGTAGACATGAAGTATCATTTGCTTGCTATAGCTTTTTGTTATTAACCCAAAGATTATTCTGGTTTGTCTGGGAAAATCTTGGAGATGACATGAGCAAAGCATGACATGGTTCCCCCCACCATCTCTTCAGCTACAGAAAACAGATTGGACCCAACTCACGCACATGTTAAGACAACATACTGCCCAACACTTACATAGCTCCTTCCACTTACAGACCTTAAAAGACTTTACAGAAGGAGCTGTGCATCATTACCCCCAGTACACAGCCAGAAAAACTTGGGCAGAGAGCAGGGGAGTGACTTAATCACCCAGCAGGCCAGTGAGGCAGCCAGGAATTCACCCCCAGTCTCCTGCTGCTAAGTTTAGTTCTCTGTCCAATGGGTTAATAAGTGTTACACCTTCTTTCTACAGTTCATGATGTGCTATTAATTGATCTCTCAAAGCCACTCACCTACCAAGGATTATCCCAACACTGGAATGATTCCAACAGCTGTATTTACTCTTATTCAGTCACCTTCCCGAGATGCATCCACTTATTGCTACTCCAGATAATTTCTGACAATGTTTAATTACACACACACACACATATATTCTGAATAATAATAAATCACTGTTTGCTGCCCCTGTGCTGTCACACACACCAGCAACCTTTATTTCCATTTGGTTCACATTGCTTGAAATAGAAAACTGGTCGGATCACTTTTGTCTCTAAGGCACGCGTAGGATAAAGCGCATGACCTTGGGAGTGAGCACAATGGAACAGACGCACCTTTGCCCAAGTTATGAGGAGCCAGCCAAGTCCCTGCTGTCCTGCCAGCCACTTTGATGAGATGAAAGAGCTTAATGAGGGAAGGATAGTACAGCAAACAAAGAAGCTAAGAAAGACACTTGAGAAGACAGTCAGCTAGGCAGGAGAAAGCTTTCCCTGCAGCCCCCGTGTGCTTCCCCACCTCCTGCAGGGCTACATTCTCCTGCCTGCCTTGTAAGCTTTCTCTATATGTGCAGTCAGGGGCCTCGTGTCAACTACATCAGTTGAGAGACTACAAGGCCACAAGTTCACCCATCCATCACAAGGCTAGCACAGGGGAAATGTACAGGGACAGGTAGTAAGACAGGCAGCTGCATCGCAGAGATCATGAGCTGCCTTTGACACACAGGATAAACAGGTTTAAATAGAAGCGCTGCTGTACTGCATGAACCAGACAGTTTGATCTCCGAGCGGCTGAGCAACCCCTCCCCCAAAATTCTCCAGCAGGGTGTGAGATACAAGCAAGTCAGAGGCATGAGGGCCTCAGAAGAGACCCATGATCCATCATCTGGAGCGCGAGCCAGAAATTCCCCACACCCTGCCACTGACTCACTGCATGGCCCTGAGCAAGTTACTGATCCTGCCAGGTGCTGAGCCCCTTTGCAGGCCTTTCGCCTAGTCTCTCCCAGATCAATAAGACAAGCTCAGCAATACTGACTTCACAGGGAGGGTCTGGGAAGCTTCAAGCCACTTTGAAACCTGGCATGTCTTTCATTTGACAAATCACACGCAAAACATGAACCTTATGTCACAACCCTTTGTGGCAAGTCAGGCTACACCAAAGGGAAAATTACTTGAAGACTTAAGAGAAACACACAGCAGCTGGGAACGAAGCACAATTCAACTTCAGCATTAAAAGACACTCTTTTTGCACAGCTAATGGATGTCTGGCCTCTTGTTGCCTGAAGATTGTCCCCTCTTGCTGAGGACAGTCTCACTAGTATAAGCAGCCACCTCAAGTGCATTCTGAATGGCACTGAGGCCTGTCATAATACACAGAGCAATCACTTTCCTGATTCAATCACAGCTCTTGCAACTAAATCCTCCCAAGGATTTCACTAATTCTCTTTGATCTTTGCAAAATAATTGCAGCTTGAGCTGGGGAATTTACCAACCTAAGGAAACATTTACTTGGCTTAAGGGGGAAAAAAAAGCATTTACAGAAATCACTATGTCAATCTATTTTAAAAGCCAGATCTTTGGTGATGGAGGGATTACACCTGTCATTTTAACCACTTTGCTCCATGCTGAGTTTTTTGAGTCCTGCACCAACCAAAGACACTAAGCACACAGGGACAAAACATTAGTATCACTTAATGGACCTACCCTAGTATATGCCAGCTAAGACTGTAGCCCATGGGATGCTTGCAGCTACCAAAGCTCTGGTGCATTTATATAAGAGGGGCTCAGGGGCCACATCTCTGCCTTTCAGCTGCATTCACTTAAGTGCAAACCCTATCCAGTGCTGCTCAAGATCAAAGCAAAAGCTTCAGAGGAGAAGGACAATAGTCAAGAAATCCAGCAGTCATTGGAATCAATGGAAATCTTTGCACTAATCCATCTCAACTTTGGAACAAGTGCCAAGACCCACTATCCTTGGGATGGTCATTGGTTCACAGGAGACCGTCCGAGTGATGATTTGCATATTCTCTAGTCCCTCCCTGAATATTGCAGAAAAAAAAGGTTGGATTGCATATTTCGCAAGCAGCTCTTACAATTAAAAGTCTGAGTTTCCAAAGGCAGAGATTTGAAAAAGTCAAGCCAAAAGCCTGCCCAAGCTTAGTTGTCTTGTTGGACTAGTAAAGTGAAGACGTGCCTGCCTCTATAGCCAAGAGGACACAGGTCAGCATCACATCTACCTGCCTTTGACTCCCTTGACTGAATGACTAGCTGCTCATTTATGGCTGGGTTGTTTGGGGGCAGTATTTTGGTGTATATCCAAAGTAAGGCTGAGACACATCTCTGGGTCCATAATGAGATGCCTTAGACACATGGCTCCCAAAAAGAGGAGACTAAAGGAGATCAAATGCATCATGAGCTGGCATTTATCACCATCCTCCACTTCTTTGAGCTACCCAGGCTGCCCGAGAAGATTTAGATTTAGAACCTGGAGCACAAGCCCCAAAAGGTGCTGACTGAAAGGCCTGAAAGTATGTTAAGAGCAACACCATCCACAATGCACTGAATGAGCAGACCCGTGACCCAAGTCCTATTAACACGCTTCCCAAATGATAGACTTTGAACCATTCCTGCAAGATGACTCAGTATCATCACCCTCACTTTATACAAGCGAAGAAAGTAGGGCACAATGAATCAATGGCAAAACCGGAAACAGAACCTGGGAGTCATGACTCCCAGTCTCCTGTTGTAACAAGCAGCCACGGGCAAATACACTTTGCGAGGCAGGCATCATTTAATTAAAGCTGTGACATCCTATGCCAGGTGAAACTTTACCTGCATACGGAAAACATAGTTTTGCAAATGAAAAATTATTTTTGTGTCTCTTTTTTTCCCCCCTGACTGAAAGTGTTACTTCATTTTGCCAAGACAGGACAGTTGTCAGAGGCCAGTGAAGAGTAACATTTTTCTCAGGCAGGTGTTGGCAAATATATACAGAGGTGAAATTCAGCAACAGTCTCAGCTTCTCCTCAAAAGAAACTGGCCAGTTCTACTAGGAGAGAAATGCTGCTGTTTTCTTTGATGGATCTGGTGAAAACTCAACCCTGAATCAGAGCTTTAAATGGCATCACTCCCTACAAACATACATGCTTCTCCAACAGATACTCATGAGTTCTTCTGGATAGTAGGTCTGTAACTAAGAACATCACTGATGCTAAATGCCAGCTCATGTCATATACCAAGGCCCACAAAGTTCATCCATGAATGTCATCTTCCTAAAAACCATCTCTTTCTTCCTTAAATGACACATTTTGCGTCCGAGGGTTTCCTGTAAGGCTGCTGTGAGCAGCAGAAGTAATATCCAAAAGTTACACCGGGTATTTGTCTCTTGCAAAACTAGCTTTGACACCTGCAAACAAAAAGCAAACCTACAGATTTCCAATAAGTCACTTTAACATCTGTATCTGTTTTTTTTCCCCCTAGGACCAGGCAAATGATAAATGAACAGCCAGAAAAAGCTGAGATGCTTCCAGTATGCAGGTCACTGCAGATCACCTAGGATAGGAAGTCATATGAATAGCTGTGCCTCCCTTTCTCAACAGGTGAAACAATACAGGACATACACAGTGAAGGAGTGGTGAGTGCAGCGGGATAGTAAATAAAATCCCCTTACCTGATCAATCATTCCGTCTTCCACGTTAGCCGAGCTTTCAGCTGTCATATTCAGCCTCTGGAGACGAGCTGCTAGTTTGATGGTACAGAGAATCTCTGGCCAGGAGAGACTCCAGACTGAAGAAATTGGTGTAAAGACAGCTTTATCATCTCTGATCTCTGTGGAGGGAGGCCTGGCACGTCATGCCTGAGGTCACCGCCATGCACAGCGAAGATAAATACAGGATTTCAGCGTGGAGTGATTTAATCCCAGAGCTGAGAGAAGAGCACAAAAAATAAATTATTCTATCAGCAAAAGAAAAGGGCCTGTGGTAAAGAAACTGAAGCAACACTAGAAAGAGAGGAAATTTATGGTGGGAAAACTCTGCTCTTCAATCAGTGTAAATCTGAAGTGATTCTAATGAAGGCAAAGGAATTACAGTGGGGACATTTTGCATGGATGCAGCTGTGTTGGAGCCTGTAGCACTAAAAAGCTGTATTCGAAAGGAAGGGCACTAGTGTAAGAAGTGACTCCTACCTGGGTAAATCACCAATACAAGACATTTTGCACACACTGCACCTGCACTATGATGCTCCATCCTCTACCCTGTGCAGTCCTTTGCAGCTGCATAAAGAGAGTCCAAAATGTTATGGAACAAGAGAGGAAACTATTTAAATTCCCTTTTATGCTGGCAGGGATGACAGGTCATTTTGCATTAGTAGGTCATGGCTTCTCCCCCTCTTGAAGGCTCAGATCAGCTGATAACTTACAGTTAACCCTTTAGGGCTTTACTAAATAGAACAATTAATAGTTTGGGCAGTTGCGCTGGTGCACAAATCCTGAGTGCAGAATTGTTAACAGGCAGATATTGGTTTGGACAGACAAATGACTTGTACTGTATTAAAAGTGGAGGGGAACTCATGGCGTGTCAACGCTGTCCAGTGGTAACTGTTCTGTGTGTCTAATTCTACCCTGTAGTACATTACAGCTAAGCCAGGGCACCTTACCCCTGAATGTAATAGGCTAAGTTACTATGGTTTAGCTTTCAGGTGCCATAGGGCAGTGGCTCTCAACCTTTTTTGTACCAGAACCCATTTGTAAACATTGATGGCCAGACTTGACCCAGTGCCCCTCTCTCCTGTCCCACCGTCTCCAGGCCCCCAAGCCCCCGTGTGTGGGGCAGGAGGTGGGTGTAGGGCATGGGGAGTCCCAAGCACCCCTCACAGGATGCAACTCTTCCAGCCTGCCAGGAAAATGCCATGGTTTCCCATATTTTTCTCTTTAAAGGAGAATCCATTTTTAAAGTTTGTTCAGGACCCTTTCATATATTCTTGCAACCTACCCGCGGGTCATGACCCACAGGTTAAGAAACACTGCCACAGGAGAAAGGTGGGCATATAAAACAGATACGGCAGATCAGCCAACCCCCAGTAAGTCTCCTCCCCATACCATGGTATAATTTGTCTGGCCGGCCATGCCCACCATTCTCAGTACACACAGTCTTGTTAAATGGATAACACCCTTCATAAGATTCCTCAGAAGCCTTCACATAGTATAACGCCAGGCTGCCACTTTCTTGTGCACTGGACTTGTATGGACAATCATAGTATTGATCGTATGATTGTATGGACTAGCTTGATTATAACATCACACCAGTCGGATAGCTCGACACTTCTACAGTGTCTTACATTCAGTGATCTCAGAACACCTTACAAACATTTATCCTCCCTCAAGAGGACAAAATAAATTGAGAGTGCTACATTTTCAAATAAGGAACTTGACTTCATTTATAAAGCAGATGAGCTGGGAATAAAAAACTACTAGCCCCATTTCCTGTGTCCCTGATCTAATCACAGGATAATGTCTCCCTGGAAACATTCCTTATTCATGGCTTTTGCTAGGGAATGTACACATGTGCTATGGGAAAAGAACATTCATTAACCTGAAGACTAAACTGGTATGCTTATTAAAAGAGACTTTAAAGGCCAAGTGGACCATCAGATCATCTCCTCTGACCTCCATCCAGTACATTACAGGTCATTACATTTCACCCAGCAGTGATCCTACTACCTGTATCTTCCAGTTACTTGACTTGAAGACTTCAAGAAGTGAAGAAGCTACCTCCCTCTGGCCATTTGTTCCAGTGGTTAATTGTCTCTTACAGCTAATGCACTGAATGGGTATATTCTGAGACAGATTTGTCTCTTATTTATAGGATCAGCGTAGTCAAACTAGTGCAAGACTCAGCCTTTCATTTGCACAAAATACCTGCAAAATCCACTTCTGGACTAAGTTTTAGGTAGGGTTAAATCTTGTATACAAGTGGTTCCCTTGGTTTCAATCAAACCGAATAGAAAGAATCAAGATCCTTTACAGCTCAGGACAAACCTCAGCTTGGAAAGTTTATCTGTTTGCAAGTGTTAATGCTTGAGCTGGCAAATGCTTGCTATTGAGTGCAGTTGTTAGCAGTGTTTGTGCACGTGTAAACTCCTATGAACTACAGTGGTGCTACAGCAAGTGGTAAGGAAAAGCCCTGTAATGTGTTGCTAGGATCCAGCCTACATGCTTATTTTTGGTTTTTGGTTTTTTGTAAGGATCCTGCATCTGGACACATTTTAGGAAAAGTCCACGTGTACCATATTCTGGGCCCAGAATTGATTGCCCTCATTCTAATGGTTTGCTGGAGTTAGTCCTGATTTTTACAGCAGTGAAGCTCAGAATCAAGACTACTCTCATCCCCCTCACCAGGGTACAGGGAGAGAAATTACCATCAGCCAAGTACTTGTAAAAATGCAACCTTCTGGGTACTGTTATTCACAGTAGAAGGCATTCAACTCTCTCTGTCATCACCATTTGCAAGTCATTTATTTTAATGAGGGGTACTCTGGTCCATCCCAGGTTCCTTTTAAAGTGAGTTGGAAGCAATTTCAGGGATGTATTTGGTAGCCATGTTGGTCTGAGACAAAAAGAAATGCAAAAATCTAGAAATCTTGGTTCAGATTTTATTAGACCAACTGAGAAATTGCAAAAAGCAATAGTTGCAGAAAAGCATTTTTTTTGCAAGAAATATTTGCAAGAACACTTAAGGCTTGTGTAATTTTTGTTTTCAATTTCTCAGTTGGTCTAATAAAAAGGTATCATCTCTGAACCAAGAGTTCTAGAGTTTTGCATTTCTTCTTAGAAGCAATTTCACATTTGCACTCAACTTTATTCCATATTCAGCCATAGTCTTAAATTAACTGTTTGTCCTCTCTCTGGCTTACTAAAAATACCTGCTGCAGCAAGCATAAAGGATTGTAGGTAAAAAGGATTAAGCACAGAGAAAGGCTGAAACGATAGGCTAAGAAGCCTCAATAGCCTGGTCCAGGCCCTAGTGATCCATCATACTAGATCCCTCCTGAAACTGGGCCTTCTTCTTCCAGTCCCATTTAAAATACAGCACTGGGTTTTAAGGTTACTCTATGTTAAGAAGCTAAGTATGACAATCAAGAAACAGGTGTTGTTTAGGGTGCAATTTTGGGGGGGAATAAAGGGCAGGAGAGGTGAGAATAGTAGTGGAAAAAGTGGTTCTAGAGGAATTCTGTATCAAGGAAAGAATATAACACAGAATTCTACACAATACTTAAACTATCCTACAAATAAGATCTAATTCCTCCCTTAATTCTAAACACCTGCAAAATAAGGTAATTTGGACAGACTTCTATTCAGTTTCATCTCTTTTAATAGTTGTACAACTTGTCAGTAGGAGCTGACATGGCTGCTTCTAATGATATTAGGAGCTGGGGGCTGCCAAGACTGGCAGGGAAGTTTGCTTTTTTATAAGAATGTGCAAGGTGCAACATGTTTTCTCCTACTCAAGACTAGCCATCCAGCTTTACTTGGCTGGAATAAATGTGCAGTTCCAATGCTATTCGGAAGAAAAATCTGGAATTGCACAACCAATGCACTGTGAATCATCTGTTTCACTTGAAATGATCATCTTGAAACCTGCACTGTGTTGGTTACATTAATCATCCAATTAAAGGAGAAAGATAGGACACTATGCAATTTGCATCACTGACCTACATGCACTAAACGGGGAGGGCTGATCATGAATCACTGGGAGGGTATCTGCAGCACAAGAATCGCCCTTGCAATAAAGCCAGAAAGAATCTGAATACTTTTGAATTTTTCACCTGCTCATACACAATGTGCAGAGAGCAAACGAATGAGCAGACATTAAAAAGATGGAATAACAGTATTATTCACCAGCCAACTGTTTCTTCTTTTCTACCATGAGGCACTCGACCACGGATAAGTGCTCTGCTCCATCTAATATGTTGCCCTTAAGATCCCAATCCTCTTGTTACAGAAAATGGGCCCAGTTCTATTAAGAGCTGATCAGTGCCCAAAAGATACAGTGCCCTCTATTCCCATTGCATCTCCATCCTGACTGTAATCCTCCAACTGTCCCTAAAGACAAAGAAACTGGAGGTCTGGTCCATGAATTAAAGATCATAACCATTATCTAGCAGATAGTGTTGCCCTGTGGAGTGGCAGAGTAAAATGAGCACTGGACTTGGAATCATAGGAGTCATAGAAGATTAGGGTTGGAAGGGACCTCAGGAAGCCATCTAGTCCAACCCCCTGCTCAAGGCGAGATCCAGAATCCAATGGAGACATAAAGCTATGGAGGGTGGAATTTCTGCCTGCGGGGGAGGCCTGCAGGAGGGAGGCTTTCAGAGCCCTGGTTTGTTCGCAATAAGGTTTGGGGAGGAAGGGGAAAAGGAGTGCTTCTGCTTTGGACTTCTTGTGTCTTCCCAGCTCCCATTATATTACGCTTCTCTGTTCAAGCCCCAGACTTTGCGTGAGTCCATGTCAGCCTGCTTTTAAATCAAGCACAACTATGTACGTGCATCTCAGCACAGCCTCCCAGACTGCTGGAAGACATTTAAGATCACATAAGTGGATCATGTGTATCAAGGGAAGCTGCCTTCAGCTTCCTCTTCCCATAGGGTGGGGCAGATGCCAGCACTTGAGGCTGAGTCGAGGCGTATCAAAGGGGCGACCTTTTGCCAGTCCTGTATTCTTGGGAACTGCCTCGTCGGACACTGGCTCTCCCGCCTGCCTTCCCCACACCATCTTGCCTGTACCATATTTAACCCTACCTGTCTCCCTGCCAGGCCCTTCTTGCTGCGTCACTCCAATGGCTGCAGAAAGGTTGAAGCAGGAGCTGGAAGTTCTTGCTCCTGGCCTCCTCCTGATAGCATTTACACCAGGGTCAGTTCAAAGTGACTCCACTGAAGTCAGAAGAGTTATAGCAGTTGCAGTCAGAACAGAATCAGGCCCAGGGACTCCCTCGATGGCACTGGGCAAATCAACTTTAGAGCCAAGTGCTGCCAGAGGGCAAGGAGGGTTATGCAAAGACTCTAAATCAGGATTAAAGGAAATGGGCCGGACTCCAAACTAGCCCACAGCTGTAATCCCATTGGTTCCCAGAGAGCTAATCCTGATTTACACCAGCATAAAGGAGATCAAAAATCAGCCTAGCGGGAGCTAAAGATAGAACATGGGTCTTGACCCCTCTGTGCCTCAGTTTCCCCTCTGGGAACCAGGGCACTTCTCCCTGCCCGTTGTGCTGCGAGGCTCAATTTGGCTGTGTGTTGGCAATGCTCAAGGAAAACTCTACCCAAGGACAGAGTAACCGCTCCCTTCATCCAAGAGGCCGGTGTCTCTGCCCACTGCACCCGCCCACAGCTCCATACCCCTTCACTGCAGGAAGAGGCAGCCTGGATCTGCCTGGCCCTCTCTCCAACTGGATGTGCAGTGAGGGGAGTGGAGGGGGTGTGTGCAGCATGTGCTCACACACGTGGCTTTCCCACGGAGGCATCCTAAAGTGCTTCATCAGCTCAGCATCTGTGGCTGCCTCATGTGACCAGGGCTCCCGTGCCGGTTCAGAGCTTTCTGGAGGCCTCTGCCTGCTGCCTAAAGAAGTGGAAGCCAAAAGAGAAGTGTTTAGGGAGGCAGTGGTGGGGGTGGGGGAGAGATGCCTGAATATCACAAAGATGCACACACACATACGCGCACAAAGCAAGGAGGCAGAGACCCAGGGGCTAGGGCATGGGGGAGCCGCCTGCCTCTGCTTCGCTCCATGGCAACCTTCCATGAGAGCCCATCTCCACGCCTGAACCCTCCTGTAAGTACGTGATCTCCCGCACGCAGGCCCGGGTGGCCCTCCCTCCCCGCTGGAATGGGATGAGAGTGTGCGAGTTGAAGAGGTTTAAGCCGACGCGCTATTAATTCCCCTCCAGCGGAGATTATACAGATTTGGGAGACCGCCGGAGCAGCCACAGCAGCAGCACGGAAAATAAAAGTCGCTCCCCTGGAATGACCCAGCCTCATGGCCACCAAACACAACCCAATTATCTGATCTCTTCCTGCCTCGCTTGACCCCTGCGTCACAAGACATCGGGAAAGCTACCGTCAGACAGAGAAGTCTGCGATCCATTTCCTCTCGCCCCCTGAGCATCTTCCCTGCACCCACTCCCCTGCCCACTTCTTGGGACATTCAAAAAGTTATTTTATTTCTTTTCTCTCTCTTTTTTCAGAACCATACGTAGCTTTTAAACAATCCCTAAAGGGAAAATGTCCAGAGATGCCTCGCATGTCTTCCTCTCCTGCCTCTCAACAGTTCTTGCTTGCCTCTCAACCTTTTACACGGTCAGAGTATTATCAGTGCTCTGTGTGTGTTTTGAGGGCTGGGAGCTGTAACTTTTTCCAGCAAATGTAATGCACAGTTACCAAGCAGTGCCCCTTCCTTCCTTCCTTCCTTCCTTCCTTGGTGGACTGGGATTGTAAAGTGGGGGCAATGTTCTCTAGCCAGGCTGTCAACAAAATTAAACCAGCCTCAAGGACTGATGAGAAACTAAAAAGTAGAAGTTTATGAAGCTCCTTGTATAAACAGAGAAAGCTTATTAATGGCTGAACACCCCCTTTAAGCACACTGCCCCCTGGTTTCCTATGTACAGCCCTGGTTAAGACAGGAAATGAAAAACAGTTTCTCCAGCTGGAATTGCAAGAGGGGCAATAGGTAGAAGGGAGGGAGGAAATTGGAAGTGGGTTTACTCACATCTGCACCTTCCCTATACAACACTATCCAGATCCTGATGCAAATTCCTTTGCCCAATGCCCCCCTCAGGAATGGCACGGGGTTAATTAATAGCCACCCCACTTAATTCCCTCTTTGGGTTTCTCAAAGAGCCCTGTCCCATTCTTCAGGCAAGGCAAAAACACTATAAACAATGCAACTGCACACAGGATCCTGTGGTCACGCTACATCTGCTACGGCTTGCCTGTCTGACACCTACAATCACTGCAACCAAAGAAAAGAGTCCCTGAGCGGAGTGTGGTTAGAGTAGCGGTGCGCGGGAGCACGTGTTCTGTGACATGTGCTACCAATGAATCTATAAGTGATATAATAGTGCATGGAGAGATCTCAAAATACTTTGGAAACCTTCAGGGATAGAGAGGCCTTGCTTATACTACCCACACAAGACAACCAAACTACAGCAAGGAGACCCTCCATTCTCTGAATTCCCTTCTCTGGCTGTAAAGGATTGGCCAGTGCTCCCTCCCCAGAGCAAGAGCAGACATGATTGCTCCAGGCAATCCAAAGGGCAGTGGAAGGAGCATCTGACTGTCCAGTTTTAGTGCTGGTTAAAGCGTTTAGAGTGATCTGCACAGGAAGACCAGGCCCAAGTGATTAGTGCTCACAGTCCCTCAAAGCAGCTTAGTATCCTCCCTGTTTCACTGATACCCAGACACATAGCAAGTCTCAGATCTGAGGCTTAGGGCCAAGTCACCTGGCCTTAGCCAAGTGATCTGAGCACTGCACAGAGCCAGCATTTTCATTTTGTCTCCCGCTAGCCCCAGTGTGTTTGGGGCAGTGGTTCTTAACCTCATTTGACTCCAGGCCCCCAAAGGAAAATGCCAGCTTTTAGCTTCCACTCATTTTTTGACTACAGAGAAACACTAGGACAATTCTTCTGGTGCAAAGAGCTCAGCAAGCCCACAGCAGTTGAGAACGTTTTTGACTCTATGGGTTCCAGTTTGTAATCTCTGGGCTTATTTTGTGACTTACGTGTAGGTGTTTGCACAACTAACAATGGTAATGTTGTGTGGCACCTCACGGCAACCTAATTGCATCACTGATTTCAGGTACCCACTAGAGCACTCAGAAAAAGAATAAACACATGCACACTCAAAGGTTGGAAGATGCAACAAATGGATTTTAGTACTGCAGTTTAGATAAATTCTTTAGAAAACTCAAGCAGCTCAACTCTATTTCAAACATTATGAACTACACCTCTGCTCGGAACCTTTTAACTAAGCCTTTTATGACAATTTAATCAGCGTGTGGTTCTCGTTATGGCCATGCTGTTATTGCAATTACAGTCATGATTACTCAAGGCATGAGACTCTAATCTAATCTGCCAACACTAATTATTCCAATCTGAAAAGTTTGCTTTTAGTTCACATTCAAAAAGTACGAGACAAAAGAGCCATGAAAAGCAGGGCAAAGGGGATGTCTTCATTGGTTGTGCTGAAGAAAAGTATTCTAGTTGTCACAGCAGAAATGGAAAAATGAATCGCTCTAAGTTTTGCCAAGTTCTGCCTTGCTACAGTCTCAAATGGTGTAAAAAACAAAACAAACAGGAAGGGTGCCCGTGCTTGAAAGTTTGCAGTTGGTTTAACAAAAGATATTATATTTACCCAAATAACCTTGTCTGGAAAAAAAAACACCCAATGGTTTAATAAAAAGGTCTTTCTAGTCTTCTGGACTAGAAAGGCTCCAGCTACCCACAAGGAAAGGAGGTCTCTTTCACAGGAACCTAGCCTATTCGGTGGCATTCCCCTAAAGGAGACAGGGGGCGATTTTCAGGATTTGGGAGGCTGCATTCTCAGGCAAGTCCCAGTACAGATAGGGGTCCTTAAACAATGAGTGCCACCACGTCACACTCAGAGATGGCATCATCAGCACAACTCCTCTAGTTTATATGAAGCCACACACTTATACATGCAGCTCTGTGAAAAGTGTATGTTATTTGCATTATAGCTATGCCTAATTCCTTTGAACCATGGACCTGGCTGCAATTAGCAGGTACCAACACAGAACACAAAGCTGGTCCCTGCCTCGTGTGTCCTATTGCAATTAGTCACTGTGTTCCTGTTTCCAGACTCATGCAATGTATCACAAGCTTTGCAATATCTGATGTTTGCCTTAGTTCTGGCTCCCAGCCCCATGCAGTTGTGAGAAGCTCAGCTTTCAGTTGCAGGAAAGTTTCTAGCCCTCAGCAAGACAGGAGAGAGTTAGAAAGTGTGATGCTGAAAGCTTAGAAGGCAAATACATCTGGATGCTTTTGGTATTTTTCTTTTTATATTAAGCTTTTAATTACACACATATACATGCATGTATACACACGTGCTTGCATATATGTCTATACATACATATATACATGTATGTATCATACATAGATTCACACATATCAATACATACACACATCTACACACACATACAAGCCCCCATATTTACTCAAATATGAAATGATCCCCTAATAATTAGATTCTATATATGAAAAATTTATAAATTTGATATAATTTTCCAGGTACAGAATCTATTTATTGGAGGTTTGTTTTCAATACGTCTTGTCAACCTCTCACAGCTACAGCAGGGAAAGTAAATCTGTGGGTCACGTAGCCCTTTACCCTCCCCCCCAGCCTCTTCCCCACTCCTTATGGTCAGCTCCTAATGTTCCTCAGCCCATGGAAGCAAGGAATAAATTTGGAAAAACTGACCTTAAAATAAACATAGCGGTAGCAATTTGCATATAGTACCCATAGACTTAGTTTACCCAGAATTGGTGCATTTTACCTTTTTTGAAATTGCTGCAAGTTTTAAGCAGAACTTCATAAACACACTTTTGAGCAGCACTATTTGTAATTCCTTACACAGACTACAAACTTTTTTTTATTAATTTCATTTCAAGAGGAAAAAAATCAGTTCTGAATGCTGTCGGGCAAAGCTCAATAGTCAAGTTCTAAATTTCCACTGAACAGAAGTCAACCATTCAAGTCTATGTGTGTGTCCGTACCGCTTGGCAAGTATCCTCCCTCCCAGATCCATCAGTCTTGGGCTTCAGCTATTCCCCAAATCCATGGCAGGTATCCCACATGCCAGTCCCAAACCCAGAGCCAACAGGCCAAGGAGCAAGCCATAGGGGAAGCGTCAGCCTGCTTCTATTAGCAAGTTTGTTTACCACATATAGACATTGTGTTTTATAGTCATGTTCAGTCCTGGCTGCATTTAATTAACTTTCTAGTTGTATCCATCACTAAGCACATGCTGCTTTTAGCAGCAGTTCAAAGATAGGCAATGTATTTAGTGTGGTTTTCTTGTATGCAAGACAAGGGTTCTCCCTTTCCACCCCCCATGTTGATTGGGGGAAAAAATGATTATATTTGAATAAATATGGTAATATATAATGTATACGCATATGATATATAAAATATAGTGTGTGTGCATGCGTGTATGTGCGCATGTGTATACAGGTTTTAAAATCTTGTCATTGTGTGGGACCAACTCACTATTTAAACATTTTGGTGGGTAGGCCAAGGCCTTCATTTCCACTCTGCACCAACAGTAACTCTGCTGAGAGTTGTTTCTGCTGTGCAAAATATGATCTGCTGCTTTCAGCAGGATTTCTCAACAGTAGGAAGTGTTGCAGGCCAGAGATAGGATCTTTGGTGACCTTTTGCCTGTATTGAACTGAGGATCATTTCCTATGTGCAATCAGTACTGTCTTGAGGGTCAGCCCTTGAGCAAATTACCTGGTATCAGAGTATTAGCAATACCAGGATGTTACTGCAGATCAGGGAGGGAAATCTGAAGAAAAAGAGGCAACGTACGGCAGTAGATGTCCCCATACAGTTTGTCGAAAGGTATTTCAATGTTATTGATTTAATATAAACTGATCTGGGGTGACCTCACTGTCATCTTGGCTTGTTTCATTCCTTTCCCATCACTCTGAACTTGGTGTACAAATAAAAGTATCCACCACTGAAATTGGGTCCCCAGCAAACCATACACTGTGCACGCAAGATGAATCTCACCCCAGAACTTGAAAAGTAAAAGAGTAAGTGTGACAAAGCATGGGAAACTGAGGCCCAGAGATGCAGCCACTTGCCTCAGGTCCAGCAAGTATTGAACGTACACCACATCCCAGGTTGCGATCCAGTACATTAAGCATCAGACCATCACCTCCTCCAGACACTGCACCATTATCCTCATTTATAGGCATGGAGATGGCGTGTTCCAGGCTGCTGTGCTGGGGAACCTGGGTCTAGGAGCGGTAGGCACAAAGCAGGAATAAAATCAAACTAAGGACAGGCTGAAGACAAAAGCAGAATGTCTTCAGATAAGACTCAGGCTTCGATAGCAGTTGAGTCTTTTTCCTGCCAGGCAGGAATTTGGCTCCTGCTATTTTTGAAGACATTGTTCTGAGATATGGAAGCATTTATCTTCCTAAGCAACTACACAATTAAGGAAGGTTTTTTGACAGAAATGTTGCATTTGTACCCAGACAAGCTGTGTTTGTATCTGTTCCAGAACAGAGGTTGAGGTTGGCATCTTTTCATCTGTGAGAGACGGTGGATATTGTAGCCTATGATGTAGATC
>JAGPOW010001890.1:3130407-3144502 GCA_030014935.1 Caiman crocodilus | reverse complement strand
CACAGCTGTGGCTTATGACCTGTGACTGTCACCTTCCACGTTGCGTCCGTGCTGCCAGCAAGGATGGAGTGTCCTCACCAGATGGTGTGGCTGCAATAGCCTGGGCAGTTGATATGGAGATGCTGTTTTGCCCATGTACCAGCATCCCCGTCTTGGCTATACTGGTTTGGTCCAAAGGAAGGGCAGAAGGCGATACATTTGGAACCAACTACAGTGCAGGAGCTGCCAATGCAGAGGTCTTCCACCTGCCTGCCTTTCAGGGCTCCACTCCTAGGTTGGTTGTCGGCTATGGCTAAAGAGCCTGATCTGCCCTGCGTGGATGCCATTGGCAAAATCACTGAGTGATTAGGGGCGTTTGTACACACCATGGGGGTTTACTTCGGTTTAATTCTCCCTAAATTGAAGTGGTAGGTCTTTAAAAACACCAGTTCAATTTAAGGCAAAGTAAACCCTCATGGCGTGTACGCAAAGGTTGGGCCCAACCCTCTCCGGTGGCAGGGAGGGGAAGGTGAGCTGCCAGTGGGTCAAGCAGCCCCTGAGCTGCAGAGGGGGGCTGGTGCTTCCCTCCACGGCAGCGGCGGCACCCCCCACGAGGCACAGGCCCATAAGCACTCAACCCAAGCAGTCCCAGAAGGCACTGCAACTGCAGAGGGAAGCACCGGGCCCCAGCGTACCTGTTAGGTAGGCAAGCTCCAGGGAGAAAAAAATAAAGGTCAGGCTTGGCACTCTCTCTTTTTTTCCCTTCAGTGGAGCCTGCTTGCACAGCCTGCCTGCACAGCACCTGAGATGCATGGGGCCCAGTGCGTCCCTTCATGGTAAACTAAACCATCTCAGAGATGTTTTATTTTACTGCATCCCAAAGTCATTTAACGCGCATTATGCCACTGACACATGCAAACAGTTGAACCATTAAAGCAGTGCAAAAGGGCATTAAGCTGCTTCAAAGGACAATTTTGTGGCGTGTACAAATGGCCTCGCCCATCTGTATTTTGATAGCATTTCTGCAATGATGGGTTCCACTGCCCCTCCTCAGACACTCATCCAGCGTTATTCATTGGCACTTCCTGAGCTTGCCAAATTAATTAACCATTGCCCAGCACTTGGCGTTGACTCGTACCATTTATGGTCATAGAAGTAGCAGGTTTTCAATCATGACCCGACCTGACCCGGAACAGAAATATCCCAGGATTGGCGTGTACACACATGGCCCTTCTAATCAGGGTTTACCCAGCAGCTGGATGCCCTGCACTTTCCTGCTATTGATTCAATGATGCGATTCCAGCATAACTGTTCAGACGCAATGTCCCCAGATAAACTGTTAGTACTTCTTATCCCATGAACCTTTTTAGGATACATCCCAGCACAACAGACATGCATGGCTCAATGGTTGCATTTTGTCCCTGGGTAAAATGGTTTATATCCCACAACAAATGCCATGTCTGTTTGTGGCTTTAGAAGAAAATGTAGTGCTGTCTTAGGCACCCTCACTGCCTTCCTCCTGCCACAATTTTCTGCAACCTGAATGTTTGATGGAGAGCTAGTTTTTAACTCCAGAAAGGGAATCTTCAAGCACAGGGGAACAAACTGGGCTTTTACTTCTCTGTGCTGTGGCTTCCACAGGAGAGAAAAAAGTGACCAAGTCCTCAACCCTGGAGACTTTACAGTACACTTCCTAGTATGTCTGCCTTGAGATCCTGCTAGGGAAAAAAAAATGTGATAGTTATATAATCTGTGCTCTTCAGAGAGAGGATTCAAGCCTAGGCCGAATCAGTCAGCACAGGGAAGGTACATCCTTGTGAAACACCCATTTGGATTACCTGTGTAAGACTACATGATCTGGGTAGAAGTGATAGGTCACATACTGGGATTGTGTTGCCAACGGGTTGTAGCTGGATGCTTTTTTACTAGGCTTTTTTATGCAGCAATGTTTAACCTGGGCCACTTCTATTTCTGGGCTTTAACTGTGAACACTGACAAAGTTTCAAGCTTGCATTTTCTTCCTCTCCAAGTCAAGCATGATCCAGCTACAGAGCCTAATTTTAACTCTGCAAGCTGCCATGAAATAGGCATCCAAGTCCTCAGATCTGGAGCAATGCTAGGCAGATTAAAGTTTGTGCAATGCACAGTCTCATGGAGTCACCGCCTATTCACACTGGATTTAAGATCAGGAGGCAGGTTTACTGAAACTATGAAACAAAGTATTGGGAGGCAAAAGACAGACACCTGAGAATGGGCAAAGTACTTAGAACCTAAAGAAAAGAAGCCAAGAGACATTGAACGTGATCCCTTCCTTGCTTGTACCAGCATCAGTCCATTGCTTTCGCTGAGAGCCTCCTGATTTTCATCAGTCTTTATGTCTGAAAAGTCAAGCTCCTTCAAGCTATTTTCAGAGGCCCATATTGTGACTGTAGGCATGTCACTTAACGTCCCCATCAATGAGATGCACATGAGGGACTTGATGAATGGCTTAATCCCAAAAAAAGGAAAGGAAAGAAATCCAAAGAGACCTTTGGCATTCACACAGTTCAGATGGGATCTCTGTTTTTAACCAAAAGACTGTCTTGGAGGAATAGAGATCTCCCATCCTTGGGACAGGGAAAGGCCAGGTCAAAACTGCTGGTTTTTTAATCTGTTTCCAACAGAGCCAAAATACAGTCTGTCACTAAAGTCACTAGGCCATCTGCACACAGGCAAGAAAGCAGTCTCCAAAGATCGTGGTTGGCAGGTCCTCCTTGTTATAAGTACTGGAACATCAGCTTCAGAACTTCATTTTTGCATAGGGCTGCAGTCTACACTTGTTAATAGATCCCATCATGTTTCTTGAGTCACATATAATTCACAGGATTAATGTGTGCTGCAAGTAGCCAAGCCTGCTGATTTACACATTTTATAGACTAAATGCAAGTAGCCAAGCCAAGCCAAGCCAAGCCCTGGTTCTTCAAGGGACTGAGTGTGGAGCAATACTCAGTTTAAGCTAAATTGGTTTAGCATAGGCTGCACTTGCTTTTTCCCTAAACCTAAAGAAGGGCATTTGTATCTGAATTTTTCTAACATCCCTCCCAACTATACAGTTGTTCCAGTCAAAGAGATGACAAAACCCCCTAGATTCTCACCTATTTCCTGGGCTATCATGGCTAGAGCAACACTTCAACCCTACGTGGCAGTTGTCAGTGAAACATTAAGCAATGTAAGCCAATATTATACCTGATTGTTCACTATTTTCCTCCCACAGGCAGCAAAGGATAGCCAGGATTTCATGAACTGCTGTGGATATGTTTGAGTTCCTGGGTATTCCTACACGCTACTTTACTCAGAAATGATAGTAGTTTTGGTCTCAGTTTCTCTACCTTTTAATAGTGCTTGAAGAATAGAGTTTGGACACAGAGTGTGTGAGAAACATCCCAACTCATAGTGGGTGGCCAGCAAAGCCAGGAATAGATCTCAGCTGTCAAAATACTCTAATGACTGGCTAACATGTCTGTCCTGGAAGGCTAATGAACCACCATGTGTGGTATAATCTGAAGGATGACTTGACAGAGAAGCTGAAGTCAAAGCATGGGAGATGGGACTTTTGCTCTGCTTATGCTTGCCTACCCTGAATTACTCAACACTACAAACCCACAACTCTTCTCACAGTGGCTGAAACTGGGTGAAACCCAGATAAAGTCAGAATGGCATCAGCATGACCTCCCTCTCTGGACTTCCTCTTATATGTGGGCCTTCAGATTTCAGGTCTGTGACATCTCCAGTGTTAGGCAAGGCGCTGAACTCTACATGAAAGGAGATTCTCAGAGCCTGCTGGACACAGAGAAAGCTTGGGAGGGGGCCAGTCAACACTTCAGAGTATGCTATTTCATCAGTATACCTGATAGTTTGGACAGTATAACTCCATTTACATGAATACAGCTGATACTGGGTTTCTTGACCAGTATAAACTCCAACAATATAAGTACAGTTATACCACTATAACTGCATCCAAACTAGAAGGCTGGGTGGTATCACTATTCTGTCTCCTAACAAATCTCTCCTAGCGTAAATAATGCCTCAATACCAGCTAGCACTACTTAAATTTATCTCCCTGTCTTTAAGTCCTGGCCTTACCCCAGAAGAGATTACTTTCCTGTCTGACTCTGACCCAGGGAAGGGTAATGTCTGGGTCTGAATGACCCCAAAATACAGGGGCATTGTGGGTCCACAGTGAGTGACTCCAGCCCTCAACCGCTGCAGCTTATTACCAGTATCCTCTCTCTGTCATTAACTTCAGCATCAGTGCTGTGCAGTGCTTGAAGAGTGGCTGCCAACAGAAATTTGACCACAGCCTGTTCAGAAATCCCAGCTCTAAAACCAGGCAGCAAATTCCTAGAGACAGATGCTAGACGAGAACGGTCATTTCAGGACACATTTGACACCAAGGGGAGGAAGCATGAGCTCTGGAGCAGCACTAAACCACAGAGCTGAGCTTCTGAAACAGTACCCCTTTCCAGCACTGTTACAGCATGTGGCTCTTCCTTGCAGAGGTAACCCCCATCATGGCTTTCATGTAAAAAGGTCTCTTTCACAGGAAATCACTTCCAGATGGGGTGAAACCAGAGCATCAATGCAATAGAGAGAGACAGAAACAGGGCAAACTCCCAGCTCTTCCAAATAAAGAGGCGTTAAATTCTGAATCCACAGAAGACCTGGCCAGAGATGATCCCTCAACACTGCCACCCAGAAATGCAGTTTGCAGAGGATTGCTGTAATGCACCACCTACCTACCCAGTGCAGGAGATGCTAGCATGTGGAGACACCACATACTCCAAGTGCTAGGGCTACAGGCAGAGGAGCATCCTCTGGAAATGTGAGGTCTCCATGGTTTTAAAACAAACCTTGCAAACACTGATACACGCTCACTGTTCACATAGCTCCCTAACTCATGAAGTATGCCACTGACACAATGCTTCAAGTAGCAACCTGTCCTCACCCATGCTTACTGCCAGGTGACACACCTGCTCTTGGCTTCCAGTCTCAAACTCCTGGTTCATGGAAACCTTTGGGTGGCAGCAGTCACGTGAGCAAGAAATTTCCTGCCAGAATCATTGATGCTGAGTCTGATCTGTTGCATTGTACCATGCTAGCCTTGGTTATGTCAGTGTTAGCATGTGATGCGAGATACCACTAGAAGATATGCAAATCCTGGTATGATGCAAACATCTCCCCGAGTTTCCTGATACGAAAACAGCAATGTTATGCTAACTGTAGTTTGTGTGAGCCAATCAGATTTCTAAAAAGCCATCTGTTGTTATGACTGGTATTGCAAGAGCAACTGGGAGCCCTCAACTGGGAGTCCTTGTTCTAGGTACTGTACAAAACCATCAGAGACAACAGACACAGGCAGCACACAAGGAAATAGTGCACTGCCTGAACTGAGCTTCTTAACGATAGGTCATCTTGCACAAGTGGGTCATTACACATTGCCTGCCTTTACTTGTGGAACACCCTGGGCCAAGCCACAGCGACAGAGGTGGGAACACAACTGAAGTTCCCAGTCCTAAACGAGGAAAAGAGACTGAAGCTGTTGAGCTCATAAAGACCTGCAAAGCAAATCTTCTTGTCATGTCCTTTAAAATGAGTTATGCTACCAGTTGCAAAAAGAGCCCATGAAAACTACTCCAACTGAGATGTTTTCTTTACAGTGGCCAGGGCAGGTTTCAACCACCAGTCTAAGCAGGGTGAGGCTTTTGAGCAATGGGAAAATTTGTTGAAACTAAACCTTTTCTCAAAGGTAAAGTGGAATTGGTAAAAAGCTCTTTGGGTGAACTCTGCCTATGGCCCCAATAACCTGAGGAACAGCAGAGGAACTGCAGGAAGTGAGTCTCAGACCAAGAGGTAGACTAGCGGGGCTTTACATTAAGACGGCTGGTATTGTGAAGTGCCACATTTCTCCTGCGACTGTGTATAAGAGATACTACACGTGACTTACAATCCCTGTCACTGCCAGCACTTTGTCAGAACTAAGCCCCACTTTAACTAGTTCCTGGGGAAAATATCACCCTCATTTTACAGAAGGGCAAAGTGAAGCGCTGAGATTAAATGACTTGCCCAGGGTCACTGTGTGTTATTTGCACATGACTCATGTATTTCAAGGAAGCCACCGGGCAACTGTCAGAAAATGCTTTCCGTGTATCTAGAGCAGCAATTGAGCCTCGGTGGCAGACACATGGCCTCCTAGGCTGTGCAATCCCAACAGCACGTAAATAAGGAATGCCAGAGGAACCTGCTTGCAGCCACAGCTACTGTCACGGCCTCTCCAACAGGGATGTAGTTTGTAGGTCAGCACTGGAGGTGTTTCTGAAAGCACACCAAGGGGTTAAACCTCCGCAGTGAGCAAGTGGCCTAAACATTTGCATATGAATGCAGAGACTGTCAGACAAAGCCATTCCTGCTCTGCCTACATGTAGGCTCCAGTATCCTCTCTAACCAGAGCAGCAGCTGCTTTGGAGCTGTCCTGTCTTTACACCAGTTTAAATGGCAGAACAAGGCTCCATGGTGCCTGCCTCAGGAGCCAGCTGCCTGGTTTCCTGCCTTCACCTCAGGGGCTCCTTCCTTATAATTATGAGCCACTGAAGCTACGGATTATTTCCAGGTTGCTGGATGTCTGCTAGAGGTCAATGAAATGCCTTGAGATTTATTCTTATTTATGTTCCCTGGTCCTTGCTTTTAAATTGAATTCTCATTCTTGTTCTTAGTATTTTTACTTGCCACTTTGGCCTGGGTATGATCACTATATGTTCAATTCAGTTACTTATCTTGCGATAGAGGTTTTGTCCTCCGTTGCATTGAGGTAACCCCATTGGACTTTGTCTAACGTGCACAGGGTAACTGAGTATAGAAAACGGCCCTGATTATCTGGGTTTAATCTAAGGGAATCTTTCCAGGCTATATGAAATCAGGCTGATCCTACCAAAGTGTTAATTACAAGAGGATTTTTACTTCCTTTATTCAGATAACAAGGCTAAGCTGGTCAATAAGACACCCAAAGTACTTTATTAAGGCACAGTTAATTAAAAAAAAAAAAAAAAGCATACTGTTATACAGGGATTCTGTAAGGATCAATCTGGAGGTCAGATGGGAAAGTAAATCTGGGGAACCACCAACCTGAGTTCCTCTAATGCTAAATGTAGAGAACAGCATCACTGCAATTTTAACTTGCAGCCCATCAGCATTTAAATCCCATGCTTTCCTGAACAGTCCCTCTCAGCCATTTTAAGACTCTCTCCAAGCTAAGGCAAAGCCAAGCTCCATCCTAATAATGAAAAAAACCATGTTCTGCTTTTGACATTGTTAAAGTTTCCGCTATTTGCCTATGACTACAAAGGCATCCAGCACTTCCATCCCGGCTACTTTACCAATATAGCTAAGCCTCAGCTTCCTCTACAGCAAAAACTTACTTACTCCTCTTACAACCTCACTGCTCTTTTATAATACAGGTGTGATCACAGTGAAAGAGAGAGAGGTAGTTAGCCATATTAGACTGAAGCCAGTCAAAAGGAAGGGTAGGCACGCACCTTTATAGACAAACTAAATAAGACATATTTAAAGAGCACAGGCTTTCACGATGAATTTAACTGATTAAGTGAACCCTATATATACATAATTTAGTTAGTCTATAAAATGTGTGTCTACTCTGCCTTCTAACAAGACTGACACTTTCTTGAAGGTAGCGACAGGAATTAAATCAGGCTACTGGTAACTCACAAGGCCTGACATGCAATACTTCATAGGTGCATGCACAGGCACAGGCCAAAATACTTGGCTGGCAGTTTTTATGATATTATTGTGCAGGTAATTCGTAATTGGCTGGACTTGAAAGACAGCTTCAATACAACAGGGATACTGAAAGAGGGACATGTTCATGGCACTGGCTTGAGAAAAGCAGGCAGAAGTCAGGGATAGGTGTCAGGGCAATGTTTGCACAACAGCTCTAAGAAAAGGGCATCTTCACATCCAGGCTGCTCCAGCTTTAGTGGATGGATTCCCCAGGAGAGCTTTCCATGATGTATTTCTGAATAATCTTCCTCCACCCATAATGAAAAGAGGTGTGCAAAACAAACACTCCTATCCTCCTTGCCATCGTCCAACCTGACAGGCTCTGATCTCAGCTACGCCAGTCCCAGTCAGTGACAGTGAAGAACAGACTCCTGGAAGACCCCAAGAGGGAAGATCCTCTTGAGGGAAAACCTGTTTGCCATGGAAAATGTCCTGGGATACAGGAGCTCTGGACTCAATTCTCAGCTCTGCCATTGACACCCTGCGGGACCTTAGGCAAGTCATTTGTGGCTTCTCTTCCTAGAACTCAGAACTCTTAAAATCCCTCTTACTCTGCATCTAAGTTTCCCTCTTTGGAGAATAGGGGATTTTTGGTTTTCTCCCACCCCAATATGTTTTTAGGACACACACGTGAGAGATACTAATTTTCAGCAAACGAAAAAACCATACACACTGAAAATGTCACCAGTGCAGTGGTTATCTGCAGACAGACATATGCCTACAGACAAAATTCTCCTCTGCTTTTCAGGGTAGGTTAAAATCTTCATACTGCTGGAGAGGTGCAAGAGAGCAAAACCCAGCTACTCAGAACCTGAGCCCTGCCCAAGGTTTGCAAGGTATCTGCACATCCAGGTCACAGCACCTCTTTTCCCACCCAACCTGGGAAAAGACTTAACAGGAATTCATAACTATAGGCTGCCACAGAGGACCAGCCAGGTTTCTAATTCTCTCACCTTCCCAAGTGCTGCAAAAAGCAGAGCATCGGGTGCTCTGGGACACAGGAAGGCAAGTCCAAGGTATGGAGGCATGTAGCAATGATGTACCCCCCGAGTAAAAGGCTGTAACATGGGAAAGCTACAGCAACCCATCAGGCTGAGAGAGAAGTGCCAAGTCTGGTAACACCTCCAACATCAGATTCATGCCTACATATGCTTGTGCAGGCAGGCAGTGAAGATGCAAAGCTCTCTGTAGGTGTTGAGTGTCCTAGCACCGCTACAATCACCAGGAGACTACAGCATTCACCCCTTTGCAGTACCAGGCCCTAAATGCACATATACAGTAATCAAGCACTATGACCAAGCCGCTCCTATTTGCATTTAAGTTGCCTTGGGCATCAATCCAAGACAGCCAGTGATAAGGCTATATCAGGAGCCATTCAGGGTATTAGCCATCTTACAACCCTGGACTTTCCCAGCACAGGTTGGGTCAGCAGAATTACGAACCACTGTATTATTTTCCTGTCACATGCCAAGTGTATCAATCAAGCCACAAAGTCACACAAGGGTAGTGCACTCAGGATGGAGGGCTGACATAGTCAGCACCCCAGTGCAAGACTAAGATAACACTGGGCTTGAGTCGCCTGTGACAAATCCCAGTCTTGGATCCCAGACATCAGCATATAGCTCCAGGTGCTTCAAAATTTAAAAAGAATTACGTCCCACAAGTGGAAGTGTCATCTAATGAGGGCAGAGAGCAGTGGGGGGAAGGATTTCAGGATCCAAAGCAAAAGCTGGGCCTCATGGGTCAGGAAGCAGACCTCCACTGCCTCAGGCCATAGCTTTTAGCTGTGCTTTTAGAGTCATACAATCATGGAGAAGTAGGGCTGGAAGGGACCTCCAGAGGTCATGTAGTCCAAACCTTGCCTGAGGCAGGATCACCCCTGTCCAAACCATCCCAGACACATCCATAATCTAACCTCTTACTGATACTACTATCAACTCTGACACAATATAAGACATAACACCTAAACCTGCCACAGGGAAAGCAGGAGAACCATGGCAGCCAATGTCTTGCTTCTATAAATGGTTGTTAATATGTGCTCAAGAAGTCACAGGTATAGGACCATGCCCCCACTACAGAGGAAGGCAACCCCCCCTCCTCTCCACACACACACGCACCCACACACCCACACCCACCCACACACAGAGTCCATACCAATCTGGCCATGGGGTAAAATTCCTTCCTGACCCCAAATACGGTGATCAATCTGACCCTGAGTGGAGAGGCAAATCAGGAACCTCCAGTTTTAAGTCCCAGCAGGAGCACTGGGACACCCCAGTTGCCATTGCTAGCCTGGGCGGCAGTCAACACTCAATGCCTCTGAGGAAGGCTTAAAACACCCTGGAATGGGTAGCAGAAAGTAGGGTGGCAACCAGCAAAGCCTGGAAAGCACCCATTGGCGACACATAGGGGGTGCATGTGGGTGCACGTGCACGCCCCAAGATTGGCTGCTGCTGACGCTGCCGGTGGCATCTGCAGGCAGTTGCCACTCACTGCCACCCCCACCTCCCGCTGCCAATACTTATGTGGCCTGCAGGCAGTCCCAGCTCGCCACTGGCACCTGCAGGCAGTCGCTGTGCCCCCCCAGCCTCGCGGGGGACAAGGCGCTCATGGAAATACCCATAGTAAAACACAGGCGTAGCTACACCTGCATTATCCCTGACCAGTGACTGTTGAACACTTGCAGTCCACAACTTCCCTAGGCGTCTATTCCACTGTCTCACTGCTCTAACGAGGGAGATGTTTTTTCCTTCAGAGATGGCTTCTACTTTCTCCTGCAGGGACTAAGACGTGCATTCCTGGGTCCAAAGCTGGTGTAAACAGATTTATGGGCCAGATTTGGTCCTTTCACTGGCATGAATCCACTGGCATGTTCCAGATTTACGCAGGGCAAGGGAAAAACGGGTCCCATTTCCCTCACTAGTACACACTCTTGTTTCCTCCTGAGCAAGGTCTCCTTTTTCCTGGGATAAGCATCCCCAGCCCTATACACTTCCCTTCCAGCTGCATCACCTGAAGTTCATCCCAAGATGGAGGTGCTGGTTGTCCTTCAGCAGACTGTAGTAATAACTGTTACTACGTGCAGGGCTACCCTCAGCAACCCTTGGCCTTGGGTAAATTCAATGCAATACACGTGGCACCACATGGGGCTGACTCTGGTCTAGACTGGCACTGATAAAACTCCACTCATCTGGCTGGAGCTGTGCCCAGGTGACAGCAGCCAAAAAAAAGCAGAATGTGGCCTTTAGATAGACCACAGGGAGCAAAAGAGCATGCTGTGGAGCCAGGGGGCAGGATTTTCCCTCTGGATGAAGACTGACCAGCACCTACAGGAGTTTTGCTCCATGACAATCCAGGCTACAAGCAGCTGTCCACTAAATAGCATTCAGCTTTGTCCTGCAAACATGCCAACCTAGCTTGGTAGCTTATTCACCCTAGCTAAGGATCCACAGTGTGAAAATAAAACACCACCCTCCCTGCAAGCCCCATAGAGGAGCCGACCTTGTCTGATGACCTTCCCTCTGGGTTTAGGATGAAACCTTTTTTAAAGTAAACTGTGATGATGTAATGCAACAGACTCAGCTCAGGGACCTTGTGCTTTAACTGGTTGGCAGGGATTTGATTATGAATGTTTATGTTGCAACAGCATCTTAAGGCCATAGTCAGGTTGGTTGTGCCTGGCATTGTACAGACACTTGCTACATCATTATACCTGGCTTTTATGCAGGGCTTTGCAACAGATCTCAAAGCACATTGCAAAAGCAGTATTGTTATCCTCATTTTGCAAACAGTGGTGGGGATAGAGAGAGAGACAACAATTTCAAAGATTTCTAAGGAGGTCAGTGTCTTAACCAGGAACATAATTTAGACCTCCTACATCCCAGACCAGTTCTGCAGCTAGTAGCGCAATCAGTGGTCATACAGTGAGGATCATAGGGAAGTAGGGCTGGAAGGGACCTCACAAAGACATCTAGTCCAGTCTCTTGCTCAAAGCAGGATCATCTCTGATTAAACCGCCCTGGCCTAGGATCTGTCTAACCTGTTTTTGGAAGTGCCCAGGCATGGAGACTCCACAGCTTTTCTAGGCAGCCTGTTCCAATGCCTGACCACTCTCATAATCAGGAAGTTCCTCTCGATCCCCAGGCTAAATTTCTCCAGCTGCAGTTTGAGGCCATTACTCCTAGGCCTGTCCCCTACAGCCACAGAGAAAAGCCCATCTCCATCCTCTCTATAACCACCCTTCAGGCATTTGAAGAGTGTTATCAAATCCCCCCTCAGTCTCCAGACAAAGTCATCCTAGTGGACCTTTTCCTCATTCAGTTTTGCTTCCCAGGTCCTGAATCATTTTTATTTCCCTGTGCTGGACTCTTTCCAAACTGCCCACACCTTTACTGAAGAGTGGGGCCCAAATATGGATACAGTACTCCAGGTGAAGCCTCACCAGTGCTAAACAGAGCAGAAGAATCATTTCCCTTGAGGTAATCAAGAAGCACATGGATCAGATAAACCAGAAGACCCAGGCTGGGTGAGGGGATACCAGACAGATAACAGGACTGGATGTCAGCAGGCCTTAGCCAGCAACATTGCCATCATAGTCTTTTACCTGCCTGGACCCACCTAGCTAGCATGAAGGAGGACGTGGGCTTTTAGGCCAAGATTGTGGCCTCAGTCTACAGGTCCTCGACAGTGGTGGCCAGATCTTTAGTAGGGGTAAATGCAGTAGCTTCAATAAAGTCTACCAAACAACACTGATTTGCACCAGCTGAGGAGGTGGCACTGGACTCGATTTTACTTACTCCAGGGTAATTCCATGTACCTCAGTGGAGGTAGTCCTGAATCGCACCACTCTGATACCATTACCATACCCAATACCATTCAGCAGTCTCATGTGCTTAGGCTTCTCTAGAGACATTGATCCTTCTCACGCTAGTCTTATGATTCCTGTGGCTTTAGGAGAGACTCCTGTTTTAGGCTGTACAAGCAAAGACCAGAACTGGGCCCAAGATCTGCCTCACTGTTCAGGGGCCTGCCTCCCTTGTCATGCCACCCACCACCTCATTGGCCCCCCTGAAAGCTGGCTAAAGGGAGCCCATGGCTAAGGCAGGATAAAGAGGAATCCAATCATCAAGCAAATGACCCATATATAATGCAGCACTCAGCGCTCTCTTACATAAAGGCAATCCTGAGAGTCAATCTGCTTATGTGCAGCCCTGGAAACATGACTAACCTCATCTCGTTATGAACCAGCACTTCCACAAGGATCCAGTTAACTCTCTCCCTGCTTTGCAAGCCAGCAAGAAATCTTTCTACAGGAAAAGTCAGATGCAAATTCAACAGGGCACGTTCCAAGAGGTCCAGTACCTCTCCCTGAACAAATGTCTGACCATGCAGTGCTACAGATGGGCATGGAGCAAAATCCCACTGAAGACAATGAGAGTCCCAACATGGGTTTTGGTCACTTCTATACAATGGACAACACACTTCCTGTCTGAAATGCAGCTGCACTTGGTTACTGTTCAACTTATACCCTGGTGGGAGTCTTGCTCATATAAACTTATCCATTTAGGTGAGTGTTACACATAAAATGAAACTTTGCTGAAACTGGTGGCCAGAGCAGCCATTCAAGCATTTAAATATCTTTTTCCAGAGGCCACTGCCCAACAAAGAATTGGCACAGCCAAGGGATTTTTGAGGGACTGATTAAGCAAACCCAGGGGCTCAGATATTTACTGATGGAGCTGTGCATGTCTTTGTGTTTGACAGATTGAGGAAAACAAACCAGAGAAGCAGAGAAAGAAAAGCCAAGAGCTTCCTTTACAACTAGAACAGCACTGAGGCCTTGAGAAAAGCTAGAAAAGCCATCTTTGGGGGCAACTAGAAAGTGGCATAGAAACGGGAGAAAAGACATCCTCTTTCATTCTTTGGTTTGTATGTCTCTAAAGGAACAGGACAGGACATCTCTGGGAACAAAGAGAACCGCATCCCAGAAACATCCAACTGCAACATCAATTTCTCCTCCTTGTGGACACAGCCCGTGATATCCCCAGCTTGGCTAATCACTCCGAACAAAAAGGCTATGTTAGCCTGCTGGGTGAAACTCATCCTTTTACTGTGGGACTAAACCAGGCTTGTCCAACATACGGCCCGCGGGCTGCCATGTGGCCCGCCGAGGCATTTTCTGAGGCCCAAGTTGCTGCGACCAAAAAAAAGAAAACACCGTTTACTTTTGTTCCCACCCCTTTTCCCTCCACCAGACTTCAGCTGCATGCCGCTTTTCCTGGCCGGC
>JAGPOW010001890.1:3090681-3119397 GCA_030014935.1 Caiman crocodilus | reverse complement strand
GGGGGTCAGACTAGATGGCCTGCTCTAGGCCCCTTCTGACCCTAGATATTATGATACTATGATACTAAATATTAAAGAGGAGACAGGATGGTCACCTTGCTGGGGTCACCTGATGCCAGTTGTCCTTCTTGCCTACTGCAGGTGGGTGGACCCAATGATCTTGTGAGTCCCCTAACAACCTGTGAATCTATACAGGTGCGAAGTGGGTTAAGTACAGATGTCAGTTCAAAAGGCTAGGCTGCAGAGTTCCCTGTCTCCGAAAGGGCAGTGTGTAAAAATTGTTGATGGTAAGAGGTGGGCAGCAGGTTGGAGGGGGGAAAAAACCCATGAGACAGATCCCATTACGGTAGATTAGGAGCAGCTGCTGGAAATGAATGAGTTATGGTGTAAAACCAACAGGGGAGAGAAAAACCTGTGGTTCTCCTTTTCAGAAAGGGCCTGTATCTACTGGCTGCGGGGTTCAAACCTGCCTTATCCAGAAGGCAGGGTAGATATGCACCTTATAGACCAACTAAATGAGATATATAGAACGCACAAGCTTTTGTGAACTCAAGTTCACTTGAACAGATACTGTGTCAGACATGGGAGCCTCTGAGTTGATTCAAGAAAGAGTCTGCTTTTTTCTCAATACAATACACTGTAGAAACATTATTGACACCTTTGGCAAGAATGCACCAACTGGCCTCCGCTCCACCACCTTGAGAAATGCACTAGCAGAGATAGAGCATGCAGGACAGGTAGCAAGATCACTACCCCCTATTTGAAAGGAGCAGGGAAAATTCAGGCAAAGTCCTGATTATACCTAGGTTCATACCCTTATACACACAAAGCAGGGGCTTCCTCTGGTTAGTGATCGGATGGTCAGCACTCTAGTTATATACATAAGACAAAAAAAGACACCACCTGTGACTTAGTACTTCTGACAGTGAGCAGTGTTGGCTCAACATGAACTGGATGAAGTCACGACTGCCATCTACTGGGTCACTTGCAACATTTTCCCATGGACAGAGCTGCAGTTCACATACTAACTTTGACCTTGCTTTGCTTATCTGTAGCATTTGACAGGCTCCCAGCAACACAGCCAAAATAAAATTATCTGGAAACCACTGTGATCCCGTTCTCATAGAACTAAAACCCAAATACGATATCACTGACAACAAAGCAGGATTTTTGAG
The DNA here is from genome assembly GCA_030014935.1 of Caiman crocodilus. Taxonomy (NCBI): domain Eukaryota; kingdom Metazoa; phylum Chordata; order Crocodylia; family Alligatoridae; genus Caiman; species Caiman crocodilus. The sequence goes on along the minus strand of JAGPOW010001890.1, from coordinate 3,118,222 downwards.
TGAAAGGAGGCATCGCTAAGGTCGAGATAGCTTCAAGAACATCGTCCCGTAAACAGAGCTAGTCAAAACTTCCCTTACAGAGCAGCTGGCTGTTTGAACAATGTTCATTTGACAAAAATCTTATAAGGAAGGGGACAACAAAGCAAGATAAATCCACATAGTCGGAAGGGTCCCTTTTTCAACCGCCAAATGTTGGAGTTACTCGAATTTTATAAAAAAACAAAAATGGTAAGAAAGAAAAACCAAGCCCTTTTGTTTGAATTTTGTTGTCATACTTCCATGGCAGCATTTTCCCAAGATGTAAATCTGGGCAATGCTGCAATACCAGCAGTATTTCCTGATGTAACATGTGAGCCTACTTCATAACTGGGGCATTTCCTACAAAACAGTGGTTGCAGTTCCTGCAAGAGTCTGCAGCTATGAAAAGAAAGTAGCCAACCTCTTTTCTCCCTCAGGATCCAGAGGCAGAGCTGATTGAAGGCAATGGGGAGATTCCCAATGACTTCAGCTGGTATTGAATCCAGTTCCTAGCGCAGAGGGTAGGGCCTGGTTTCCAGTATGTCAGAAGCTTTTCCAGTCACGAGGCTAGGCTGCAGAAGGGCATGTAGAAACTCATTCCTGCACCTCTACCCTCTTTAGCTCCTGTGACCAGAGGAATGATGGATTCTGGCTGTTTCTTAGGGCCTTTGCATGCTTTTCCATTATGTCGGGGCGTGTTACTTTCTAACCATTGCTAAATAAAGTGGAAAGAGACATGGGTTCTTTAATCCTAGGTTGAGATAAAATAGCAATGCAGTTCGTAGTCCATCTTCTCTCAAGTGGCTTGGCTAACTCCACTGTTAGGGCAGGCCCTTCAATACTACCTTTATGCAAAACACGAATCAGTTCAATTCAGTGCATCTTTAGAGATGCTTGTGTTAGTGAACAGCCCTGAAGAGTTAAGTTCCGTATTTAAGCACTGAACAAGTGCAGCTCTGACAACAGCAGGTAAAACTGCCCTCCAAGCTCCTTACCCCTCATTTTCACAAGGTTTCATGGCTACTAAGAACTCACCCTTGACAGTTATCAGATGAAAACAGCTTTCCATCCACCAAGATAGTCATACCTGCAACCTTGAAGTAAGAGCCATACAAGGCTATCACCTGCCCTGTTGCAGATTCCTTCTTCTCCAGTATCACTAGGTTCATCTCCCCACCCATGCACTATTTTTCCTGGTGCACAGTTTCCTTCTGAGAAAGGATTTATGCTTGTAACTCACTTCCCCCAGCGTGGAACCCCACGCCCAGTCCCAAGGTGTTCTTTGCCCTCCCCAGCCTCAATAGCTCTTCCATGGGCTTCACAGGGCACAGGCTTTCCCCTGGATTATACAAGTTATTTTACCTTCCCACCTTTCTCAGAGGAGTTATAACTTCATGCCATTTGCATTGATCCAGGAAACAGTAGAAAATTTCACTCTATAGGAATTCTATCCCCACTCTTCATTGCTAGAATCTGCTTTCATGAATCTGTGGCATGGCCTGTACTTCCACCAAAACAGCACTTCCTGTCAAGATCATGTATTGTGATAACCAGTTTCTATCCTACACAGTATATAACCCTGTTAAGGTGGCCAAGGAGAGTTTCAGTGAGCTAAAAAATGGGCCAGTCCCAGAAGTTCAAACACAACAACTAAAACTACTACGTGATACCCACTGCAGGCTCGTGCTCCTTCTCTAGGGGACTCTACCTTCATCTTTGATTATACAGCTGTAAGGCAGAGGATATAAAAGGACAGGTAGTCAAGCTCTTTAAATAGTCCACATGGGACTGTACTGCCAAGAGCAGCTAAACACTTGCTGCCTGTAGTGTTACTAGGTCCCTATGCCAAGGGCCAAGTCTCCATGTGATACAGCTCGCCCTGAAATGTTTGTCAAAGGATCCAAGTGCCGAGTCCTCTAAAATCTGAAAATGTAAGCTTCTCTTGCCACCATCATTTGCAAAACTGTCCTCATGTTTCTTTCCTAGTCGAGGATGATGTCAAGCAAAAAGTAAAAAAAAAAAAAGGCAGCATTAGCCTTTGCCATGATGTGGTCAGGCCTTTCAATGCACACTGACAAGTTGTAATAGAAAATAGATGATTCACAGCGAGAGCTGGACTCGTGTCAAAATTAAATCTATTAAGATGTGAGGCTTCTATGTCAGGAGTACAGATCTCATGGTTTTCTGAATGAAGGGCTCACAGTGAGTTAAGCTCCACAGGTCTCACTCAAGCAAAATTCATCTCCCATTCACTACAAGAGAACAGACCATTGGACTGGCCTTCCTTCCAGTTCTCCTTAGCTGTCATTCAATCCATTACCAATATGAACTAATTCTGTTAATATGCTTTCTTAGTCTCCTGTAAAGTACCTGACAGTCATTTACAATTATGAATAGAAAGCATATAGGTGGGACAGTTTGTTGTTTGGACCACAGGAGCTGGAGCGGACTCCTGAGTTCTGTTCTTAAACCAGCCACTAACTTAGGTTACCTAAGAGTTAAAAGGCATTTCATTTCTGATACGCAAGGATTTAATCCAATTACCTCACTCCAAAGGTTAGCTTTGATTGTGGAACCTTCTTAAAGAAACTTTGCATATTACTTTGCAAGTCAAACACAGGCATACAGTGCTATTCCTTGATTGTGAATTATGTAAGCCAGCCCGGAAGGCATTAATGCAGAAAGATCATTCCGATAGCAACTGAATGCAAACTTTTATAGACCCTAAATTTTGACTGCTTTGCTGCCCTGGAAGTTAGTCCATGTATAAGTAGTTTGCAGTGGTTTAAGGATTATACAGTAGCACACATTTTCTCCAAACTATAGCATTTTTATAACACCATGGCTTAGTTAAGAATTCTCTTTTAAATCCTTCAATGATGGTGGTTTTAGTTTCACGTTACCTCCTCAAGTCACTGCAAAGAAAAAAGATGGGAAGACTATGTAGAAAATGAAAAGGTAAAATAGTGACACCAAGTGTTACATTGCTGCTGTTGCAGCAAAAAAAGCCATCCTCTCCATCACCAATACTCAGATTTCCGGAATAGGTCAGCTCAGGTCTCTCTATAGGAGCTGATGTGTCCTGAAGACCTACAAAAATCTGTCCCTAATGTCTGTACAGTGTTAAGGACATAAATGCTTCAACATGTAGGCTATGCTTCATAAAACTTTCAACCCACAGATCATGCAAAAACCTAAATTAGTAGCAGCAAGCAGCAATAAGTCTTTTTAATGAACTCTCATGATGTTAAACCACATTTTCTCATGATGAAACAGCATCAGCCTGAGAACAGAGTAAGACCAACTCAATCATTGTACTGTAACTTTAGATGAAGCTGTACTTAGATGGCCAAGCAGTGAATATTTCCCTAAAGAACGGTCAGATTCTGAGCTTTTAGACTGGCATGAATCTGGAGAAACTGAAAATAACTGGAATAACTTTACCTCAGCATAAATGAGATCAGAATCTAAATAATACAGGACAGTGTGAAAACTGCGCTAGGTAATACACCATCAAAGCAATCCAAAAGGGCATGACAAAAGGATGAAGTGTGATGTGTACGCTATCATTACTAATTATTTGTATCAGAGTGCCCAAGTGATGGACCAAGCTCATGTTGTGCGAGGCCCCATACCAACACGGACCAAAGAGATGGTCTCTGTCCCAAAGACATGACAATCTGAGTAAACATATTTGGAAGGGGCTGCTTTCTACAGAAAAGGAACAGGTTTCTCCAACCCGCATATCAGAAGTGCTCAGATAAGGGAGCAGTATTTTTGCCCTGATTCAAAAGGGGAGGCTGAAAAAATGTACAGTGGAGTGACATCAGTGCACCCAGCTGGGCATGCTGGGATATTGTTAGGACACATTTAGGGTAAAACAGACTGGAAGGAAGCTTGCTACAGAGATGAGCTAATGCCACCAAGTTTGGGCTTGGACGTGAACCTCCCTAAAGTCTCAGGAGCATGGCATGGATCCAGAGTTTTGGCTCAGGTGTGCGTTCTGAGCTGAAGATGCTTGCCCAGGGGATGCCTGGCTTGCTGGCATAGGAACTGTTCTAGATAGGGCATGTTAAAAAATGAATGCATAGAAACAACAGCATGAGCATATTTGCAATCCTGTTGCCAGAACTGCAAGGGTTTCTACTGCCAGAGCTCTCAAGGTCAGAACTCCCCAAAGCATTACATTCAGTGGAAATGTAACTATGAATATATTGCACTCCTCTATTGCATTTCCCACCGGAGAATCTACAAACACATGTGCCTTGCCATTTCCCAGCAAAGGTGCGACTCCAACTTTATAAATGGAGAAACTGAGGCACAGAGCTTAGACATGGCTTGTCAAAATGCAGTGGCAGAACAAGGAGAGCTGTGTCTACCTGTCCAGTGCTTTACCATGTCATTCTGAATGTAATAATTAAATAATATGGGGAGAACTTGATTGATCAATACATGACGATATTTAGAGCACACAGAGACTTGGCATTTCATTTCCTGGATTTAAGTCTAGATTTGGTTCCAACAGTGACTGCTCCCAGCTCAGACCTGCTCCCGCTGAATCACAAGGTACATGGCCTCACTGCAGGAACGAACAAGCTACAAACTATGGGTGAGCACGCATAATTAAAATGGGTTCTTCCACCCGAGCAACGCAGTACATTAGATACTAATCAATGAAATGCATGTAGACTCACACTTGAAGCGTGTCAATCTTCGCAGAGACTGTGGAGCTGCACCAGAAAGATAGTTATCTCCCAGAGTTCTGCTTCAAAATTTTTCCAGCCTGTGAATGCTTTCAAGCACCATGTATTTCATATGGCTCTAATTCTAGTAATCCAAAACAGGCTGTCATTTCCTGTGTGACCTGGTGTCACCCCATGAAGCACTCTCCATCTCATCAGTTGAGAGCCTGGCTTCTCTCCTTTATTAAATGATTCCCATTTACCTCTGGCTTGATGAGCTCTCCAGGGGGGAAAAAAATCCAACCATGCCTGCAATGCTACTTTCACAGTCATACATTACAAACATGGACCTATTCTTGCACGTCTCAACATACCTGAACGACATCGAACGTAGAAGGGACAGCCATGAATTTCCATCTCGGGCTCTTAAATGTTCCTCATGGCCTGTACACCCATTGCTCTTCTGATCCAGGTGTAGTGAGAGCCTGAATTCGCTGCTGCTTTCTGGCCATCGATTCAATGATGCAATCCTGGGATAACCCTTCAGACATACTTTGTGGTGGAAACTGTCAGTACTTCTTACCCCATAAACCTTTCTAGGATTTATCCCAGGACAACAGCTATGAGTGTGTGAGTGACTGCAATTTATTGATTTGTCCTGAGATCATATGGTTTATCCCGAGACAAATGCCATACAGCATCTGTAGTCTGAGAGTGCCTAAGCACTCTAACCCTGCAACGCGTCTAGCCCCACAAGGTATTGGAATAAAGGGGTGTTAAGCAGAGGGTTGGCTCAGAAGAGGTTCCTTCCAGACCTGTTTTTCTAGGATTTCATAGAAAATGAAGGTTGGCAGGGTCCTCTAGAGGTCACATCTAGTTCAACCCCTGTGCAAAACAGGACCAGCCTCAACTTGATCATCCCAGCCAAGGCTTTGTCTAGCTGGATCTTAAAAACCTCTAAGGATGGAGCTCCCACCACCTCCGTGGGTAACCTGTTCCAGTGCTTCACCGCCCTCTGAGCGAGAAAATTATTCCCAATATCTAACCCCAACTTCCCTTGCTGCAGCTTGAGACCTGTCACCACTCCTTGTTCCCCGTCACCACTAGGGTGGCCATCATAGAGGACATTCTGGGTTTCTATTCCTCTGCCCTCTATTGATGCGAAACCCGATGCCTTTACGTCCTCTATTTTTCCTCTTCAAGCAAAGGGCATAACGGCACTGGGCCCAGCCACCAAGGAGAGGGACAGTGCAAGGGAAGGGGCCATCCCTGCTGCAGGAGGCGAGGTGCCGGGAAAGGATGGGAGAGACCAGAGCACGGAGCTGAAAGGGGCGCTCCTGCATGGGGCTCACTTCTCAGCGGGCTGGGTATAGCCAAGGGGCAGCGCTGGCTCAGAAAGATGCTAGGCGGGCTGCCACAGCTTCCACACAAAACCCGACGCCTTCAGGTCCTCTCACAGACGGCGCGAGGGTGTCCGGTCTCGCATCACTAGAGGACACCCGGAGCGCCCTCCTCTTGTGAGCCCCTGCGGGGGGTGGAAAGCCGCTGTGCAATCCCCTCCCGGCCCGCACGAGCCTCGGCCCCGCAACCATCTCCACCGCGCCGCGGGCACGTGGGCTGCGGCCCCTCGCCCCGCACCTGTGCGGCAGCCGGGCCAGGTGCGGCGGCGGCCGCAATCCGCGCCAGGTGCGGCATGGAGCAGGAGCGCGCGCCCCCGCCGCTGGCCCCGGTTCCGGCCCCGGAGGTGCTGGGCGACGTGCTTGCGGAGCGCCACGGCCCCCTGCCCTCGGCGGCCACCATCAGCAGGATGAGGAGGCAGCCCTCGGGCCGCTACCTGTCCACCGAGAGGCTGGAGGAGGTGCTGGAGAGGCGGCAGGCGGCCAACGCCAAGGAGAGAGAGCGGGTAAGGGAGGGGCGAGGGCCCGGACTCTGCTCTCCTCTCCTGCCCGCCTTCGCCCCCCAGAGCAGGGCGCCTACATGGGCACCTGCACGGGCACGTCTGTACGCGGCGTGCTTCCCGGCGGGCTGCGTAGGACCCTGGCTCAGAAAGGTGCCAAGGGAGGCTGTCGTAGAGGACGCTCCTCTGTCCTCTCTTCATACGAAACCTTTAGGCATAAAAGTGTCTGGTTTCATATCGATAGAGGACACCCGGACTGTCCTCTATGATGGCCGCTAGTTTGTAAGGTGATGCTTGGACCTGGGTGTCGCGGCGAGGCTGGCTCACCCTGGTATAAGCCCTGCAGCCCTAGAAGAAATGAACTTGTGCTTTGAAGAGGGAGTCTCAACCGGGTTGCCTTGAGAGCTTTGCAGGGAGCACTGCTTTGCACACGCCATTCACAAGAGAAACCCAGAGGTTTTGTATCCGTGGTCTCAAAACCCTTTCTGATTTGCTGGGGCTTCGTGAACTCTTTGCAGCAGGTAGATTGCTCCTATTATCTTTTTCCAAAGTCAACAAAAATAGAAAAGAGTGGAAAACAAAGCGCTGGAATTGGCCGAGTCCAAGGAGGGGTACCTCAAGACTCACGACGAGTGTCTTGAGGCTAAAAAAGCTGAGAAGCGCTGGCTTCAGATGTGGGAGGGTTTCATTGGTCTCACCTCTTGGAATGATATTTTTTTCCCCCATCAGGGCTGCCCTTTCTCTTTCTATTGGCACCTGACTTGGATTTGCAGTGTAGGTTTTAGTTATGGAAATACTCTCTCTGCAAACAAGAGCTCTGCATCTGCGGCAGGTACAGAAGAGTGCTCATCACGAGTAATAGTGTGTCCTGTGCCAGCTCTCCCGAGAGGGGTCTCCAAGTTCATTAATAACCTGGGGGAAAGCAACTCTTATCAGTAAACTAGGAATTAATAATCTTGTGTTCTAGATAACCTATCCAAACACAGCAGTGGCCAGGTGCGGGGTAGTAGCCAGACCTCTACCTCACTTGCTCTCTTTGCAAGAGAGAGGTAAGGAGTTCTTTCTGACTCTCATGTCTCATTGCAGTTTAGAATAACGCTGCACTTTTAGTGCAAAGTACACGGCTCATAACACAAGATACGATCGCTTTGCTGTAAACCAGAAAAATTAGGGAATTCAAAATTCATAGCAACAGTAGCTGGGCAGCGGAAGACTCAAAAACAAAGGTGAGAGACCAAAACTCGTTTAAGTTAAATGCACGATGCACTTTGCAGGAGAGAGTAAAATAATGGCAGGCTGAGAGATGGGGACAACACTGAAATACTTTTACATGTCTGGCAGTTTACGTGGCAAAATAAACTCTGCTGTGGTGTACATTGTAAGCAATGTCTTCCTAATAATGTGGCATAATTAATTATTAATAATGCGGTCAAACGTGCCTGAGTTCTTAGCCCTCTGTTGGGCTTGTATCCTGCAGCTGAGCACCTATGATTCAGAGACACGATTCGGACGAGTCAAGTTACTGGAGTGAAAATATCCACAGGATCGTGACGTAACTATTCAGCAGGTTTAAAGCTTTTACAGTGTGAGCTGTGGAGATCAGACCAGGGCTTGGCCATGTGCTTCTTATTCCTAATGCGTATTTCTTGTCTCTGAGCATTTGCAATTAGCCCTCCTATCCTCCGTGTTCTCATTTACTTGATGAAGATGCCCCCATGTTTATAAGCACCAGCTCACATAACCCATCCATCTTGCCCCTGGATCAGAAGGGGTGAGCAGAAATGCAGTCCCAAGGTATTCGGGTGCACTTCCTATTCCAGTTAGATTTACAGAGGACTAATGGATGTTATAAGCCTATTACAGACTTGAGTGCATGTATAACAGATGGTCATAAGCACCTTGGAAGAAGATGTGAAAGAGGCTCTAAGTCCTTAACTGTTTGGCTGTTAGGTGGCCATTACAGCTACTATTAATCACTGTAAGCCATTTACATTAAAGTTTCATTTAGGTGACCAGTATCTTTTATTAATGTGCTGTGCATCCACCTGTAACTTTTTTTTTCTGTCTATTTGAAAATGAGCTGTATTAAAACGTGCCTCTTTCACCACTTGGTGGTGTGCTGCAGCTGATGGACTGAAGGTTATATAATCTCATCTTTCATGTCTGTGTGTGTCTGCCAGATCAGAAACTTGAACAGTGGTTTTTCAAAGCTGAAGATGATTGTGCCATTGATACCTAAAGACCGGAAGCCTAGTAAAGTTGACACACTCAAAGCAGCCACTGAATACATACGTCTACTCCACGTGATCTTGGAAGAAACTGGAGGCTTTGAGGTACAGGAAAACTGTCCCTTAACTCAACATAATCAATCTGTTATTCTTTAAGGGGTGGTGGGGTCAACATACTTGGTGCAGCAGACTTGATGACTGCTTATTAATGTTGTTAGCAGGACCCTAAGCATAACTCCAGCCCAACTTGTATACATCTTGATCTTCATATTTAATGTGCTACCTCTTTAAAAAGAGCATGCCCTGTTCCTTCCTTCTTTTCTGCTGAGTAAAAATACCAAAATGAACAGGGCAGCTTCATTTGGAAACCTGATAACAAGTGGCAAATGTATTCTGTATAACTAGTTATCTCTACCATGGTGACTCCATCCTGACTTCTATCTTGGACCAGCAGAAATTGAGGAGCTGTGGGCGAGATGGTGACTCTTCAGCTAAAAAGTTTTGTTGGACGATGTCAGTCTCTTCAAATAGTTTTGTGAACAATTAAATGAAAAACTTGGAAGATTTTTTGTGTTGTTGCAATTAAAAGCATAGTTCTTAGCAAAAATAGAGATTTTTTTTTTTTATAGCAGATGGAAAAAAGATCTGGTGGGGAATTCAAATTTGTTGTTTCTTTTAAATTACTTTCTGCTTTTATTACAGAAAAAAGCATTTTGAAAGACATGTTTTGAGGGATGGGCACGAAGCCAGTTCTTCTCAAACAGCTACAGTGATCCACGCAAGGCTGTAGCTGCCAACTTGCTTGTTCTGGAAATGATTCAGGCAGTTTTAAGGAAAGAAACTGATGCAGGTTGAGGGTTTGTCTGGGTGAGGAGTTGGAGAAGCACTGAGCTATCACGGGAGAGTTAGGCTTTCACGTTTGTCTTAACACCTGAAATAAACAGGGGGCATACACAGGAGGTTAAATTCTCCTAATCTCTCTGAGGCTCTGGGAGAAGGTGTCAAAAAGTGGGCAAGTGACCTACTTTCATTTCAATCTTATTGTAGCCTTATTTCTTTTGGGCATGAATTATGCAAGTCTGGATTCTTTTATGCTCCATGTGGCTCAAAGCGGGGGCAAATACATAGAGGTGATGCAAAAGTGGGTGAGAGTCTGATACTGCCTACGTAGTTTGCTATAGGGAGTGCAGTGTATGATGCAACTTTATACCCTGTGTCCCCTCCAACACTGCTCGTGCTCCTATGATTTACACTCTGATGTGCCCACCATACTCTTTCTGAATTTCTGAAATGGCACAGTTGGCTTGCCAATCTTCTACTGCAGTCCTCCTTGCTTTCTCTATAGGATCTCTCTGCTAGCATTGAATTTCCCTATATTTAGGGAATTTCTGCAGTGGTACAAGTTAATGTTTTCAAGTGCCTTTTTAAATTCCTCATCTCTTTCTATTGCATCTAGAAACTAGAAGACCCTGCTGATCATGAGTTGCTTGACAGCATTCCCAGGCCAGTGTCCTTCACGGAAGGCTTAGAAGGGAACCCCCTGCCAAACAGTGCCAGCTCTTGCCTCAGGAATGAAAATGGGATGAATACAGCTTGGACCAGCCATACCACAGAGAACCCTGTATGTGTGTGGGGCAGAGGTGTATTACCTGCTTACCTGGGGATTGTGCAATTCCAGAAGAATGGAAAGCTGGTAAGAGCGAATACTGAGATTTTTCTTTGTAGAGATGTTCTTTGTGTGCGTATATGCACTCAGCATTGATGGTAGTTATGCAGCTGCATCATAGTCAGGTTAGACAACAAGTAGATGCCTAAATGGCTATGAACCTTTCCACCTAGGAGACAGATCCTCTTCCTGTGTAGGACTGCTCTAGCTGTCATCAACTGACAGAAATGAAATATCCTTGGTCTAAAAAGGAGCTGTGGGGTGGGGGTGCTACTAGCAAGGCTTTCAGCCTTGCAAGTCTTTCTGTTTTCTGTCTAGCCGAGTCAGATGTAAATAACAGGGTTTTTTTTTGTAGGAGTGTAAGTACATGCCATTTCCTATGATATCACTGGTAAATATGGATGCTTAGTAATCCCTAAAATCAGGCTATGAGGCTACCTTTATCCTCCAAGATAAAAAATAGATTCTATCCCAGTTTAACAGCAGGCATATTGAAATACTTGATCTAAAGGGACTTAGGGTAAAGTTTCACCTTTCAGGGAAAGATCCACTTTAAAAATAAAAAGTACAGTGAGCTGAAAAAAAATTAGTAGTATTATTAGTCTATTTATTATTATCAGTAATAATGGCAGGGACTTTAATATGCCAGTCCTCCTTTAGATGGGCTGCCACACTCATCTCTGACTCTGCAAACTAATGTTGTACTAAGAAGACCCTAGGCTATTCTGGTCTCCATGAACAAGTTCTTGGGTATAGGCAATTAAGGCTCACCGACAGATGTAATTTAACATGCTAGGGCAGTGTTTCTCAAGTCGTGGGTTGCAACCCAAAAGCAGGTCACAAAAATTATATGAAAGGGTCATGAACAATCTTTAAAAATGGATTCTCCATTAAAGAAGGAAAACCTGGGAAACCATGGCTTTTCCCTTGTGGGCTGGCAGAGTTCCAGCTTGCAAGGGACTGCTTGGGGGGGGGCATGTATCTCACACACCCACCCTAGCCTGGGGATGGGGGGCAGCAGGTAGGGGGTGAGAGTCACTGGGTCAGGACTGGTCATCAGTGCTAGCTAACAAATGGGTCCTGGTATAAAAAAAAGATTGAGAACCACTGTTCTAGGGCATGAGAATCGGTTGTATATATTTTGGGAGACCCTTGCCATTTGCAGGGATATGTTCTGAAGATCCCTGTAAATGGTGAAATCTGCTAATACATCAGGAGCATGGTGGCAGCAAGTGTGGCGCTCTTGCAGACACCGGGGGGGGGGGGGGAAGGGGGCGCGGTATGGGAGCATGAGGAGAGAGCGTGGGTTCGAATATTCAAAACCACGAATCTGTGAATGGCAATGCTTTCCTTGTACTATGAAACACTCTTCTGTTAACAGAGGCTTTAATAACCAGGTTGTTTCAGAAAGCAGTATGACTTCTTGTAAACCCTCTAGCTTCTGTATTATGCACGCTGGTCCATTAGAGTCAGGTGCTTCTGATAACTTAGAAGCTGCAAGATCATTTTTTCTATGATTTTGTTACAAATGCAACTTTTATTTGCAAAGATATTCATAAAGTTGCCTTTGCTTTTAAAGTATCCAAATTTTATCTTTTTTAAAGGTGTATCAAACAAACCCTTAAAGCAACAAACTCTTCTGAATAGTCTGCAGTAAGTGATCTGTTTTAACCCAGTTTCCTGGTGTGGGGAATTTCTAGTCTGCCATTTGTAACAACTGATACTACAAGTCCTTGTGTGGGTTTAGGTGGTGAGCACAGGTGGCCAGTCTCCTTGATGAGTAGATGCTATGAGCCATCTCCTGGAGTTAGGCCAATTTATGCCTGATCCTCAGCTGGTTTTGTATGTAATTGCAAGGCAGATTATGTCTTGTGCATTTCCTTTGCTGTGTCTGGCATCAGGCCTCATGCTCCTAGTTTTTTTGGTTTTTTGGGGGTTTTTTTGAATTGTGCAGAGTATAAACAATACAGGAGGTGGTATGTAAGAAGAGATGGAGTGAAGATTTAATTGTGACCTCAATCATGGGTAAATCTAGTTTAAGGCTCTGAGGATCCCAGAGTTCTGTAATTGCTGTTTCCAAATGTAATTAGCAATGCCAGCAGATATTATCTTGTTAGTTGCCAGGTGACTTTGCTTATTTAAAACTGCTCCCATTAATGGCATCTTTAACTAAACTGTCTTGCAGATGTCAAACTCCATGGATACAGAGAACTTTGTTTTTCAAGAGCAGTTTAAAGAAAGTTGAGTTTCCCACTTCATGGAGTTTTGAATTTGCTTTATGAAAAATATCCAGAAAGAAACCAATGAGCTACCAAGAGCTGATCGTTCACTCCATCTTGCTTTTTTTTTTTTTATTATTATTATTATTATTCTTGAAGCTGTATCTTAAGTAAAATTTTAGTTTATAAAATGAAAGGCAGGTACTGATGTACTGAAATTGTAAAAGGTGCGAGTGAAATGCATCTAGGCTGGCACTTCTATAGTAAATGGACTTACATTGGAAAACTTATAGTTGTTTCTGTCCTCTGCATTGTTTGGAGAACTTTCCCTCTATCAGTGGGGTTGCAACTGCAAACAGGAGAAGGCCCATACTTTTAAACCCCACATCTGACACTTCTTCCTAACTCTCAGACAACTTGGTTGGTATATCCACGTTCCCCTCTTCCTTGCCCCGAACTTGCAGGGTTTGCTGGTATCCAGTGGGACTGTCACAGATTGGTATTTCTGAAAAACATCACTGAGCCACCACAGAGTGGGAAGTTAACCTTAGGAGAACTAGGAGTATGGGGTAGAGACACAAATGCAGACCACCATGCATCTAGCACAGGAAAGATGCATTGTTTTGAGACTGGGCCTTGGTCATGTGCGCTGATGGTATCCCCTAGAGTAAGGCAAACAAGGTTCTTTGGGTGAATCTGATCTCTTTTATTAGACCAACTTAAATAGTTGGAAAACAATTATTAAGCAAGCTTTGGCGTTCAAAAACCTTTAGTCAGGCAAAGGAAGTTTCTGCAGTTGGTGTGTGCTCTTCCTGGATGGAATGAACCCAAAAGCTTGCTTAATAATTGTTTTCCAACTATTTAAGTTGGTCTAATAAAAGAGATCAGATTCACCCAAAGAACCTTGTCTACCTTTGGAGTAAGGCTTTCCAAGCAGGTTCCCTGTCTTCCACCTTGGTATTACAACAACTCCTACTGAGGTGATAAAATATGCAGTGACTCCAGGGATTGCTGGCATCCAGTGTGGCAGCTACTTTTAATGATTTTTTCAGCAATGTTATTCAACAGTCTAGGAGGGTGCATAAAACACAGGTTATCCACCTCTTTAGACTCAAAGCACCTCTCAACAGATTTGAGGCACTCCTGGAAATGCCAACTCTTAGTTTTCACTCGGTTATTGACTCTAAAATAATAAGAGAGCAATTATTTTGTTTCAAAGAACTCAGCCCAAAACAGGTCAGTAGACTTTTAACACTGTGGATTCCTATCTGAAATATCTGGTTTTATCTTGTTAGGCATGCAAACCTGATTCACAGAGTGAACGTGGTGTAGCACCCTGAAAGGATCTCAAGGCACCTCAGGGTGCCACAGCACCCTGATTGAGAATTGCTGGCTTAAGGAAATGGAGCCATGGCTGGGCAGGATGGAGGAAGAATGGCTTTGTGAGTAATAGAGCATTAACCTGGCACTTGGGAGACACAGACCGCATGATTGCTTTGCTGTGCCCCATACTCCCCATCTGTGCTTGGGTAAGTCACTCGGCCTTCTTTTTGCATCAGTTCCCCCTGCCATCTGCCTTATCCCATTGGAGCAATATGAGGACAAATTTTGTTGAACCTCTTGATATTTGGGTAGTGCAGTAACCTTCAATAGAATGACATTAGGAAGTGAACGATGGGGAAAATGTACTGCAGGGATTGATGTCCAACCAGAAGTGAAAGGTCATTTTGCTTATACTAGACAACCTCCTTCAGATCCGAATTTGCCCATCGAACAGGGCTATTTAGATGTGGAAGTTTTTCTTTGCCTCCACCTCATCTTAAGGTGTTAAGCATCAGTGCCTGCCTCTGGGTCCCCATAACCTAATGAAGTGGCAGTGACGCATGTGCCCTTCCAAGGCATAGTGCTTGCTCTCAGAAGTGCAGGTGCACACTGCTATGCATCTGCTGGAGCAGGCTGTCAACACTGCATGCATGCATGTATGCAATGAGCTGATACTGCTACGTAAGCAGTAATATGTGACCTTGTAGCAGAAGTCACAGAGGTTCCTCTGCTTTAGAGGTAGCATGCTCGGCTCATAACTAGTATACAACTAGCTGCGGCTGCTTAGAGAGCTTTCCTAGAACACAGCATGTTATATTGTGAAATCCTCTTGCTGATACTGCAGCCAGGTTATAAATCTTGCGGCAACTCAGTTCCCTAGCTGCTTTTCTGTGGGGAGCTCCTTGGCTCTCCAAGTAAAGATACTCCTTTCCTTGTCCACTAATAAATGTAAATAGGACTCGGCCCTCCTATGGTAAAGAAAAAAAATCCTGACTTGAAAGTTAGGAAGTTGGGTGTTCATAAGTAAAATGGGAAACCAAGCTAGTTTGAAACCTTTCCAGCTTCTCTTTCAAAGGAGCTTTAACCTACCTATATACCTTCCCCTGGCTAATGCAGGATTCTTCCTGAAACCGATTCCTAGTGCTGCATCCTGTCCAGTTATTCAGGTCAGAGGCCTTCCATCATTCCCCATCGCAGACTGTTCACCCTCTGAATTCACTAATGGGAATATTTTTTTTTCACCACCCCCCAAAAAAATAAAAGGCAGACCAAACTCCTGCTAAACTGTGGTGCAAGAATTTAATTGGATGGATTAAAAAAAAAATGGTAATAAAATAGGCTCATTGCATCACTTCCCTCCACTGCAGCAGGAGAAAGCAGGTGAAAGATTGCAGCAGCTCAGCTCCTGTCCCGCTGTCGGACCATCTGCCAGTAGAGGGAGCTCGACATGCACAGGGAGTTGTCCTTTTGTCATTAAAGATATTGTGGAGCACACTCCTTCCTCTCAAACGTCATGCAGGCTTTGAATCTAATTTTAATGCTCCTGTCGCGAGGGTGGGTGGGTGGAAATAAAGCTACTCCCCCTTGCTGTGTGTGTGGGGCAGCCCTAATTCTTCTCCGAGCGTGTATCTAGGGAAGATCAAGCAGCTGAAAAGTGGAATAGCAAGCAGGCGTGGTGAAGGGATTGCTATAGCTGACCTGTCAAATCGGAGAGATGGGTAGAAAAGGCTTCTCCGATTAGCTGAGTGGAAAGGAACGGGAGAGGAGATTGATCATTGCAGATACTGGGAGAACGGAGGCTAGAAGATGCTCTAAGAAGGTAAGCCACTTGGGATCAATGCAACCCTTCACCTATTTAGCAGTCCTGTTTACAAAGCTAGAATATATTTGCCTGATTTCAGCAGGATTTCTTTTCAAAATTGCCAAACCTGCCCAGATTTCTAACAGCCAGAAAACCTGGGAACCTTTGTGCACAGTGACGCATATGTGGTTAAACTCCAGTCCAGCAAAGCAACAGTGGTGCATGATCTGCCGTCCTAGGTGGAGTCCTCCTCTGGTTAAATGTATTCTTAAAGGCAAGTAAGATGATAGTCTGACATGTGGCTCCATTTCTTAAAACAGATGCTGCAAATGCATAACTAGCAGAAGACAATTCTCCCCCATGGCGAGCTCACATGATAAACGTCTATTCAGAAAAATTGCTTGTTGATCATTTTAATGGCTATCTAAGAGACAGCATCCCTCTCAAGTAGCTGAGATTTATTTCCTCCTCTTCCTACCAATTGCTTTAATTTGGGGATGAAAATGTTTTAGTTTGGGCCAGCCACTGCATGGTTTCCGTATCCTTTTGATCTTGGGGAATCCCTCTTGTTTCCTAGGCAGCGATTTGTGCAGAGATACTCAGCTGCAGTGAGGCCGGTGAGGGTGCGCGAAGTGCCTGAAATGTCAAAGCGGTTAATCTGTGAGACTAAATTGTGTTGAATCTTTAGCCTCTTCTAAAACAGTTGAGAGACTTGAAACATAGCTGATTTTTTTCCTCTCTGTATTATTCTTCTTCCTTCTTTCCCCTATATCTGGGAAGGGAAAGTGTCTGCCTCTTGGTTGCAAACACCTGGGTTTAGCCTTCTCCACTGAATACTAATCATTTTCTTTTGTCCTTCCCCTCCTGAAGCTGGGTACATTTATCTCTGTGACACAAGGGTCACTACACATCTGCTCACTCCTCCCTGCCCCCCACTCCTTCCTTGCTGCTCTACGAAGTAGCATCCCGTCAGCTGTATCCAACATGTCTGAATTTGACATTTCATATGTTCTAGATGAAGTCCAGAAAAAAAACCCCATTGATCAGTGCTTGGAAATTATAAAATACATATATTTTATATATTATATATAAAATATATATGATAAAACCTATAATTTAAAACTAAGTATAAATTTAGATCTCTGCCATGGAGATCAGCATGTGGCCATATGGATCTATGTGTTGATTTTGTACCCAAAAGTACTAAAAGGGTTTTCGGTTGTTTCCCAAATTTCAATAAATTGAGGAGAGTACTAGTTACTTGGGGTTGTTTTGTTTTTTTTCTGCTCACTCCATTCCTTGCTTGGTATTTTTGGCCAAAGTTGTATTCCAAATCATAATTGGAAACTGGCACTGAATGAGGGGTCTTTCAGGGTGGACCCCTAAGTTCTGGTGAGCTGTAGGCCTGTGAAACACTGTGTCTTTCAGGTCTGTCTGCACTGGCACAGTTCAGACTTGCAGTTCACTCTGCTGCAGTTTGGCAGTCTGTATTGAAGGGTGGAGGCTGTTATGTAGCTTGTGCTCTTACCATTGTCTTCTACTGAGAGTAAGCTTGAGGGACACTGGTAAACCTTCCTGTATCTGAGAGATGCAGCATCTCTCAGTGATTTGTACAGGGATAAACAACAAGCCCTAACCTTTCCAGTAGAGCCGAGCCATTAAACCAAGGAAGCATCATGAAGACTTGGTGGAAGGGTCCTGTACAAATCCCAACTACAAGCTGGGTACACATAAAGATGCATGTATGAGCTTTGGATCAAATGCAGTTGTCATGGTGCTTAAATGATATAATTTCTCAAGTCTTGCGTATGTGTGAAAATTTGGCCCTTATGGTGAATTAGGATCCCATGCTAAAAACTGTTGTGAGCATATATCAGTCCCATTCTCCCTCCCCTTCCCCCATACTAGTGCCCTTTAATTCACAAGTTAAGGAAGAGATAATAACATGTTCCATGCTTTTGCTTTAGAGCGCAGGTGGTGATGTTTAGTCCTTTCTCAGGTGTGAAGTTACTTTCATTTCTTCTCACCTGCCTTCATTTGCATTCCATGCAAGCACAAAGTGTCTGTAGTACCTTCTGATTTAACAAAGCATGGGTGGGGCACAGGGAGAAAACATGTCGGTAGCTTTTGGGATCAGAAGTGCTTCAGAGGCCACATCTAGCAACACACAGGTGCTGCTTGCTAATGAGGGGCACATGAGAATAAGCAGTCATTTGCAACTGGTCAGATGTAAGCAGAAAAACAGCTTGGTTTCTTTTTTTTCTTTTGGTCACTTGTTCTCTATTTGCTGTATCATCGTCTAACATTAATACCCAGGTCACACATTACAAAGCATTCTGTCTTGTAGGTTGTTTTTATTGCAGAAAGGGACCATGACTAATCAAGGGATGTGCCCTTTGCGAGAGTCCAGATATCTTGGCTTTCTCCTGAATTTTAATCTCTTACCATTTGAAGTCGGGAGGAGAGTCCTGTTGGGCTTGGACTTGTCCCCAGTGCTACAAAACAAAACCTTTCAGGTGACTTTGTGGGCTAGAGGAGAATGTAAATAGGAGACCTTTAGATCAGCAGATCAAAGAGCAGAGGAGGAGCGTGTGTGAGATGACCGAACTACTGTGCTGCTGTAACCCCTCATCCTGGCAGCAGTTACAGTTTGTATTTTGCTGAAGCTGACAATTTGGAGATTGAAATTTCGTCTTGGTTATTAAAATGCAAAACAAAAGGTCAGCAGTTCTGGGTTTGCCAGGCTGCCTTGCTTCTCTGAATCGATGATGGCAGATGGTTTCTCACTTGGATCTTGTGCAAAAAGGCCTCTACCCTGCTGGTAGTTCTGGTGTGTGACGTTAACATACCATCAATCCAGAAAATATTTATGTACAGCTTCTTAGGGTCAGCACTCTTTATCTCTACTGCACTGGTGCCTAGAGACTCCAATGGCAATGGAACTGTACAGTGCCTGCCACAGTACAGTCTTGGCACCCTACAGGATAAGTGGCAATGTTGCCCTAGGTACTATACACGCAGTCAGTCTCTGCCTTGGAGCCAAAGAAACTGTGTGGAGACTTGTCAAATGAGGAGGTGACCGTTATCCAAAAGAGTATTGAATACTTCTCAGGAACACCTTTCATTGGCTTCTTGACACCTGCGGAACCAAGTTCCAACATGTACAAAAGTGAGTATACCACGGACCCTGGCTGCACAAATAATGTCCCTATAGGTAACCCATCCACCCTCCAGCTCCGCAAGCTGGAGGACCCTTAAATAAAGCTTCTAATGAGCCACTCTTAAGATGCAGTTAATTTTGATGGGGCCCGCACATTCAGGCAACTTTGTATCCCGAGGATAATTTACAAGTACAACTCGATAGATTTTCTTTACCCTGGCAGGTGACGTTGATCATTTCATTTGCCTGCAGCCCTCCCTGGTCATGATAAACAGTGATGCAGTATAGCCACTGAATAAATAAGATGGGTTTCATCAATAGATTTCTGCATGTGTGAGTTGCAAGATAACTGATGACCGAGATGGAGAAATTTTTATCCTTCAAGCAGGAGATGGGGAACTCAAAAGCGGATGAGTCATGAGGATATTCTTATTCTTCTAGGATATTCTTTACTGGAGATGCACGTTAAACTTTGGACATTTCTTGTCTGGCTGGTTAGAGCTCCCCTTCCTGCTGCAGGGGTGAAGGAGGAGAGAAACTCTTTTTTTTTTTTTTTAGCGCAGTGCTGCCTCAGACCAGTTTGAAGTTGCAGCAGTTTCTCAGGTCTCTAAGTTGTCTGCCCATGTTTGGGATTTGCTCTTCAATCTTGGGAACATACTGATTTTGAAACTGGGTTAAGTTTGTGAGGCAAAAGTCACGCAAACACTTGTGCTATGGAAGAGCTCCCATCATGGTCTTCATCTTGACATCAAATCCAAGTTCTTGGCTCACCAAGGCCTAAATATGAAAAACCATGTGTGACAAACACCCAAAAGGAGAGGAGCACTTACTCATGGATTGGGGAGAGTTAAATACTGGGTAGCATTTCTTCCTCTGGGATAAAGAGGGTTTTTTTCTAAAATCTATTCCATGATTTCTCTTCTGACATAAATAATTAAACACGTGCTCAAGTATTTTTGCGAACTTGAAGCTCCCAGCTAGCCCATCTGACATCCTTGTTCCACTGTAAGTGCTTAAATGCAATGGAGCACTCTGAAAAATCAGCCCCTGAGTCTGACTACTGAACCAGTCGTCAGTGGTGCCCAGAAGTGTGTGGGTGCTTCTCAACTTTGGCACATACATTATTAGTTTTTTCTACCAGAAGTCTCTTCATCTAGTCAGGACCTCCTTCTGACTCAGCTATGGGAAGGGCAAGGCAGACCTGCTTTAGGTGCTTAGCAGGACCAAGGGCCTTATGGAAGCATCTTCCCTTGACTGAGTTCTACAGAGAACGTGACTCCAGGCGTTGTTTCCTTCCTAAAAACAGCTAATCCTTTTGTTGTGTACTTACTAAGCATTCCCACTTGTCCATGAGCTTAGCCTGATGCTGTCTAATATGAAATTAGTAGCCTTCATACTCCCCTTTCCTCCTTCACCTCCCCCTACCTCTTCCCTTTGGAAATCTGATCTCATTGTTCTTGGGTAGAGACAGATGCAAAATAATTACAACCTATGTTCCTTAATGCTGTTGCTGTTTTAAGAGGGTTATGCTTTTTGCTTCGCAACTTGCGCGCTGCCTGCATTTTTAGGTTTTTGTGGGGAGGTTAAAACATCTTTATTTACTGGAACAGTTTCTCTTCCATCGTGAATATTGCCTCTCTCTTTGAATATGTTCTTGCTTGCTTTATTCAGTGTTACATCTGTCCAATTCTCCCACTTGCCAGACTTCAAGATACTTTTAATTTTTATCTGCAGTGCTGTAACTTAAATCTTGGCATTCCTACTCTTGGTTCTAATTGCTTTCCATGGCTAAATCCCAGCAATCACATCCACTTCCTCCTTGGGGTCTTTTTTCCTTCCACCTGCATCTTTGAACCACCTCCTTCCATTGTTTTTGTTCCCTTGCTAATACCTCTCCATAATTTTTTTTTTTACAATTTACTCAAGGGCTATGAATACACTGGTTGAATAGAGTCAACCACAGCATCACACTGAAGCCTGTACCTGCCAACCACCTGAGAGCCTCTAGGCTCAACACTGGCCACAGCCGGCCAGCGAATGTCATGGCCTGACATCAAGCCTGCTCCTCTCTGTGGGATGTTTGGATCTCTCCGAGGCAACTTGGGCCACGAGCTCTGGAAATCTACCAGCAGTGTCACACCAACTTGCTGTTCCTGAATTTGGGGCCTTTTCTACTCCCAACTTCCTGTCTTGACTGCCTGCAGTCGAGCCAAAGATGGAATGAGAAATGAGCGGTGAGCAGACTGGTTTCCAAAATGGCTCTGCTAAAGAAATGAGCCATAATGGGCAATGACCGGAAGGTGAGATTCCTCCAGGGAAGGAGGGGTCATTGGATACTGGTTAGCTGAGGTTTTTTAGGTTTAGCAACCCTAAGAACTGATGTAGAAATACCCTTGGACTTGGTCAGTGGTCTCCATAAGCTGCTGCGATCCCAAGATGACTACATGCATAAATAAGTAAATGTACATACAAATGGCTAGGTATATTTACTCATTCATTTTCCTGAAATTGCAGCACTTATGCAGGTGAACTAGAGACATACTTGCATACCTAAACCACTGACATATCATTCCCTGGACACTTGTACCTGTTCTTTAGATAGCTTTAGCTCACAACTGTGAATCTAAGTTGTGTGCACAAGTGTGGTGATTTATACATGCATGCATGTATAAAAACTATCGGCGACTACAGAATTTTTTTTAGCTCTACAATGTTTGTCATTAACCCTAGGAATCTATTTTCTAGCAGTCCCTTATGTGCAAGATCTATTACCTCATAATTCTGCCTGTACATACACAACTACTCAATCCCTTTTTTCCATAATCACTTCCATCTGATGGCTTTGTCTTTGTCACTCTCACTGAATAAATCATTTCTTTATTTGGAAATTGTTGTCTTTGATTGCAATACATCCTCCTACACCCTCAAGGCTCTCTGTTCTGATACCCTAGTTGGCTGAAGGAAGAAGATAATCTGTGTTTCCATGGTTATACTTTATTTGGTTTAAATCCTGTAGCTGCGCTTTGAACAGAGCACAGATTTGAGTTGTGTGGCAACTATGGGCACTTCTGTGTATTCTGAGTTTTGGAAGGGGTGACACCTGCTTTACAAGGCACTAATGCACCTTAAGTAAGAACGTTACCAAGAGGTAAGAACGTTAAGGGTTTTACTGTATTGTTCTTCTTTCTTTCCATTCAACCTTCGTAAAGTGACATCTTTGCCTTGCATAGGTCATTCTTGGAACCTAATTCTATAAATGTTTATTCATGGGAATAGATTTTAGCAATTCTCTTTGTAAACTAGGTGGGGATTGCTCTTGACTCAAAATATGAAAGGATTGATAAGGGACCCTAGGTAAACTTCTAATGCACCTTAGTGTCTTGGCCTAAATTCACTGACCTCTTTTCCCCAATCTATCCCAGGATACTTTGAGAAAGTGATCTGGACATCTTTTGAAGCTTTAGCACAGAACTATTTTTTCCATGCTGCTGCTTCAGTGGTGTCAAAAATGCAATGGATTTTCTTATCTATCCGAAGTTTCTGCATTGTTCCCTATTTTATTGCTAACATTGGATCCTACATAAAGAACCTAGTTTTTCCTCTCCCCATTTTTTGGGATAAGTCTTTTCCAGCTGTGTTTACAGGTGGCAACAAACCAGATTGCACAGACACCTTACAAATTTTGAACTACGTGATGAACAAACATAGGCAAACATGAGGGGAAAGTGTGCTAGGTTTACCAATGCTCATTATCAATGTTAATTAGCAGGAGTGAGGACTAGAGTGCAGACCTTGCCTTTTGGGGCAGGGGGTGCACTCTTGGTGGCTTGTCCTGCCCCCAGCTGACTGAGTGATGTTTCAGGTTCTTGGGCTTTTAGGGCAGTGATTCTCAACCAGGTTTCAGGGAGGTTCAATATTAGCACTGTTAGATGTGCAAATGCCTATATGTGATTAATAAAATAAACCCAGAGATTACAAAAATCCACAATGTGAGAAACATTCTGATCTGTTGTGGTCTTTCTGAGTTCTTTGCAACAGGAGAATTGTCCTATTTTTATTTTTAACCTTTTTTTGAACAATTTTTCAAAAAAAGTGATAGCTGAGAGCTAGCATTTTCTGAGGGGTGCCTTGAGTCTAAAAAAGATTGAGAACCACTATATTAAGGTGTGTCTACAGAGCAAATGAGTGCAGCTGCAGAAGGGGTAGAGATGCCTACGGTTGACTCAAGCTTGCATGCGTAGCAATGACAACTAAGATACAGGTTTTTCAGGGTTGACTGTGCAACCTATCGGGGCTCTGGTCTATGCGCTTACATGCTCAAGTCTGGGCTGTCTGAGCAAGCTAAATTAAAGCTCGTGTTGGGATGGCTGTGTTGCATTTGCATGTCTGACTGCAATGTAGACAGACCCATGGAGGAGGCCCGTGGAATTGCACTGCAGCACTGTGACACAGCATCCTTTTTCATTGAACCCATCCAACAAAGCAATTCTGCTTTCTGTGTCGGCACACATATCATACAACCTGCACACATTAGCAACTTCAAGTGAAAGCTCAGGAGATGTTAATTCTGTGGAGCGGAAACTTGGGCTGGGAGAATAATTGATGCCTCTGCCTGCAGCCTGAAAGCATTTGGGGAAATGGTAACAGAAATGCATCTTTAATCGGGATGCACTCAGATTAATCTGGGTGGTGTGGGGGATAGGGAAAAAACAAATGCCCGCTGGGTTGTCTATGGCTTGTGGTACAGTCCTGTGTGAATTGGGAGCTTGTGACAGAGGCCAGATTGACAGCTTTGGCAATGGATGCCATTTGGGTACAACACACCCAGTGCACAAGCTTCCTCCATGCTTCCATAGCCATTGTGTTTTGCACTAGACCACTAAGGACAGATGGGATGTGTGGTCCTGCAGGGCCTCTTTGATTATTGGTGTCTTTGCTGATACTTACAGTGGTGCCAGTGCAGAACTGAGCTCTATGGTGCAGGAACTCAACCACTATTAAAACCACCATTCAGGAAATACCATAGAGCCAGCACTGATGTTTAGAGCCAAGCAAGAAATCGGTTTTCCATCCCATGAACACTTTTAAGGTTTTGAGTATTTTTCAGGCCTCAAATTTTGATGAAACTTTCAAATGTTTCCAAGAGACAAATATTAAATAATTGGTTTAGGTTTATTAGAACATCTTGCTTGGATCCCTTTTGCTGTGTTTCCAAACTGTATGGTTCAGCTTAGATGTCAAATCAAAAAGCTGTTTTGAACTGGAATAATTTTTTTCCTTCTGAAAATAATAAACATGCTGTTCTTGCAAATTTGAAATTAGTTTTAAAACCTTGGATTGAGAAATTTGGTAAACTGACCCCTCGCTTTTCATGGGTGCTTTTCATTCTACTTTTGACAAGTGATAGATAATCTTTCAAGTTTGGGGTCACATTCCTGACCAATTCTAATGCACGTTTTCTGCTCTTCAAGGTTTCTTTTCTCCCCACCCCCTACCAAAACAATCTTTCCAACCAGTTTTGAGCTATTACAGTGCTTCTTGCCACGTTCTCTCAGGCCTTCAATCTTTCTTCCTTTAACTGAGGAAGCTTATTGTGCTTGCTTACTAGTGTAAGTCCCACTGCTGGGAGATGCCCAGAACTGAACCTTTCAGTAGAGCAACAGCCAAAGTAGGAGTAGTACCCAGAAAGATCAGTAGCTCAACTGATTTTTGGAAAGTGAACTGAAATGCTTTATAGGACACCCCAATGCTTTGTTTTTGAAAACCACTGCAGCGGGGTCCACTCTCGGGGAACGCACATTGTTACTTCATTCCCTCTGACGGGCTGCTAGACCATTCACTGGAGAGAACCTCTGCCTGTTTGCTGATAAATCTTGAATGAAATCCACTGTGGCAGTAACAGGGTGGGTACAATGTCGCAGGAAAGGCTTTGGTTGACTTAGAGGGATGCTGACACCTCCTGACAGCACTTTCACTTGGAAATGCTGTACCTGCTTCTGTTGCAAGTACTGTAATTATAGCTGGAAGGTTTGAGGGGACAATATGTCTCTAGCTCTGTTTCACTGGTGTGGAGGCCCGATTCTTCCCTTATGTTGCGGCTGGCATAACAAAGATGTACTCTTCCTCTTGCAGGGGGAGGAAATGAAAATGAACCTTTGATTGGTTTCCACCAGCCATCTGCTGAGCTGGCAAAAATCCAAGTAACTTCAGATGGGTTACGGCAACTTGGATCAGCCCTTGGAAGGGACTTTGGACTGATGACCTTTAAAGGAGTCCAGCAGTCATCCAAGTTATACTGAACATGTCCTGTTGTATTGTTTATTCCTTGTGACAATGCTTTGAAAATCTTGGTCCTGAGTAATTAATTTCCCTTCTTGCTAACCGTGTGCTTAATGCAATGCAGGGTGCATGAGAGAGCTTTCAGTGGACGAAGAAGTGTTTCCACATTTAGGGTCTATTTATAATGCCAAATACTTGTTTGATTTTGTTTTTTTTAAGTTTTTACCTGCCAGCGAAAGGTCATCTCCTCCAGAATTGAAAGGTAATGGGCTTTCCAGAGACATCAGGCTTTATTTCACATGAAGGCATTGAATTAGACAACTTTTTTGCTTTTCGGGATGAAGTCTGAGCAAGCACTTCATTACACTTCAAAGTTTAGCATCTACTGTAATCACCCTAATAAACTGTCTAGCTGTGCATAAGCTGTAGGCAGCAAAGACTGAGTCATTTTGGAAGCTGGTGCTTTGGTTGTAAAGGCACAAATTAAGGGGAGATAGAAATAACTGTTCCTTTTTTACAGGGCTAAAAAAGATCATCCTGTCATGCCTATCTCCTTTCTTCATTTACTTCTAGGACCAGGAAATATTCTTCCTCCTCCCTAGGAGGCTTCAGGGCACAGGTATGTGGCAGTAAGGTTAGAGTTATCCTTGGACCCTGGGTGGGACGCTGAATCATTCTGCTCGGGGAGGATGGGAAGTAGTGTATGCCCTTTCCTGCTGAGAGATTCCACAGAGAATATTATGCTCCCAGGTCATGTACCCGTTCTCTGTAGCTCCCCAGCTATGCCCTTCCTTTGCCTCTAGCTGCAAGAGAAATTCCTGAAAGCTGCTCTAGGAAGCCGCCTTGATGATCAGTGCTCAGGACCTAATGCTGTTTGCCGTTAGCTGGGGGCTACAAAGTTATATGACACCCAGCCTCTAGTTTATCCCTCCCTCTCAGTGCCTGGTAGCTCATAGAAGGCCTTTTCAGTGGGTGCAAGGGAATTGTAGGCACACACAAGTCATCTCTTCTACAAAAAGGTCTCGGTCTCTTCCCTGTGCGCTCCTTGGACTATGTAGTGCTGTTAGCTGAGACGTGACATCTACTCTGATTTGACAGCACGGTGCAGCCCCTTCTTTGCCATTTGCTGGAAGGGAGTTCAGGGACACGAAGTTCCAGACATTTTATGTGATGAGCTCTGGTGCCATTGAATAATCTGGACCAATGCAGTTAAGTCGAGAAGAAGCAATTAAGGAGCCTGGAAGTTTATAAAGCAAGTGTATAAAACTGCCTTGGGGAAATGGTGCAGAAGTTTGTATACCCTGATGTGGGAAGGCTCTTAAAAAGAGAGAGAGAGATTATGGCATGAAGAGCAACTCAGCAACTCAGCATTGGCACAGTAGGGATCAAACCCCTAGGTCATGGGCAAGTGTGAGTTCCTACCATCACCCACTTACCCCATGACTGTAACACATGATCACATTTGTATTGATGGGTGTTTGTGTTCTACATACAAAAGCTCTATTTTTATATGTGGATTTGATCTCGCTGTACACAGCACTTCACACCCCAGCTCTTAGACCTGTCTGCATTGGAAGATGTATTGGTATTGATTTACCTTTGCTAAGACTCCCTGTTCCCTTAAATTTGTTCTCAGCTGTCTAATAATCTATGCGAGGTTTCTGGTTCTCTTTTGATTGCTGAATGTCATGTCCTGTCACATCCCACATCCTGCTTTGTGTAGTTCCAAAGAAGACGAGCCTGACCTTTTGCTCCGTGTCTTCTGTTTCACCTCCCAAGTCCAACCCAGGGAGAACGCAAGCCTGTTAGAGTCTAGACACTGGACCTGGGTCTTTCACTCAAGCTTACAAATTCTTGCTTGCAGCTTTTCATGGGCCTATTTCATTTGAGGGTTTGGAGTTGTGATTTTGAGAATTCTTTGAGTGCGTAATAGCTGGGGACTGGATTTGATGGGCCAGAGGGAGACGGCCTCTTTCTAAAGAAGAGATCTTTGAGCTGAAAGTGTTTTGCTTGGCTGCTCTCTTGAATGCAATAGCTATTCCAGTTTTTCAGGCTCCCTCTTCATCTTGATAGATGGGGGAAGTGGCTCACTGTGAATCCCCTTGTAAATAGGTTTTTTTACCCATGTGAAGCTTGTATAAGTGAGCTTAGTCCAAGAAACATGCTTCAAAAGATGTTTTCTAAATGGATTTCATTTTGCAGGAACAGTTCTAAAGTGGAGAGTGCAAGGGGCATTTGACTGAAACAACAGTTTGAAAAAACATTTTT